>JAFFSR010000218.1:3600000-4155000 GCA_017163975.1 Anastatus disparis | reverse complement strand
ACAATAACTCTATGTAACATTTTTACCATTGTCACTTTCGTAACAGCACAAAAAGCAACCATTAAGGACTACATTTTAAAACTGTAGTAGAGCATAGCTTGAATACATAGACAACGCTCTTTAATCATCCAACGTGCCATGCCACTCAGTGCGCTCATCATTAAGGAACTTGCTCATTAGTCTCGTTTTAACAACCCAGGTCAACCCAGCTCCAAAATCAGGAAATAGATTGACATTATTATTTATGAAGTTAGATGCTGTGGAGACAAAAGAATTTAACATCGCAGCAGTGCGTACAACCGGGCAAATGAGCATTCTCGCAGGAAGTCTATTTGATGACCTAACCTCTGTATCTATGTTTGCACGGAGGAACTTGGAAGCTAAATATGGTGGATTTTGATAAGACACAATAGCATGGGCTAGTGCCATTTTAAAGTAGAGCCGCCTATTTTTAACCGATATCCAACCAAGTTCAAGGCGAAAAGGAGTGACCCTATCCTGTCTCCCAATATTACCGAATACGAATCTGATACACGCATTAAGCGCACGATGAAGTTTAAGATTCAGAATTTAAGGAAGATCATCATAAACCACACAACAGTAGTCAAGAATCGGGAAGATTAACGCCTCAACCAGTTCCTTCCTAACCTTTCTGGATAATGCATGTCTATGAAACTTAAGAGACTGCAGAGTACCAAAGATTCGACCAACTATCGAGTTAACTTGTCTGTTTCAGTTTAATGTACTGAGTATCCAGACTCCCAAGTTTTTAACGATATCTGTGTAAGGAATGGACACACTATTTAGAAGAATAGGTGGGCATGACAGTCGATCAATTCTAGCCATAAATTGTTCACTGCCCAAGAACATAGCCTGCATCTTGGTAGGATTCCAAGTGAGTTCATTGTCATTCGCTCACTTGACCACAGCAGCAACCTCATGGTTCACGAGGTCAATCTCCTTCTCCAAATTTGCCGGTGGAAACGAGTGATAAAGCTGGAGATCGTCAGCAAAAAGAATATGTTTAGCCTTATTCAGGCTCAAAGAAAGATCATTGATGAACATTGAGAACAATAATGGACCAAGAACACTACCCTGTGGCACACCAGCCGAACACGTGATCCAATCCCCAATTTGGTTCTCTAGATCAGGAACAGAGTAGTATCTATTCCTTAAATAAGACGCAAACCAGCGTATAACCGTATCTGAGGAATTAAGAGAACGAATTTTGTGAAGAAGACGCAAATGAGGTACTGTGTCTAAGGCTTTTGAAAAGTCAAATAAGAGTAGTACAGTTATCATTCTCTTGTCGATCGCAAGACGGACATCTTCCAAAAGCTTTAAGAGTGCTGTCTGAGAGAGAGAGAGAGAGAGAGAGAGAGACAGACAGAGAGACGGACAGAGGGAGAGAGGCAGGGAGAGAGACAGAGATAGAGAGACAGAGACAAAGAGACAGAGAGAGAGAGACAGAGAGAGAGAGACCGAGAAAGAGACCAAAAGAGAGACCAAGAAAGAGACCAAGAGAGAGAGAGAGAGAGAGAGAGACAGAGAGAGAGAACGATAGAGAGACCGAGAGAGAGAGACTTAGAGAGAGTGAGAGATAGAGAGAGAGAGAGAGACAGAGACAGATCGAAAGAGAGACCGAGAGAGAGGCGAAGAGAGAGAGAGATACAGAGAGAGCGAGACAGAGAGAGAGTCCGAGAGAGAGACCGAGAAAGAGACCGAGAGAGAGAGAGACCGAGAAAGAGACCAAAAGAGAGAGAGAGAGCGAGAGAGAGAGAGAGAGATAGGGAGACCGAGAGAGAGGGAGAGAGGGACAGAGAGAGAGACAGAAAGAGAGACAGAGAGTGAGAGAGAAAGGGAGAGGGAGAGAGACAGAGAGAGAACCGAGAGAGAGAGACCGAAAGAGAGACCGAGAAAGAGACCAAAAGAGAGAGAGAGAGACCGATAGAGACACCGAGAGAGAGAGAGAGAGAGAGAGAGACCAAGAGAGAGTGAGAGAGAGAGAGAGAGAGAGAGAGAGAGAGAGAGACCGAGAGAGAGGCAAAGAGAGAGAGATATAGAGAGAGCGAGACAGAGAGAGAGAGAGTCCGAGAGAGAGAGAGAGACCGAGAAAGAGACCAAAAGAGAGAGAGAGAGACCGATAGAGACACCGAGAGAGAGAGAGAGAGAGAGAGAGAGAGAGAGAGAGAGAGAGAGAGAGAGAGAGAGAGAGAGAGAGAGAGAGACCGAGTGAGGCAAAGAGAGAGAGAGATACAGAGAGAGCGAGACAGAGAGAGAGAGAGAGAGTCCGAGAGAGAGAGAGACCGAGAAAGAGACCAAAAGAGAGAGAGAGAGAGAGAGAGAGAGAGAGAGAGAGAGAGAGAGAGAGAGAGAGAGAGAGATAGGGAGACCGAGAGAGAGGGAGAGAGGGACAGAGAGAGAAAGACAGAGAGAGAGAGACAGAAAGAGAGACAGAGAGTGAGAGAGAAAGGGAGAGAGACAGAGAGACAGAGAGAGAGACCGAAAGAGAGAGACCGAGAGAGAGACCGAGAAAGAGATGTTACCATTGCATCAGCATTACAAAGGTTAAAAAAAGAAAACGTTTCCTACTTTTTGAAATAATACCCATGAAAAATTCATATTTCTAACCCTTTATTGGTCATGAAATGGTAAAAAAATGTATTCAATTTTGACCAGGGTAATAAATAAATATAAGTAAAAACAAATAGATAGATACCGTAAATGGCTCCCAAAAGAGTGGAATCTATAGCAGGTTTTGCTTTAGCCCGTTTTATTCTGTTACATTTCTGCCCTGTTACACTACTTTCTTTCAAAACGTCATAGCCAATAATTGAAACAGCAATTTCTTTAACGAATTGGGAAAATTCTGTTTTTTTCCCAGTACATTTTTTATTTTTGGCATTATTATAATGCGTTAAGGAAATATAAACGCCATTTCCACAGTGTATCTGAAAGAAATCAAAATGATTATATTTTTGTATTTATGTAAATTTCAAACTATTACAAGTTTTAAATATACAACTGTTATACTTACTGTACCGTCTTGTTCACGTATAAAGCCTATTGAGGCATCTCCTTTGGCAATGCTTTCAAAAGGATTAATGTTCTTGCTTGCTGCAATACATAGAATTTTGTATTTATTATATCTGTTGTTAATACCAACGATAAATATATTGTTTCTAAATTGGATTTGAACCTAGCATTTTTTCCTTGGTTTTTACATCAAGGTAGTTCGCTAGTCACTCTTTAGTCAAAGTAGAGATAAGAAAAAAATATTTATATATGTATATATATATAATATATTTTAAAATATTTAAAAATTTTTTTAACGGGATGTCGGAGCTGCAACAATCAAGTTTTGCTTTTCTTATTTTATTAATATCTTTTTCGATTCATAAATTAAACAAATATAATGACTTGTCCGCACTGAAACTATGTTAATACAATAATTTTTGTTAAAATAAAAAATTATTTAGACTTATTATTTTTTTATGAGCTTGGATTGGAAATTAGATATCAAACTCGACAAACCTAACCTTAAAATACGATATATTGAAAGTTTGTATTATAACTTTTTATGTATAGTATTTTGGTAGATTTCTTGAGTTGTCCGCACTAGAGTTTAATCTTACAAATTTTTTCTTTGTAGTAAAAAAACTTGATTAAACGTATCGTTTATTCATAAGTTAGGATTGGAAATATTATTAGGAGGCGCGCAGCTTCGTCATGCTCTTAATACTTTTAACAATTGCATTAAACTGGAGTTAGTAAAGATGGAAAATTATTAAAGATTTTTTTAGGCATTGATTTGACCGAAATTCAAATAGGTTAACGAATTTGACATATAGTAACACGTATTTTGACGTTCAAAACATTTGATTTCCAAATTAATTGGTGTTTTATCATATTTTACGCATTTTAATAATCAATATTTTTTTACGATAATGTATATATTAATGCATATTTTTTTAAGTTTAACGTACAAACTATTATTTTTGTTTTACAAACGTTCGTTAGATCAATATCAATAAAAATTCTTTCTTTTACTGATTTCCGGCGTGAGTCTCATAATTACCAATATTAAAGTACTAAATTTCAATAATTATTTTATAGAATTTTACACGATAAGCGGCATTAAAACTCCGCAGATATTTTAATTACGCGCAAAACTATAATATTACCATGCTATAATTTTATTTTTAAACTGTGCGAACTACCTTAATGTAACATTTAGAATTATTTAAATTTGACACATTTGCAGAAGTATTCAGACGAGATCAACTATATTGAAATTCTAAGCAACAAAAGCATTAAAAGAATTTCCATATTATAAAATTTCCTTAGAATGGTTGGCAAGTCATAATTTTTTTAGCACTACTCGAAATCTAAATTTCTCAATTTCAAGTATACCAATTTTTAAAATAAGAAAGGCATTTTTCAAAGAAGTATAATTGAAAATGAGATGACTTCCGGTATGCTTTTCATATAAAACCATATAAAACAGTCAATTTTTAAAAGTTTAACTTATTCAATTTTCATTGGTAATATAGTCTCAAATTTCAAGGGACGATTCTATGAGTATTTAAGAACAACATCGCAAAGTTTCATCAAAATCTTGGTTTAATAAGTTTACTGGCAAACTACCTTGAGAAATATAAATTATAATACAAGTGTAAGAAATTACCATGTTCATCCATTTTAGCAATCACTTTTTCTTGCAATTCTATATTTAATTTTTTTAATTTTTGAATTTCAGTTTCATGTTCTTTTATCAAAATTTCATAATTAGAAACGGTTTCACGAGCTTTTCCTAGCTCTATTTTGACATATTTTAAAGCTTTCTTAATATCTTTTAATTCTTTCTTGTTATTACTCGTTTCCTTTATTTTATGATTATTAGATTTTTTTTTATTAAATTTCATAGAACTTTCTAAAAGAGAATGAGTATTCAGAGGTTTCACTGATGATTTATCAGTTTCAGGTGTTGTCATATTTGAATTAAGGTTGTTTATTTCATCTCTATTTTGTTCATGGCTGGTACTTGCAACAGCTTCATTATTTGCTTTTTTCACAGTTTCAAATTCATTGATCTAATGATAAAAAAATATTATTAATATTTATTATGACTTTTATATTCTACATCTTATTTTTTTAAAGAATATATTTTTTAATGTTCATATATGTATGACTTTTCTGGGTTCATTATTATTTTTACTTACAAGGAGAGTAACCCTTGTTTGGGTCACGGATCTTGCTGTAACTTGCGAATATGTTTTAATCATTCCATAATTATGATCATTCCATAATTATGAGCTATTTTGTTCAATTTTTAAAGATTTTTCTAAAATATCATTGTTTATAATAACGACTATTACTCTCAAATAGGGGCTTCTAAGTTCATTCTACAACATTCTAGTAAAAGTTAAAATTGAAATTTTATTATTAAAAAAATGTGTTTAAAAAGCTTAATCAGTTCAAAAGTTATAGGAAAATTAAAAACATGAAAAAAATGAGCGCAATAATTAAATGGAAATTAATATCAACGAAGATAGACGCTTATGGAAGCGTACTTCTGGGTTAACTTTGGGGGCCCAGCTTTTGGAGGACATTTAACATTACGTGTATATCTATATATATGAAAACATCGGTATATATAGATATAGAAATACGCGGGATTTTAGTAGCGCCACCATGCGGCTGGAGGACATAAGCTTAGATTTTGAGCCCCTGTCCGCCCATTTAAAGTACGCTTCTATAAGTGTCTATCTTCGTTGTTAATATTTAATTTTTTTTTTTTTTTTTTATTATAGCTTACCCAAACCAATATTTTTGGTTTATACAGCTTTATATTTTATGTGTTCTTCGGGTTTATTCTCTCAGAAAAACTTTGAAAATTATTTTTCCTAATTTTTCCTAGGGAATCAAACCCCGGTCCACTGGGACGCAAGGTCAGCTGATTTTTTCAACTGCACTTTTTCATCCCTTCGCGACGGAGTTCGTAAGTGTGTTCTGAGAACAAAGCACATGAAACAGAGGTGCTCATTTGAAAAACAGCCAAGAGCGGGATTCGATCTCGGTCCCCCGAGAATACGAATCCAACGCTCCTACCGACTGTGCCACAGACCGGCTCTAATATTTGATTTTATACTGTAATAGATCCTATAGGATATTTATTATTTATTTAAATTTCGCGCTTGTATTTGTACGCCATTGCGTGGCGCTGGCGCTACTTGCGCCATTTGACGACGAAGAGCAAGAAGAAAACGACGCCATTGAGCGTCAGACGCTGTGGAGACGTTCCACGAGACGGAGGTCAACGCTGACTCCGATCTCTCATAATTATATTGCGACACCAGGAGGTCAACGCTGACTCCTGTATAGTTTCTTTTTAAACAATTTTGGTTAGAAGATCTCAAGGCGGCTTCTCGGATCTCATTTGTGGGCTAGACGACAAAGGCGTCCCGGGGATCGAGCGGTTGCATCATCTTATATGAGGTAACGTGAGACTTCGCACGAGAGCATATTTTAAAGTATTGAAATTCCCTCCACAGGGTTATATTATTGTATAAAAAAGTGTATTCGCATAATGAACGAGTAATGATAATTCTCTCTAAAATAAAAGTAATAAGACGCATGTGACACGTTCGCATAAGCGTATAAGAAAAGACAACGCTTCATAAATATTCTTAAATTGTTAGGCTGCGCACGACAGGCTCGCTAGCGAACATTATGTTATATTTTGTATATTGACTAGTTTTTCCACCTATAAATAAAACCATCATTTCCATCTAATTGATTGATATCATTTATTATTATCAGTGAATATTTACTAAAATCAAATAATCTAAAATATACATATATAAACAAAGTAAATTCACTATAATACTAATTTTTCTAACAATTTTTATTTTTCTATAACTTTTAAACGGATTGAGCTTTTTGAATACTTTTTTCAATCTAAAGGATTTTATCTTATCTTTTACTAGAATGTTACAGAATGAAGCTGCCATGGAAGAGTAATATTCGTTATTATAAACAATGATTTTTCAGAGTGATTTTTAAAAAAGGCAACAAAATAGCACATAATCATGAAATGATCGAGCGTGAGACCGAATGCTCGCGACTTTTTCATAATTTTATGTTGTAACGTTTGGTTTTCTCTGGGTGCATTAAAGTGCACCATATTTATAATTTAAAAATCGATCTGAGGTGATAATGAGTTAAGCTAAGCGTTCCAATGTCACTTAAAATTATGGGGTATTAAATAAAATGTGAAGGAAACGGGATGCGGTTTTTCGGATCTGAGAGAATAAATCAGGACACGAGTTTTATGTTTTACATATAATCTTAACTCCTTTGAATATTTATTCGAAACTAAATAATAAATATTTATAAATGTATTGTTTCTTACGTGAGTATTCAGAGGTTCCACTGGTAATTTTTTATTACATTTGTCAGTTTTATGTGTTTCCACATTTAAATTAGGCTCGTTTATTTTATCTCCATTTTGTTCATGGCTGGTACTTGCAATAGCTTCGTTATTTGCTTTTTTACAGTTTCAGATTCCTTAATCTAATGAAGAAAAAACATTATTAGTATTTATTATGACTTGGACGGTGCATTCACAGTAGTACGATAGCTTGGAAACTCAAAATTTTACCTGAGGGCTGCTCTGCAAACTGTACAACGCTTTATCACAAGGACAGAAGATATAGAATCAATATGCTAAATAAAGACAGCAATATATGGTGTATCGTTGAGGAGCAGCCCCCCTGTTATATATTGATAAAAGTAACATTTAACCCAGTATGTCGAAATGTGACTGATATTTCTATCATCACAATAATTACTACGCATTTTAACGAAACGAGCGAAAATAATATACATGCAGAAAGAGCTCGAGTAACGTTTTCAAAATTAATACGAACATCAAACGCATTATACATTTATGTAACATTAGCGTAATACGTGTGAGTCATAACTGACCACGTATCTAATAAGAGCCTAAAAATTTAACGCTCAGCTGAACGAGATTCACGCTTGAGTATACGAGATTCACGCTTGAGTATACGAGATTCATGCTTGATCGTATGCATAACGACAGATTTATTATTATTCACGTATAGACAGCACGTTATACAAGTATCGAAACTCATTATACGCGTATACTTGGCCCGGTATATGCGTATTGATACACGTATAACAGCATGACATACTTATATCATCCACGTATAACAGCGCGCTGTACGTGTATCAATACACTTATAACAGCGTAGTATATGTGTATCATGCACGTATAACAGCGCGATATACGTGTATCGATATACGTATAACAGGGTAGTATATGTGTACCATGCACGTACAACAGCACGTTATACGTGTATTCGTACACGTATATCAGAGTGGTATACGGGTTTTTCCATACTCAGTATATACGTATAGTACAGCGCATAGTACACGTATAGTACATGTATCGACACCTGGTACATACGTATAATGCTGCCCCATATTTATCAAAACGTTATAACGACGCCCATATACGACAGGTATCAACATATCCATTATGCACATACTAACGCCCATATATTACGTTTATGTCGCCGTACGCCAAATTCGGCTCAATATCTATAGACCCAGCTAAACTTGTATTGACATCACGTACGTCTGGGCTCGTTTCTCAACTATGTTCAAAAGTTTCTATACGTTTTCAGTGACGTATAGAAGCTTTCCTTACGAACCCGGAGTCGTATGGATTATATATGTGTTTAGACTAGTCAACTTAGGTAGATCGTATGATGCAATCGCGCCTATGCTTACAGCTGACTTTGACATTTTCTTAACCATAAAAAATTTTGGGTTATGCGAACAGCGATGCGAAAAAATTGAAGATTCATGTTTACAAATGAAAAACAAATGAAAGAGTGACAGCAACTGATTTTGACATATTATCAAAAAATTCTAAAGAAACATTAATATATTATTTATTAATGTTAAAAATATAAAAATAATTCAAATTAATAAAAAAAAGTGTTACGTAAATAAAAATGTTGTGGCGATTCGATTAAAATTATTCAATCGAACGCATTAACATGTTGGATTTAACGTGTAGTGTGTTGTGTATGTTTTGTTTTTATTTTAAATCAATTTTGGTATAGTCCCTCATTTGGCCTACAGCGACATAAAATTATCTACGTAACTTGGGCGTATGAAGGATGAACATGGTCTCGACAAATATTAGTCTCGTCCATATTCATCCTTCGTACGCCCAAGTTACGTATATAACTATTATGTTGTAGCAGGCCGTATTCGGTGGAATACCTATAGACCATGCTAAATTTGTACAGGCATTGCATACGTTCATGCTAATATCTCGACGATATTCTTTCTGTCAATACTCCCTAAGAGAATATTGGACGATTGCATATCGCTGAGATATCGCTCAGCATGGCCGCATATGACGCGAGTGACATCGATTCGTAGGTTAGTGTAAACAAAAGAATGTCATTAGATATGTCAATGCTTATATAAATTCATATAAAATCTTAACTTTAAAGAATGTTTTATTTAAAAAAATTATTAAAGTTAAACAGTTAATTGTTAAAATTATTTACTTATTTTTAATAAAATATATATCATTAATTTAAAAAAATCATTTTGATAGTTTCTCATACGGCCTCCAACGACATAAACTTATCTACGTAACTTCGGAGTACGAAGGATTCTGAATCCAGCTTGACTATAGTATTTGTCGCTTGAGTAGCAGTCGGTCGAGAGCGTGAAGGGCGCCCTCGACCGACTATTACTCAAGCGACAAACACTTTAGTTCAAACACCGCCTGTATTCATCCTTTGTACTCCCAAGTTACGTATATAACTAATATCGCTATACTCGTACATGTGCTAATACATATTCTCTTCACGCATACATGTTTATGTTACTTTTTTTCAAGATACATTTTTTCCATACATTTTTTGTCATATTTTATTATTCATAAATATATGTTAAAAAAAGGAGATGAACTTGCATGATACACGTACACTGCGCTGTTATACGTGCATGATACACGTATACCACGCTATTATACGTGCATGATGCACGTATACTACGCTGTTATACGTGCATGATACACGTATACCACGCTGTTATACGTGCGTGATGCACGTATACTACGCTGTTATACGTGCATGATACACGTATACGACGCTGTTATACGTACATGATACACGTATACCATGCTGTTATATGTCTATCAATATACTTATGGCACGCTGTTATACGTGCATGATACACTTGTACTGTGCCGTTATACGTGTATGACACATGTATAGAACGCTGTTATACGTGCATAACACGTACATCGCACTGTTATTCTTGTATTGTTACACGTATAGCGCGCTGTTATACGTGCATGATACGCGTATACCGCGCTGTTATACGTGCATGATACACTTATACCATGCTGTTACACGTGCATGATACATGTATAGCACGCTGTTATACGTGCGTGATACACGTATACCGCGCTGTTATACGTCTATCGATATACGTATGGTGCACTGTTATACGCGCATGATACACGTGTACCATGCTGCTACACGTGCATGAAACAAGTACACTGAGTTAACTATATGTAGTCTAACGAGTATCGATACTTGTATACAGTGCTGTCTATACGTGCATAAACCTGTCGGTATGCCTATGATCAAGCGTGAATATCGTATACTCGAGCGTGGATCTCGTTCACCTGAGCGTTAAATCTTTAGGCTCTAATTAGATACGTGGTCAGTTATGATGTAAATGTATCACGTTTATGTCACATACATGTATAATGCGTTTAATGCTCGTGTCAATTTTGAAAACATTATTCGAGCTTTTTTTAAATGTATATTATTTTCGCTTGTTTCGTTAAAATGCGTAGTAATTATCAAGATGACATAAGTATCAGTCATAATTTTACATACTGGGGTAAATGTTACTTTTATCAATGTATAATAGGTAAAATTTTAAGTTGCCAAGCTATCATACTACTGTGAATGCTTCGTTATATTCTACATCTTATCTTTTTAAAGAATATATTTTTTAATGTTCATATATGTATGACTTTTCTGGGTTCATTATTATTTTTACTTACAAGGAAAGTAACCCTTGTTTGGATCACGGATCTTGCTGTAACTTGCTAATATGTTTTAATACATAAAATTATGAAGACAGCCGCGTGCATTCGTTATAATGCTCGATCATTCCATAATTATGAGCTATTTTGTTCAATTTTTAACTATTTTTCTAAAATATCATTGTTTATAATAACGAATATCACTCTCAAATGGGGGCTTCTAAGTTCATTCTACAACATTCTAGTAAAAGTTGAGATTGAAATGTTTTTATTAAAAAAAAGTGTTTAAAAAGCTCAATTAGTTCAAAAGTTATAAGAAAATTAAAAACATGAAAAAAATGAGCGCAATAATTAAATTGAAATTAATATTTGATTTTATGCTAATTTTTCTAACAATTTTTATTTTCCTATAACTTTTAAACGGATTAAGCTTTTTCAACACTTTTTTCAATCTAAAGGATTTTATCTTATCTTTTACTAGAATGTTACAGAATGAACTTAGAAGCTGCCATTAAAGAGTAATATTCATTATTATAAACAATGATTTATCAGAGTAATCTTTAAAAAATGCAACGAAATAGCATGGTCATGAAATGATTAAGCGTTAAACCGAATGCTCGCGGTTTTTTTCATAATTTTATGTTTTAACGTTTGGCTTTCTCGTGCATTAACGTGCACCATATTTATAATTTAAAAATCAATATGAGGTGATAATGAGTCCATTAAGCCAAACGTTTTAATGTCAATGTAAAATTATGGGGCATTAAATGAAATATGCTGGAAACAGGATGCGGTTTTTCGGATCCAGGAGAATAAATCGGGACACGAGTTTTATGTTTTACATATAATCTTAACTTCGTTGAATATTTATATTCCTCATACGTGCTGGTTAAGTGGCCTATTGCTCATGCGTTTTCGGGGTGGTAAGTAGCTAATAGCGCGCGCCGCGTGTGTTTTGTCTTCGAAGGGTGTGTTCTTATTAAAAGCGTTAAGTAATGAAAAATAACGTCACGCAAATGCGTTGAGTTATGAAAAATAACACAACGATTTTGATCGTAATACGTAAGCAGCGCCGCGCAGGTGAAGATGATAGGAGAGAGAGGGAAAGAGAATGTTGTATCGAAACACGCAAGAACGTGTACAAGTATCTATGTACGAGTCAGTCGTGTGCTAGCTTCTTGATAAAAGTTGTTGGCGACGCAAAATATAATATTTTTATGAATAGTTTTTTTTCTTGATTCACATATTAATTTTTTTAAATGGGGTGGGGCTTTGCCCCCAACCCCCCCTTACCGCGCCCCAACATGTCACTCTTTCTCTCTTACACCCAGCACTTATGAGAAAAAATAGTATGTGAATCTCGTTTGGTTTAGTTGACGTGCGCTAACTTGCCCTCGTGCGCAATAGTCAACTAAACCTCACTCGTTGCACAATACACTATGTATAATATTTTTAATTACAAAATACAATAAAATTTTAAAAATTCTAAAAATAATATAAAAATAAATCTCAGTGATTTACTGAGTAGAACAATGGATTTATGACTTCGAGGTCCCGAGTTCAAATCCCGGACTGGGTCGATTGATACAAGCACCACAGTACGTTACATGTACTCTGTTTACAAATACACTAGCGACATTTGTCGCTAATTAGCATTACAATGAAAACATGAATACATCGATATTAAATAAAATAAAAAAAATGTAAAAAGATTGAATTAAGCTTATTTTAGTCTTTACTTACGTTTGTATTTGTTTCCTGGCTCACGACTTTGATAGAGAATGGAGTTTTCAATATAGAATCAGAAACTATCTTTGGGACACCATTACTTTTTTTATTAATAATTTCGTTTTCAACGTCTTTGTGTTGATATAGTTTTGATTTTTGTTTTATTTTTTTTGGTTTTTTTGTTTTGATAGCCTCTGCTTTTGATTTTTTCATTGCAGATAATTCTGGATCTGCCTTTTTTAACTTTTTCGTTTCTGATGATTTCGATTTTGAAGAGGTCGAATGCTTCCTTTTATTTTGTTTTTTCACATCATCTAACTTTTCTTTTTTAATATTTGTTTTTTGAACATTAGAATCTTCATTAGACTGAAAATTATTCATAATAATTTATTTTTGAGTAATTTTATTATACTGACAAGGAGAGATCTCGACCTCCGAGAAACGGATTTAGCTGAAACTGCAGGATATGATTTTTTGATGAAAAAATAATTATCCTTGTTTTTTCTTTTTGTCTAATAGGCCCTAGTGACAACGATATAGATATTTTTTCTACACGGAGAGAAATGCTATAATAAATATAATTATGAATTGTATTAAAATTTACTATATTGTATAAGAAGTGTGGGACATTTCTACGTTATAAGAAAAATTACTATGTTACATAGTAAAATTTATGAGAGCAGATACGTAGAAAAAAATTTTATTTATTATTTTTTGTACCAGAAACTTGTTATTTAACTATTTCTAATTATATTTTTTTATTAATTTTATTTTTGGAAAATAAATTAACATTGAAAAAAATCTTACGTTGAGTGGGCTCGAACCGAATACCTCGCGGTTGCAAAGCGTGAATGTTACCGACTGCGTCATCATGACATGTTACCAATAAAATTTCGAATCGTCTACATATGTTGCAGAACTACTTTCAATTTGGAAAAAAATTTTGAGGTTAGGATTAAATTTGCAGATTATCGACTCGACATTATTATTTGAAAAAGTAAAATTTATTATATGCATAGTAAAATTTATTATATGCATAATAAAATTTATTATTTTTATAGTAAAACAAATATTTTTACTCTGCTATATCAAATTTTACTGTAGTATAATTTTTACTATGTAACATAGCAATTTTTATGAGAGCGCGGTGGTGTAACGGATAGAGCTCTTGTCTTCAACGCGGTAGGCATGGTTTCGAATCCTGGCCAGGTACCTCCGCCCTTATTTCGAAAGAAAATTAGTGTATGTGCAATTTATATCGCGGCTCTTAAAAAATCCAACCTCATTGTGTATCGGTTGATTGTTGGTCACAAAAGTGCCTGACCATCCATCGGTAGTCAAAGTTTTCGATATGGTGTGTCAAACAATCCAGCCTGATGTAATGTATTAAACGGGAACCGGGTTGGGCTCCCTCGATATCACCATATAAAAAAGGTTAATATATAGAGGACAATATCCTCATATATTAACTTAAAAAAAAATCAGCAATTTTTATAATAAGGTATAGTTTTATTTCTTGAACGATGTTGCCAACCTTATAGTAATATTTGTTATAAATATAATAAAACTTTTCATAATTCATAAATTCCCCAGCTCTATTATAAAATATAGTCATTTTTATTAATATCTATTATTAAAGTTATTACACTATTTTTCTCAGTGTAAAATATAGTGAACAGAAGCGTTTATAAGAACTTGAATAACGAAAAAAATAAAACTCTTAAAAAAAATGTATAGAAAATAAAAGAAATTAAAAGTTAAAAACTAATTTAAGCTTTGTTGCATTAAAAAATCTGATATGGTTCAAAAGTTACAAGCAATTAAATTATGCTAATAAAATATTAACAAATATCTAGTCATTTTCAATTAGGCATAACTTTTGAACCACCAAAGCTTTTTTAATGCGACAAAGTTTAAATTAAATTTTTAACTTGTACTTTCTTTTATTTTTCATGCACTTTTATGTAAAAGTTTTAGTGGTTTAATTATTCAAGTTCTTATAAACGCTTCTTTTCACTATATTTTCGAAAAAATATCTATACCGTTTTCTCTGGGACCTATTAGACAAAAAGAAAAAAACACGAGTTTATTTTTATCAAAAAATCATATCCTAACATTTCAGTTGAATCCGTTTCTCAGAGGTCAGGACCTCTCCTTGTGAGACATGTTATATAATATGATAAAAGCAAATTAAATACCAAATCATTTTTTACTGTTTTAGAGGTCTCGTTAGTGCTATTAGAATTGTCATTTACCTGAAAAAATTAATTTTTAAATATATAAAAATTACAATAATAAAATAATTTTTTAAGACTTTTTTCAAAGAAAAACATATTAAATATAATATTTACAAAAAAATCATTCGCTAATACGTCATTCTAATTTATAATTATATTTTCTTCAATGTTTGAATAATAAACTAATAAAAAATATCAAATAATGATTAATTTTAATTTAAAAGTATTTAAAAATATATAAAATGGAACATTGGAAAAAAATTATAAAATTTGTAAATTTTCAAAAGAATTAATAATGAACATTTCTTCAAGTTACATTTAATTCAAAATAATGATGAGTTACATTGTAAATATGCAAGCGAAGTAACTAAAAAATATAATAAAGATGCAAGTTTTTACACCTGCATACATAGGGCATAACAATTTAGCCAATATTTACAGCACAAACGAAGTAGGGAACTTTTAATAAAAAACATTAAAAGGCCGACTTTTCAACCCGGTTACTTGGAATAAAGCAGGCTTAGCTCTTTTTTGTAACTTCGATATGTAAGCGTGAAGAGATGAAAAAATCACAAATCTAATTCTTAAAAAAACTCAAAATTGGCTTGTATTTATTAAAGGTCATCTTCGCTTTTATAACTGCAGCACTAGTATGAATAAAGTCCGTTTTTCCATATATACGTGAATTGAATAATATTTTTGAATAATTTAGCTTATATTTATAGTCCCTAAATTATTTAAAAATATCGTTTCGACAATTTGAGAAAAAATTATAATGGTTTATTGTTGAAAAAATAAGTTATAAATTTTATTTTTTAAGAATTTTTATTAGATAGAACTTAGCAGGCACTTTTATCAAGACAAACTAGGTTTTTTTCACACATACGCAGCTTTTAAGATTTTAGTATGGCTACTTTTAATATTTATTCAAAACACTACAATAATTTGTATTATAATCATTAGAGTCATTTTATTTTAAAATGAGAGTGGCACTCACATAGCATGGAAGCTTCCAGAAAGCTTTCATGATATGTGGGATAAGTCATATTCACGAAAAAATTTAGTTTGCAGTATATTTAGATCTTTTTAGCATTAAAAAAAGAAATTTTGTGTAATATTTTTCCTTTTTTTTCTTTTTCTTTAAAATTATAAGCCAAGAAGGTATAAGATTTAAGAAAATTAATCTTTATAATACCAAAAAAATTTAAATATATCGCTAATTAAATTTTTATGTAAATATGACTTCGTCATTTTCATTATTACCCATACATTTTAAAAATAAGTTAATAAAAACTGCTTGTAAAATTATTAAAAAATAGTTTCATTT
This sequence comes from Anastatus disparis, assembly GCA_017163975.1. Classification (NCBI taxonomy): domain Eukaryota; kingdom Metazoa; phylum Arthropoda; class Insecta; order Hymenoptera; family Eupelmidae; genus Anastatus; species Anastatus disparis. Next base: position 4,138,592 of record JAFFSR010000218.1, on the reverse strand, counting down.
TTGTTAAATGAAAATAAAAGTATAATCATCATTACTTTTTAAATTCAAATCGTAAAACCAAAGGTACACTCTTTAATAATAATTTATTTGTATATATATTACAAACTAATTGTATAATTTTATCATCAAACAATTATAAAAAGAAAGACGCCCACGAAAGGGAAATATAAGAAAACGATCGTTTAAAAGTGAAAAAATTAAGATTTTGACCGACGTTTAGAATAAATAATAGAATAATTGTTTTTTAATTTTTCTTACTGTGAAATTAAGTAGTTTACTTTAAATTTTATAAAACTTCATAAATTTTCTGTTAATTAAAAGATATTAATTGTTTTATACTAAGATTCTATAAATAACCTTATCAGAACCCTTCTTTAATAATATATTATTATTTATAGTTTTTAGACGATTTTAAAAATTAAATTTACCTTTTAATGATTTTCAAAGTTATTCGGTAAAGATGTTACATAAATTTGTTTTCCATTATCGATTACTATAATCTTACATTTGATATCCTTCATATTGTAAACATCAAAACTAGATTTTTTCTTTATTACTTTATGCATGTAAGTCAAAATTGGGGCTTGTTCATCTTCGTTGAAATCATTATGACCTATTATCCATTCACATCCATAAATGTAGCATTTATTTTCTGTTTTGGCAAAGTAATGAACTTGAATAATTTTGCCGCAAAATAATTCGATAACCGAATCATCCGTTTTTGATACTCGGTGATATTTTATGGAGTGAAAAAAATTAGAATTATAAATACATCTATTGAAAACAATCACTTTAAGTTTATCATCTTTTTCAAATTTACAAATAGAGTTTTGAACATTTTCATTATGATTTCCATGGCCTATTAATGTTACATTGTCAATTTGAACGCAATTTTGTAAAAGTGTCTTATTTTTAAAAAGAGATTTGCTATAATTCACACAAAGTGCAGAATTAAATTTGTTATCCTCAATATAGCTTTCAAATATAGACCTTTTCATCCATTTCTCGGCAATTTGCTTGCAACAACCATTAGGAGCATTGATTTGTTGAAGAAATTTATAAATAGCACTTTCGAATGGAAAAGCTGAGTTAGCCCATAACGGTCCTGTTTTCCTTACGCTTTCACAGTAATGAAGCAAAGAGTGTAAATTAAATGTTACAAATTGTATTCCATAGAATATTTCGCATTCTCCAACAAATTTCAAAAGTTGATATTCACAATTTTGTATTTCAACTTCGGTAATCGATTCTTTTAACAAGATATAAATACTATTTACAAAAAGTAAATACGAATGAAATAAATCCTTTTTTAATATACCATGCAAACATGGAACACTTACAAAAAGTAGCCATATTTTCCATTCCAAAGCTTTATATTTCTTAACATGGTCCAATGATCGTAAAGAACGTCTTAAATCTTGAGATAATTTAATATTATTCATATTTTTTTTTAATTGTTGTTTATCGAATTTGGTAAAAGAGGCATTCCACGCATAATACAATTGTTTTGTAACACACATTAGACTGCCATGCATGTAATCTGGAGGCATATTCCAAACTATATCAAAATTTTCTAAATCTAACATAATTGATCTTCCTTTAATACCATTTTCAGATTTTTTTTTATTTGTGGATAATTCATTACAATCTTTTAAATGCATTTCATGCGTCCTTAACTCTGGATCATCTTCTGTCAAAGGATAACGCATAGATCTATCATAATATCGACCCTTGTGGTAACACCAGCTGCAACCAAAGTAGCCGTTAAATTGAACTCGGTTTTGAATTATCGGTCTAGCTACGCTATCAACACAGCAACAAAAAGGAACCAATTTAATTGTCAATTCTTCGTTAGTGCGATAATCAGTATAATGGATTCCAGTAATACGTAGTTCTTCACAAATTTGTTTTAAAACTGACATGTAAATATCCATGAAAGCTGGTGTTGGCTCTTTCTCTGTTTGCCACAAGGCGACAATAATAGGATATTTGAAACGGTGCTTTTTTGATAAACAATTGAGATGTAGCTGCAATGGCCACAAAGCTTTCTTTGCACTTTTGAAAAGTTGAGCTCCATCGGTGCTAAAATTGAAGGATAGGAAATGAGATTCCTGAATATGTTTTTTATACAAAGTCGAATCCGTGATATCAGAAATAGTTTTCTTATTACTAATATTTGTTTCCTCAAGGAAATCAAACATCAACTGCTGAATGTTTTTGCGATTAAATAATTTTTCTAACTGAAACCTTACGTCAAGAGATACAAAATAATTTGAACTTTGAGAGGAAATGCTAAAATTTTCAAAACACTTTATACATTGCAACGTAAGTTTTTTTGTTTCCAATAATGATGTTTCACCCAAGACAATATTACAATTAGAACAATAATAATGCTTTTTCATTTTATTTTTTGGCGGCATAATTTCTTTAGACATTTGATATGGACTATAATTCCAAGTTTCAAAATTAGGACCAGCTAGAATTTTAACGAAATTAAGAGGAGGCCGTATCATTCTGTCCTTGTCTAATCTGAATTTTCGTTATTATAAATAAATAAAATATTTTCATAGAAAAGTAAGACAATCGCCCAATAGAGCAAAAGACAAGCAAATGATTCTTTTCTATAAAAAAATATGAAATTTTTATTATTTTTCGAGTGAAGTCTGAAACGAAAAAACAGTTTAATCAACTCAATCAAGTTCGATTGTTTTTCCGTTTCAGACTTCACTTGAAAAATAATAAGAATTTCATATTTTTTTATAGAAAAGAATCGTTTGCTTGTCTTTTGCTCTATTGGGCGGTTGTCTTACTTTTCTATGAAAATATTTTATTTATTTATAATAACGAAAATTTAGATTAGACAAGGACAGAATGATACGGCCGCCTCTTAAGCAAGGCGTTTTGCATTTCACGAGTTATACCAAATCTTATGTTTATAGCTTGCAACATCAGTAATACATCTGAAACTGTTAAATCACTTTCAGAAAACATAATTCTTTTGTCTTTATTAAAGTTATCTTCAGCAGAACGTGAATTTGAATTATTATCATCTTCTGTAATTGAAGAGTCATAATCAGAAATTTCGGAATTATCATCAACATTTGAATCTGAAATTTTAGAATGTTCGTCGAAAGTATTATCGTTATCACTTTTTGTTGTTGAATTAAGCTCCTGATTTAGTGACTTCGAATTCTGCTGCATGAAATTTGTAAAGTTATCAATATTGTCTATAATACTTAACATACTTGATCCAGAATCTTCAAATATATTATTTATATTAAGAAAATCATTAGAATTATTTTCAATATTAGAATCTACAACTGGTTTGAAATTCTGAGTATCATTTGAAATATTGAAAACAGGATTTTCTTGTGATAAATTATTCATGCCATAAAAATCGTCATGGTTATTAAGGTTAGATTTATTATTGTTAATAAGTCTCTCATTCTTCATTGATAAATTTTCATTGAAATTTGACAAGGATGCCGTTGAATCTCTATCTATTAAAATAGTACTATTTTAGAATAAAGAAGTAAATTGCTGTGCTTTAATATTTTTTAAAATTCAATAAAAATATCCAATCTTTATAAAATTACAGAAGTTCAAATAAATGTGAACAAAAATAAAATAAATTAATAACGAAAAATATTTCATAATATTATAAAAAAAAAGAAAACGTAAGTGATTAGTCTGATCGCACAGTAGTTTGAAAAACAAAAATAAGATTATAAATAAATAAATCTGAAATACATGAATTATAAAACCATAAACTCGAAACCCTAAGACCCTAAATATTGTAATGTTTTTCCCTTTCAGGAGGGGAAAATACGTGTTTCTCCTGTTGCCGGACGGTTCATTGAGTTACCAGAGTAAGATCGGCAGGAGTGGGAAGGATCGGACGGTGGAAAATGAAGAATAGTAACCGGGTTTAACACGTTTGGTTATGCTAGGGAGTACCTTGGCTTTATTGTACAACAGTGCTTTAAACGTGATTTTTAAATCATCATAACTTAAACTCTTCACCTACAAACTATGATCCCGTAAGTTCTATTGAAGAAAAAAAAAAAAAACTCAAACCCATGAACCCTATATCTACTAACTAGAATCCTTAATATCTGAACCTCTGCATCTTTGATTTATAAACCTATAACCCTAAACCAATCATCATAAATCCTTGCACCCAAAACAATATTACAATTATCTAAAATCCTAAAATTATAAATTGTAATCTCGTGATACCTGAATCCATAAACCGTGACATTATAAATCTTTAACTTTTAGCCTCGAAAACTCCAAAACTCAAAGCCATAAACCCAAAATCCATAAAGCTTAAATCCGTGAACTCAAAATCTATAAAGTCTACATTGATAAACTTAAAACATATGAATCCTTGATTAACTAACCTAAAAGTCTTGAAGTAATGAACCATAAACACTAAAACAATAAACCCATAAACTCTGAACCCATAAACCCTCAATCCTGAAAACATAAATCTACTAGCCCAAAACTAAATCCTAGACCCATAAACTCCTGGCCTATGAACCCTAAACCCGTTAATAGAAATTCATAATACCTAAGCCCATAAACTTTCAACCAGAAAACCAATACACCCAAAATGTATTTAGCTTAAACCTATGATTCTTAAAGGAATAAACTATAAACCTAAAAACCATAAATCTGTAAATCATGAACCTATAAATTCTAGACCTATTAACCCGTAATGTGCAAATACTTAGCCTACTAACCTTAGAACCATAAATTATAAACTGGCAATCCATAAACCTTAATTCAATACGTCCAAAGCGTTTGAAATTTATAGAAATGAATCCTAAACTTTAAAAATCTTAACATAAACTCTCAAGCCATGAATCCTTATCTTATTATCTCTAAATTCATAAATCCTAAAATTATAAACCAATAAACACTGGACTCATTAATTCTAGACTCGTAAACCCTAAAGCCATGAACCATGAACGATAAACTCTTAAAATGTAAGTTCTTAAAATCTAAGCCTATGATCATTTAACTTACAGACCTTAAGCCCATAAATTTATAATCATTAACTTATTAATATTAAACCTATGACCTTTTAACCAGAAATCCTTATTTTTTTAAATAAATCCCCCTAAACTCATTAGCGCTAAGCCCTTAAATTCTGAACCCATGGACCCTAAACTCTTGAACCTTTCACCCATACATTCTATACTTATGAACCCTCAACCTATTAACCCGAAACTCATAAACCCAAGCTCGAAAAGTCCCATGGATCCCCATAAACCTTTAACCCATAGACCATTAACATTCGATTCTCAAACCCATTGTCTTTAACCCTTGACCAAAAACTCTTAAACCCCAAACTCATGAATTATAATCTTATGAACCCTAAATCCATAAACCATAATCTCTAAAGCCCTTTACCTCTAAGCCGTAGGTTCCGAAAATGTAAACTCTAAACCGATAAACCATAAAATAATGAACCGTAAATCGAAAAGTTATAAAGTTATAAACCATGCATTCGAAGCCTTTAAATTCCATCATAATGAATCCTTAAACCTTTATCCCAAAAACACTCTACCTTTAAAAAATAAAACTATTAATCCCATTTCTTCTTTATAACTATTAACCAATAAATTCTAAACACATAAACCCTCTGCTGTCCTACACTGAAAAATAAATGGTGATGTAGCTGAACTACCGGTAGTCGAACCACGCTCTCTTAAGTTCGTATGCACGGAGTCTCGCTGCAAGAGAACAGTAGCGCCTCTGTGGCAAAACAGCTTCACTTCACATCGGAGAGACGCGAGTGGGAACTGAGAAGCCCCGCAAAAAGAACGGTTAGCTTCTTCTGTGGAGCATCACATTCACCACCAGAGAAAAGATTTGCATGCTTACTGTTTGGTAAAGCAGAAGTACTTCGTGGGACTCGTAGTTCACCACTTTCTTTTCAGTGTAAGCATAAGCGTCCTAACTAACAAAATAATTTTTAATAAAGAACAAAATTTTTTTAAATTTTAGATTAGGAAAAACACTTTTTTTATAGACAGGACTAATTTTTTTTATATTCTTTATGATTTAAAAAGTATTCAAGACAGTTTTGAAAATGTCTGAAATTACACAACATAATTATCTCACCATATATTAAAACAACTACAAAATTTAAAAAAAATGTAATTAGGACGCTTATGCTTAGGGCGGCAGCCCTAATCTCATTATTTCTAAACCCATGATCCCTAAAACCATGAACCTTGAGCCCATAAACCTATAAACCTTAAACTTATTCATTTTGCATTAATAAACCATTAACTATAGACTCTAAATTTATAAACCTATAAACTCTAAACGTATAAACTCAAACCGACATACTATAAAACCTGAATCCATATATTCTAACTCCTTTGCTCTAATCTTGAAAACCCAAATCTTATAACTTTTAAACCAATAAATAGTAAACTAAATAAGTTGTAAGTTCATAAACACTAAACTTATGTTCGGGTTATGGGTTTATAAATTTGGTGCGCCGTATTTTCGATCCACCATTTTGAAACGCCAGAATGATTTTGGAAGTTTATGCTTGTACTAACAGTTTAAACTCAAAACAAATTTTATAATTCAATTTTTGGATAAAATGGTTCTCTACTCTAGTAGAATATCATAAACATATATTTATATTTATGATATGCATAACTATATTGCATACAAAATCGATATAAAACTATTTCTGATGTTTTTCCATAAAAAGAAATGGAATTTCCAAAGGTTGAAAAATGAAAAAGAAAAACTAATATGGCAAAAATCGATTCCACCATCTCCAACATCCCGTTAATTATTTTTGTCACTTCAAACCACTGTGCTCGTATACATAGATTCTCAGTCATCAATGCATTAATCCTAATTTGTCAAAAACATTTAATTGAGGTAATATGCAATATCAACCAATTTCTACCTTATTAATTACATGCTTTTGTTTAATTATTATCGAAATATCCCTAGTAAAAAATGTCATAGTTTATAAATATATTATAACTTTTTTTTTCAAAAATTAAGTGTCGCAAAATGAATTACTGTGAATAGTAATTAATATCCTAACATAATAATTTTGCTAACTTTAGATAGATATTTTGATTTGATTGAAAATAAACTTAAAATATTTTAACATGTTATTAAACATACGTAAAGCCTGTCTTGATATTAGGTCAGTAATATATCATTTTTGTTATGTTTTTTAGGTTTGGCATTTATTCGATTTCTACAAGGAATATTTTTAAAGAAAACTTTTTCAAAAGTTTTTGACTATATTTTTTAAAACTTCACTTTATTTTATTAAATTTTATATTGTTTGAACAATTAAACTAAAGTCTGGAATCGGTAAGATGAAAGTCAAAGGATATTGCATTTGGTTTAAACTGATTTTATTTTTCAAATTATTTCTAAATTAATTAATGACTCACTCAATAAGCTATCACACTTTTTTATTCTCTTATTCCTTCTTTGAGTCCATCGTGTAACTTGTCTCTCATTATAGTTGGTAGATAAACATAATTTGTATATCTTTTTTTTGTTGGTATCCATTTTAAAAATAGTAACTGAATCTATGCAATTTCAAATTATGTTTTTATAGTTTTATGTAGACTTTTATTTTCCTTTCGTTTATTTACAGTGTAAAAAAATTCATTTTTTTACACATCTAAAAAAAATATTATTAATTAATTAATTTTTATATTTTTTATTGTATTTGATTGACATAATTATTTTATATAGTTATTTATGCAAAATTAGTTATTTACGTAACTTGGGCGATACTCGCTTGATCTCATAAAAGATATATTTGTAGGGAAAGGGGATAGGATAGTCGAGATCGTGTTAGCGTCCGAGACCACAAATGAAAATTGTAAAAATTATAATAATTTGGAAATCATTTATTTTAGTATCTTAATAATTATTATTTTCACTACCACTTGTGTTATTTTTATTTTTATTTAATAGTATGAACATATTCAAAAAATCTATTTTCATGTATATTTTTATCTATGCAGGGAGGAAATTCTAGCATTATCCTTCCTTTCTCTTTATGTGACACTTTTAAAAATACAGAGTACAAGAATACAAATCTTATCTTTTCCAACCATTACAAAATGTATAGGTATTCAGAAATTTTGAAAACATATTAGATCTCTCGTATAATTTAAAACATTTTAAATGAGCTCCAAATTAGAAAATAGAAATTAAAAATTGGTAAAAATATTTACATTTTAAATATTTCGTAAATGACTTCTAAATGATTTAAATTAAGCGATTATTATGCTAGAAAATTATTGTGGCGACTACCCTATCGAGATGCCACAAATGCTTATAACAAGATATAGTGGATTAACGGCAATTTGTAAAATATAAAAAGGAGTATTTTGTTTATTTAAGTCAAAAAGTCAAACTTTAACCTAAAGAATAAGCTGTAAGAATGCTTTCTTTTACGTAAACAAATTTAATGAAAGTAATAATCAAGTATTACATAGCAATAGAATTGAAAAAACTAAGTAGTCTGCCTGTATATTTGTCTGTATGCCTGCCCGTATGTTTGTCTGTATGCCTGCCTGTCAGTCCGTCTGTCTATCCGTCTGTCTATCTGCATCTCTGTCTGTCTGATAGTCTGTCTCTCTGTTTGTCTGTATGTCTCTCTGTCTGCATATAAGTCTCTCCGTATGTCTACCTGTTTGTCTGTATGTCTGCCTGTATGACTATCCGTCTGTCTTTCTACATATCTGTCTCTCTGTCTGTCTATATGTCGGTCGGTCTGTCTCTCTGCCAGTCTATGTCTGCCTGTTTGTCTGTCTCTATTGGTCTTTTAGTTTTCCTATCTCTCTGTATGTCTGTATGACTATCTGTCTGTCTTTCTGCATATATGTTTGTATGTCGGTCTGCCTATTTGTATGTCTCCCTGTCTATCTGTTATTAAATTACCTAACAAGCAATAAGCTATAAATAATCGGCCTGTATGCATGTCTGTCTGTGTTACTGTCTGTGTGTCTGACTGACTGCATCTTTCTGTGTGTTTGTATTTCTGTATGCCTGTCATACCGTCTGTCAATATGACTGTCTAGCTGTCTGTATATATGTATCTTTGCCTACTTGTTGTCTGATTGCCTGTCTGTTTGTTTCTCTGTCTGTCTGGTTGTTCATCTGTCTGTCTCATTATTTGTCGCTCTGTCTGTCTGACTGTATAACTATTTATCTGTCTCTCTGTATGTCTGTCTTTTTGTCCATCCATCTGTATGAATGTCTCTATATCTGTCTGTCTCTCTGGTTGTCTACGTCTATCTATCTGTGAGTCTAACTCTCTGTCTGTCTGATAATAAATTTACGCAAATTAATAATCTATAAAAAGAATTTTTTTGTTAATTCGAATCAAAAAGTCGAACTACAACATATTAAGAATAAGTTTTATGAATGCTTTTTTTACTTAGACAAATTTAACAACATAAATAATCAGGTGTGAAATAGTAATAGAATTAAATAAACGAAGTAGTCTAACTGTAAGTCTGTTTGTACATCTGTCTGTCGGTATGACTATCAGTATCTATCTATATATCTGGCTGTCTGTATATCTTTTTGGCGGTCTTATTGTCTGTCTGTCCAGCGGGCTGTCTGCCTTCATATCTGTCTCTCTATATGTCTACCTGTTCGTTTGTATGTTTCTCTGCCTGTCTACCTGTCGGTCTCTCTATATCTATTTGTCCGTCTAACTGTCTCTCTTTCTATCTGTTTGTCAGTATATCTCTGTTTGTCTCACTGTCTGTATGGATGTCTGTCTCATGCCTTTCTGTTTGTTTCTCCGTTTTTCTCTGTCTGGCTGTCTGTATGTTTTCTGTCTGTCTGGTACTGGTTGTGTCTGTCTTTCTAACTATATGTCTGTATTTTTTATTTCTGTCTCTCTGATAATTTGTCTATCTGTTCGACAGTATTCTGACTCTGTATGTTTCTTTATCTGTCTGTCTTTCTGTCTCTCTGTCTTTATCTGTCTGTCTTTCTGTCTCTCTGTCTTTATCTGTCTGTCTTTCTGTCTCTCTGTCTTTCTAACTGTCTGTTCGTCTGTCTGTCTATTAGCCTCTATGTTAGCCTCTTTCTGTCTTTCTGTCTCACTGTCTGTCTGTCTATATCTCTCTGTCTTTCCCTGTGCCTGACTTATTGTAAATTGACACTTATTCATAACGTATAAAAAGAAGTATTTTGCTTATTCAAAACAAAAGTCAAACTGTTACCTATTAAGAAAAAACTTTATAAATGCTTTCTTTCGATTTAATAAATTTATAAAAGTGAATAATCAAGGATTAGATAGTAATAGAATTAAATAATCTGGATAGTCTGCCTGTGTGTTTATCTGTATGCCTGCCTATATGTTTGTCTGTATGGCTGAATATCTGTAAGTCTGTCTGTATGTCTGGCTGACTATCTGTCTGCCTACATGAATATCTGTATATCTTTCTGCAAGTCTGTCCCTCTGTCTATCTGTATATTTATCTCTATCTGTCTTTCTGTTTCTCGGTCTATCTGTCTACTTGTCTGATTCTTGATCTGTCTATCTATATGTATTTCTGCCTCTATCTGTCTGTCTTGCGAGGAGTGCCCGTATATCTGTAAGTCTGCCTGTATGCGTCTCTGTCTATCCGTCTTCCTTTCTGTCTGTCTCTGCATCTGGCTGTCTCTGTCTCCGTCTGCCTCTGTTTGTCCCTGTATTTATATGTATCTGTCTGTCTGTTTCTCTGTCTAACTGTTTGTCTGTCTATTAGCTTCTATGTTTGCCTCTTTCTGCCTTTCTGTCTCACTGTTTGTCTGTCTGTATGACTGTCTACATATCACTGTCTTTCTCTGAGTCTGATTTATTGTAAATTGACGCTTATTCATAACCTACAAAAAGAAGTATTTTGCTTATTCAAAACAAAAAGTCAAACTATTGCCTATTAAAAATAAGCTTTATAAATGGTTTCTTTCAATTTAATAGATTTATAAAAGTTAATAATCAAGGATCAGATAGTAATAGAATTGAATAATCTGGGTAGTCTGCCTGTGCGTTTGTCTGCATGCCTGTCCGTATGTTAGTCTGTATAGATGTTTATCTGTAAGTCTGTCTGTATATCTGGTTGACTATCTGTCTGCCTGATCTGTCTCTGACTATCTGTATATCTATCTCTATCTGTCTTAATGTTTCTTGGTCTGTCTGCTTAACTGTCTTTCTGATTATCGGTATGTCTGCCTATCTGTCTTTCTGGCTCTGTATGTCTGTCTCTCAAGGAGTGTATGTCTGTCTGTGTCTCTGTCTATCCATCTTCCTTTCTGTCTGTCTCTGCATTTGGCTGTCTCTGTCTCCGTCTGCCTCTGTTTGTCCCTGTATTTATATGTATCTGTCTGTCTGTGTAAACGTGTGGGTGTATAAGTGTGTGCGTGTGTATGAATGAGCCCTTGATTGGCTGAAAATTCACGCTTTTTCTTTGAAAAAGTAAGAAAATCATTATTTAATACTAGATTATTATTACTGTTGCTAATATAACGCACATTCAGAAAAAAAGAATCAATTATTGTCAATTGAAGACTCAACTTAAATCTTGAGAATTACTCTAATTATTTTAATCTTTCATTTTTTTCAGATCCTTAATTATAGAGCTTTTTTAAATTCTAACTGATGCATCTATGTTTTATATTGATTCATCGAAAATCAAATCTTTCAATTTTTTCTTTTATATTATTTAATTGACAATCGATAAATATAAAAAAAGTATTTTTATTATCACCTATAATGAGAATTTTTCTCGTGATTAATAGGGGAATCTCGGGGAAGATGGACACCTTAAGAGGCGGTAGGAACTATTTGCTACTTGGCGGCGTTGTGGTCAGGTGAGAGAAAAATATAAAATATTTTTTATACAGCGATTTACATTTTACCGAAACAGTAATACGCTTCTAATATTGTCGAATATATTTCTCTCACCTGACCGCAGTGCCACCCTATATCGAGTGGCGAATCGTTACGACCGTCTCTTAAGGAAGAATGCAAAAAAACATACTTAATAAAATACCTGTGTTATAAAAATTTTACTTTAAACTAGATACCAAAACGAAAAAATCTATGTATTGTCAACCCTCAAAAAAATCTCAAGTAACTTGAAAAAAAAATTATCTAATTTTTAGGTGCTAAAAAATCGCCGGGCAAGATGAACACCCTATGGAAAATTATTTAATCTTTTAAGGACGGGACTGGTCGATATTTCGACCACTCAAATATCATAATATTTGAGTGATTTTGGGGATAATATCATGTTTTGAATATAGGAAATATTATGATACTTGAGTGGTCGAAATATCGACCAGATCCGTCCTTAAAAGGTTAAAAATCGACTAATTGATGATGAATTAATAAAAAATTCAAAATAATTGAACATAGAAACTATTTTTATTTTTTGTATTCTAACTATAAAATAAAAGGAATATAAATTAACTAGTTCAATTATTATTGAGACACGTAATAATAAACAATAGTCAAAATTAATAATATATTGAGAATCTGAAAGTTAAACAATAAAACCCTTAATATTTAATTAAATAAATTTTAATGATTGATGAAAATATTTTCATGATGGGGTGTCCGTCTTGACCGGACCATCGAATTTAACAAGATGAATTTTGTTAATATATGTATAATGGCAATAGTCTATACGTGTTTTCGAGTTATTAAAATGATAAAATCGCAAAAATATAACAATTTTTTACCTTGACGAAATCGTAAGCCAAACTACGAAATAGTATTTTTCGATACAAGGGTCCTATGAGTCATTTTCTGGCACGGTGAGGTTAAGCGCTCGAGCGTAGCGAGAGCGCTTACGCCGTGCCGGGAAATGGCACATAGGACACGCGTATTGAACACTATTTTCTAGTACGTGTGTGGTAAATCCGCCACACGAAATCTATACCCTTAAAAAGCAATACTAAACAAAAACTATGCACTTCACGAATGATAATTCATATAAAAAAACTAAATCTATGTATCAGTAAAACTAGGCATTGCGCAAATGATAAATCAAAAAAAAAACAAAACAATTAAAAATATATACTTAGAACGTGAAATTGTATTAAATAATTATTAATTTTTTTTTTTTTTTTTTTCTTTTTGTGAAAAAGATTAATATATAAAGGATATTGTCCTCTATATGATTAACCTTTTATATATGGTGAAGTCGAGGAAGTCCCCCGCCCGGCATCTGTTTAACACATTACATCAGGCTAGGACTGTCAGACCCACCATACCGAAAACTTTGACTACCGATGGATGGTCAGCCACTTTTGTAACCAACAATCAACCGATACCCAATGAGGTCGGATTTTTTAAAGAGTCGCGATATAAATGGCACATACACTTATTTTCTTTCGAAAAAAAAGTTAGAGGTACCTGGCCAGGATTCGAACCCATGCCCTCCGCGTTGAAGGCAAGAGCTCTATCCATTACGCCACCGCGCTCTCATTAAATAATTATTAATACGATATACACAAACTGAAAAACTTGCTAGTTATTTAGAAACACACATACACACACACACATATATATATATATATATATATATATATATATATATATATATATATATATCTCTATATAATAAAGATATATCGCCTACGCCGCCGCCGCCGTGTATAAGAATTTTATGTGCCCTCAGTTAGCTGAAATTCAGCTAAAATTTAGCTGAAAGTTAGCTAAAAGTTAGCTGAAATTCAGATAAAATTTAGCTGAAAGTTAGCTGAGAGATAGCTGAAATTCAGATAAAATTTAGCTGAAGGTAGCTGAGAAATAGCTGAAATTCAGATAAAATTTAGCTGAAAGTTAGCTAAAAGTTGGCTGAAATTCAGATAAAATTCAGCTGAAAGTTAGCTGAGAGATAGCTGAAAGGTAGTTAATTGTTAGCTAATTTAATTAATTGTTAGCTAATTTAATTAATTGTTATCTAATTTAAGAACGTTCTCTTGGAAATTGATATTCATTTGATAATGACAATGGGGGGTTGACGAGCGAAGCGAGCAGGGGGGAACCCCCCCTAGTATATATATATATATATATATATATATATATATATGCAAGAATAAGCTGAATGTAAGGCAACTGATTCATTGTTTATAGTATCTCTCATTCCATTAGTCCGTATACGCGCTTGCGCGTCACCACACTTCTATGCTTTACCAACGTGAAACACGTGCACGGAATTCACAAAAATCACCAACTATACCCTGCCAGAAAATGCAACATAGGACTCGGAACAGGGAGCGCTTCAAGCGGATTTAGCGCACGCAGTACTAGAAATAAATATTTATTTTTCTCGGCGATGATATTATGCCGAACAACGCTCACACACTGAAAATCAAATGTAACAAATATAAACAATTTACTAAAATTGTTTATATTTGTAGCATTAACAATTTACTGAATTCCTAAAGTCTGCTTCGAAATAATAGCCTATGTCCATCTTGCTCGGACTCCCCTATATTTTTTCGTGATGTCACTCTAAACTCAAAAGAGTAAAAATTATAAACTATATTTAGAAACTATATTATAACTTTATCTAGTAATAAAAAGTAGAAAAGTATAGTTTTTCCCTTATAAAACAGTAAATTGAAGATTTTACTGCTTGTCGAGGTAAATTTAAGGACTTTATAATTTATAAAGATAAACTTAAGGTGTTTACTCTTTTCTTAAAGTTAAAACGTATGTTTTTACTTTATGAAAATTAAATGATTTTAAATGGTAAACATAATGCTTTTTCTCTTTTCATAAAGATTAGAACCTATGTTCTTTACTTTACAAAGAATGAAAGGTTATGCTGCCTTTTCTAAAGAGAAATTTGATGTGCTTACTCTTTTGACAAATAGTAAAAGGCACATTTATAATTTTATAAAGAATAAAATAATACCTTGATCAATATTTGCTTTTACGATATTCCTCAAAAGAATAAATTAATCAATTTAGTATTTTCGAGATGTTAAGACACGTGACTACTATAAGTATCGGAAATACTTATACATCATTTTTTATTACATATACTGAAGAGCTTTTCAAGCATATAATAATTCCCATATAGTATTATAAGTATCTCTAATACTTATAGTAGCCACGTGACTTAACATCTCGAAAATAGTAAATTTATTAATTTACTCTTTTGAGGAATATCGTAAAAGCAAATATTGATCAAATTAATCTCATTAACTATTAAGGTATTATTTTATTCTTTGTGAAGTTATAACGTGCTTTTTATTATTTGTCAAAAGAGTAAACACATCAAATTATTCTTTAGAAAAGGCAGCATAATCTTTTACTCTTTTTAAAGTAAAAAATATAGATACTCATCTTTATGAAAAGAGAAAAAGCATCATATTTACCTTTTAAAATCATTTGATTTTCATAAAGTAAAAAACATACTTTTTATCTTTTAGAAAAAGAGTAAATACCTTAAGTTTATATTTATAAATTATAAAGTCTTCAAATTTACCTCTACAACTGGTATAATCTTCAATTTACTCTTTTATATGTGGAAAAACTATACTTTTTTACTTTTTATTTCCAATTTTTACTCTTTTGAGTTTAGAGTTTAAGGTTGTATATAAAAAAAATAATATAAAAATAATATTAAAAATAATGTTAAAACAATCATTTTAAACTTTGTTTCATTTAAATATTATGAATTATTAAAGGGTTGCGTCATTTTAAAGTTTATAACTTTTACACAAATCTAATGCAATCATAAAAAAAATGCCAACGTTTCAAAAATGATTGTATTTGATTGCAACAAAGTTTATTTTGTTCAGTTTAAAATTTAGAATCTATTGACGAGCATGGAATCACAATTATTTTTTATTAAAATTTATTGTTAATTTTCTGCGTAAAAATGCATATGTCTCAGATGATACTTACTGTTTTATCATAGAAAATTGGCAATAAATTTTAATAAAAAATAAAAATCAAAATTTCTAACTCGTCAATAGATTATAAATTTTAAACTAAACAAAATAAACTTTGTTGCAGTCAAATAAAATCATTTTTAAAACTTTGGCATTATTTTTTATGATTGCATTAGATTTGTGTAAAAGTTATTAATTTTATAATGGTATAACTGTTTAATAATTCATAATATTTAAATGAAAAAAAGTTTAGAATAATAGTTTTAATATTATCTATTAGGTTACTTAGCTAAAAATTGGATAATTACTTTCTACCGAAAAATATAAACGATTTTCTAAAATACTAACTTTTGATACAGACTGTATAGCCCATACAACATTTAGCAAATAATATTTTTTTAATATTTTATTTTAAATTTAAAATCATAACATAATTTAATGAAAATTTAATCTATTACTGTTATTGAAAAATATACTCAATCAAGAGGATAAAATGAGATACTACACCTGTACTCATGAATTTTGCCTATCTTTTAATTTTATGGCAAAATTTCAGTAAAAAATGCTTTACTTTGTAGTATATTCCATGAAGATTATTTAGTTGAATTTTTTTAGCTATAGAGAATTTTGCGTAATAATATATACTAAAATTTTTTAATTTTGTATTAAAAATCCAAAATGATTAAAAATTAATGTATAAATTTACTAAAAACTTTAACTGCATAATCTTGATGGCATATGCTATAAGTTAATCCATTTCTTTTCCCGAAATTTTGCAATAAAATGAATTGATCGTTAAGAGCAGTTTAGCTTCTCTGTTTTAGGCTAATTAAGTTTTTATACAAATATTAATTATTGTAATTGCAATATAAGATTTGAGCGAAATAAATATTTATACACATATTTATAAATATTTATACCATAAATATTATAAAAATAACTTCTTACTTCAGCGTTCATCGCTTTTTTCAGAAACAATGCAATATCATTTTATGAATATTCATAATGATAATATGTATTACGCTCAAATCAAGGAATCATAAATCTTGAAAACTTACTAAGTTTTGTTGTTTTTTCAGCGTAGTCAATTTTTTGTTAATTAAATCCAATGTTGGATGTTGTGATTCATCAATCAGTATTTGTGGAGCAATATCGTTTAATTCGGAAGCTTCTTTCATAAATTGATTAGCTGGAATTCGGACTCTCTTCTTTGTTATTTCCTCTAACTGTTCTATCGATTCTAAAATAATAAAATTGATAATAAAGATTTAATTTAAATAATAAATGTAAAAATACTAAAGTTGTATAAAGATAGGTTAATATAAATTTATATGAATTATCTTTATTTTTTAAATTTACAAAGCCCTGTTAAAAAGAATCAATTGTTGCATCTCTTGTAGTGTCATCATCAGCAGTTACTTTGTAAAGTTTAAATTTATCAAATGGAATTGTAAAACGAGGTATACTAGTATCCTCTACAGTCGCAAAACTTTCATCGTCAGTATACTTAACATAAACAAACATGCCAGAAACTTAATAAATTTTTACAATTAATATAAAATAGTTCGATCCAAATGTTATAATTATGAAAGGAGGTTAAAAAATCTCCAAGATCTATAATGTAAATTTATATTTATGATTAAATGTACGATAGTAAATGTACGAAAGATAAAAATAAAATATATAAATATATACAATTTACCTAAGCTTTTTGTATTGTTCGACCTTTTTATTAATTATTTAACAAATTTTTTCTTTTCTGTACAAATCAGTCATAAGTAGAGATTCAGGTTACGATTTTTTTTTTGCATTCAATTGTTTGAAAACTATTTCAAGAGAAGAGCAGACCGGATTCGCTGTCCTTGTCTAATTGTGATTTTTGTTATTTACTCAAGTATTAAGCGCAATAGATATTATTGTTATTATGAATATTAATGCACAAGAAAAACAAATTTTACCGCATTGTTTTTGAGAAAAGTAAGGAACGCAAAATATTATAAACAGAAACTTTTAATTCAGCGTTCCTGATTGCGTGCACTGGCAGCTTTTGTACATTTTTATTTATGATGTTAGTTGTATTAAATATCAAAATTATAGAACAGTATGTTCACTTATGTGTATATGAATGTAGAAGTAGTCGTTATACAAGAATATATAACATTTAATGATGAAATAAAGAGAAAGATAATATGACAACAAAGTAATGATTTTACATTAGGTACTAATGTAAAGTACTCAAGTCTAAATTCAAAATTCAATCGATTATAAGGAACTACCATAAACTTGAAAATTGTGACATTTAGTTTAATTATCAAACTATATCGTATTAATCATGTAGAACTTGTAGGCTAATCTTTTAATAAAAATTATAATTACTTGATATTACGAATAAAATACAATAGGAAAATTAAATTTACCAGATGTCATTCAGTTTCCCATTAGGACATCCAAATATTGAAATATAAAAAATAGTTTTTATCGTATTAATCATGTAGAAACTTGTAGGCTAATCTTCAATGAAAATTATGATTACTTGATATTACAAATAGAATACCATTAAAAAATTGATTTTACAAGATGCCATTCAGTTTTTACATTGGTAAAAGCTTAATGATAATTTAAAAGAATGTTATAAGTCTTTTTTAATAGCTAACAATAAATATGTTCATAGTTATTTACATATAAAGGACAATAACATGTTTTAAAATATTTATAGTATATATCAATAGAATCATTATAATTTTTAGTTATTTATAACATTAATAAATAATTTTAAATTGATAAAAAAAGATTTATTGTTAATTTTATATCCATTTCTATACGGTTAAAAACAATTGTGTAGTCTGTTAACTTTTTTTTGTCTGTTACTAAATTGTATGTTGAAGCAACAGACAATAATATGTCGATTTAACAGACTTTATGTCAGTTGATTCTGAAAGTATCCTGTATTGTACCAAATGTAAAAATTTAACAGACATTTTTTTGTTAAATCCTAGACATTTTGTCTGTCAAAGTTAATGACATTTTTCTCTGTCAAAGTAACAGACATTTTTCTCTGTTAACTGTTTTTAACGGACTTTGTCTGTTAATATTTCTAACCGTGTATGAATATACGTATTAATGTTTAGTTTTTTTTCTGAGAATCGGAGGCAAATCAGGATGAATTGAAATATAAAACATAGTTCTTATCGTATTTGAACATTAATTTTATGTTCTTCTAGCCTCAGAATCTCAACTTCTTTTCTCTCTTTTGGCTCTCAAAACGTAAAATGCAGTACATTGCTTGATCGAAAAGGCTTTTTAACGAATCGAGTTACAAACCTTGCCATCGGCTCGGTTTATAATCTTTTGTTTCGTAAAAAAAGCCTACCCATCCACGGAACGTAATGTATTATTACAAGATTCTATTCGATTTTTGCATTGAAAAATCCAATATTGTCTTATGTTGCAATATTTGTTAAGAAAAGTAGGAAAAAAAGTTATATTGTAAAACTTTAATAATAACATAAGCTTTTTTTAAATAACCAATAATAAATATATATTCATAGTTATTGACATATAAAAAACAATAAAATGTTTAGTTTTAACATTTTGAAATTACAACAAATAATTGAGAATTATTAATATAAAAATATATAATTAATAATTCTATATCCATTGCTATGAATACGTATCAATATTTATTGTTACTGATGATTCTTGGTAAATCAAGATAGATCGAAATGTAAAAAAATAATTCTCATCGTATTAACCAACTAGAAACTTGCACGTTAATCTGTTAATAAAAACTATAATTACTTGATATTACAAATAAATTACCATTGGTAATAGATTTTACAAACTCCCTGGTAGAAAATGAAACGCTTTTTCTACCATTTTATGGCCATTTCTTTAAAGTGAAGAGCAGAAAATGGGAATGTTTTATGGCCATTATTTGAACTAATATGAAACGTTTTTTTCAACCTTCATAGTGCTAAAAAATGCTAATAAAATGTTGAGTCTGATCCACTATTATTTGAATATAGATAGTTAACAGTAGAGTCTATCAAATTGTGCTCTAATTGATTACTATTAAGAATGATTTAAGGTTTTTTCTTGAAAGTTATCATTAATCATTAATAGAATCACTTTTGTTAATATATTCGCGCGTATATTGAGTTGTGATCGGATTGTTAGAGGTTATTTTTAAACGATTAATAAAATTTTCCATTTATTATTTTAAAAAACGATATTTTTATACTCGTTTCGTACTGCGTTTCATATTTTTATTTTAATAAAATTTAATATTATTTTTATTTTTATAAATTCCAATAAAAATAAACATTGACGAAGGAATGTGAATAAATACTAATCTATATTTTCTCGCCACGTGGCAAAAGTGAGGTTATGATTTTACCTATGATCTGAAAAATTAAGGACTCATTACTAAAAAGTTATATAACTAGTCAAAAAAAGTTGTCCACAGTTTACCTAATTTTTAGATAGCTGTTACTGATTTTTTCTCTCCGTTTACTTAAAATGCGTATTTTTTTGGCTAAATACAAAAATTTTGAACAACATTTTTATATTAGCATTTTTTGCCTATAAGATGCTAACCAATATACCAAAAAATTTGAGCTCTGCAGATTCAGCAAAAAATTGCCATTTATTCGCCAATATTGACATGACAAAATATTACTATTGAAAATGGTCATAAATTGTTGTTTACACCATTTTTAATGTTCAAATTTCTACCAGGGCTGCTATTCGATTTTTGCATTAGGACATCCAAATAACACCTTATATCGCAATTTTAGTAGAAAAAGATAAGAAAAAAAAATCCTATCGTAAAATCGTAGTTGGAACTTAAAAAAATGTTATAAGTATTTTTGAATATTCAACAATTAAAATGTTGATAGTTATTTACATATAAAAAACCATAACATGTTTTCATATAATAATTAGAAAAATCAGGCTGAATCCAAATGTAAAAAAATTTATTCTTATTGCATTAATCATATAGAAACTTACATGCAAATCTTTTAATAAAAACTATGATTACTTGGTATTACAAATAGAATACTATTGGTAATTAATTTTATAAGCTGCTATTCGGTTTTTGCATTGGGATCTCCAAATAACATTTTATATCGCAATATTTATGGAAAAAAATAAGAAAAAAAAATTCTATTGTAAAATAGTAATGGGAACTTAGAAAAAACTTGCATTCTACTTTTTTTATATAAATTATAATTACTCGGTATGACAAATAAAATACTATAAATTATTAATTTTACCAGAAGCGATTCGGTTTTTGCACCCGTAAATCCAAATAAAGACTTATATCCCAATGTTTGTAGAAAAAAAAAGTAAAAAAATTCTATTGTAAAATCTTAATGAAAACTTAAAAAAAGTGCTATAAGTTTTTTTGAATAACTAACAATAAATATGTTCATGGTTATTTACACATAAAGAATACTAAAATATTTTAAATTATTTATCATTAAATACCAATAAAATCATATTAATTAATAATTTCGTAAAATCACAATAAAGAATTATAAATTGCTATTATGGAGAAACTCATAAAAACCAATTATATTAATTTGTCGTATTTGCCATATAAAGACTAAATAAGCTATTTATGAGTAAAAACTTATAAAGTCGGATTAGTTTTTCAAAAAATATTTTTCATAAAGTAATCTCCTAATAAAAACCCATTGGATAATTAAGTCTCATTAATTCCAAATAGAAACATATAAAACTTTTATTGGATTTTGTTTTTTTCCAAATAGGTTATACCAAATTTTTATTGGATTCTATAAGTTCTTTTCAACAGGGTTGATAAAAGGCTAGGCTAGGAAATGTCATATTTAAAAGTGGTTTTATTGTAATATATTATGTAATCAGGAAGTAAAGTTGCGATTTGTATTGGTTCGGTTGTGGGCACCCTTGCAAAATTGTTGGTGTTAATTTATTGATTGCAACCTATATTGCATTACAAAATAGGAATAATTTCATACTAAATAAATGTGCATTACATTCACCTTCATTGATAAATTTTTATTTGTAAAATTATTGATAAAGTATAAATAAGTACAAATGAATATTTGTTTTTTTTTACACAAAAAAATTAATTGGCTTATAGCAAAAAGCAGACGTGTTTTTTCGCTTTGATATTTGGCATAACGATACATAAATGATATTTGTCAGAAAAACATCATCTGCTTTCTGTCAATAGAAACGCTGGGGTCTCCACAACCAAACCATTGCCCACAGCCGAACCCTTTCCTATACATTTCTTGAAATTAATTTAATTTTATATATTTTTTCGATATATTTTATTCTATTATCTCAATGATATATTATTGTATAACGAATTGCTAAACTTTTTATATTTTAATACTTCTTATCTTATACTTATATCAAATAACACAGGGTTTAATTATTACTATATTATGATACAAATATTTTTAATAGCGTTTTCAGGCTCGTCGTAGTTAGCGAATGAGCGAAATGAAAGTTTTTTCGCCCCGAATAAGCATACATAGTAAGCAGATTTCAGACACGCAGTGCTTAAATCTTTCTATAATATTAAATAATTATAACAATAACAATAATATTAATAATTTATCATTAATAATTACAAAATATTATTGGTGATATTTTATAATAAGGTAAATACAAAAATTTTTATCCTTTTTTTTTTCTTTACCGTCGCTATATTTATGCTACTTGTGATGTTAATCAGCAACGGAGCTTGTAAGTGTGTTTGTAAACAAAGCACATGTAACGTTAAATGGTGACTCTATCAATTGGTTGCCGAGAGCGAGATTCGAACACAGAACTCCGAGATTACGAATCCAACGCTCTACCGACTGAGCCACTAACCGGCTCTATTTCTACACTGAGAGAAAATTCATGCCAATAGAGCATGTAGTCTACGTATCCAAAGTTAGTAAGTAATATCCTATGCTTTAATAACAGCGCCATCTACTCTTACGAGGTTTGTGCTATCCAAAAACTGTTTGTTTACATGCTTTAGTAGCTCCCCACTCTAATATCCTTCGATAGCTAGCGCTGTATCCTCTCATGGGACGTAAAGGAAGTAAACGTGGCTTGTCCACTATTCTTTCTTTACTGCTAATTATGGCATTCTTCTATTGCTCAAGTCGCCTCCTCTTTTGGGTGGCGACGCGAGCAAACACGGCTGGCTTCTATATCCAAAATCATGTTGCAAATTTCGTTAACGTATTTTCGTAGCGTGAATCTTTTATTTCTTTTCTTTTCTTTTTTATGAAGGGAGATACGTTATAAATATAACCTGTTAAACTTTTTAACTTTAAATAATTAATTTTTAACTTAAAATTTAATTATTTTAAACCGCTGGGGGGCAGATGAGCATGTACGATTTTACGCCAGAGTTATTTCGAAGTAACGTTGGTCTAGTGCGTAACGTTCGCGCTTTTCCTTTTGAGTAGGCGAGTTCAACTCTCGGCTAGGGTCTTTTTTTTAATTTTTTTTTTTATTTTAATAGTTTTTATTGCTTTTTTTTATTTATATTTTTTTTATTTTCTATTTTTTTATTAATTTTAAAATCTATTTTTTCACAAGTTACTTAAAATATGCTCGTTTTTTTTATTAATATTTTTAAATAAATTATTTAATATAGAAAATAATTTAAAATATTAATAAATAAATAATAGTGATATTTACAATACTATAGTTCAATTTTGTCTTTATAAACATATTTCAATATACAATATATATTATAACATAAATAATAATAACTCAGTTTTATTTATTTATTGTAATTTATTGTAAATTTTATAAACTAAATTATAAATAAATTAAACTATACTATTATAAAATAAACATCACTATTATAAAATAAACATCACTATTATTTATTTATCAATATTTGTAATTACTACCTATAAAGAATAATTTATTTTTAAAAAATTTTCATTTAAAAAAAACAAGCGTACTTGTGAAAAATTAAATTTTAAAATTATTAAAAAAATACAAAATCTGAAAAAAATAAATATAAAAAGGAATAAAAAATATTAAAACAATAAAAAAAAATAAAAAAAAAAGTGACCCCAGCCGAGAGTTGAACTCGCGTACTCAAAAGGAAAAGCGTGAACGTTACGCACTAGACCAACGCTACTCCGAAATATCTTTGGCGTAAAATCGTACATGCTCATCTGCCCCCCCAGCGGTTTAAAATAATTAAATTTTAAGTTAAAAATTAATTATTTAAAGTTAAAAAGTTTAACAGGTTATATTTATAACGTATCTCCCTTCATAAATAAAGAAAAGAAAAGAAATAAAAGATTCACGCTACGAAAATACGTTAAAGAAATTTGCAACATAATTTTGGGTATAGACCAGCCGTGTTTGCTCGCATCGCCACCCAAAAGAGGAGGCGACTCAAGCAAACAAAGGATATGAGAGTGGGGAGTCATCGAAGTATACCACGCGAGTCATCAGTGAATGCCGTTCATGCTTTAGTTACTCTCCATACAATCTTTTTTAGTATAAGGTAATCCAATACTAATAGAGCTTCTCACGGCCTGTCATATTTGTATCAATGTTTTATATGCTCGCATAGATGGCAGTTCGCATGCTCTATTAGCATGAATTTCCTCTCAGTGTATGGTATACTGATATTAAAAAATGATCGGCTCTTTTCGGAATCACTCGCTTACGTTCGCCTTTAAATGACAATGTAATATTATCAAATAAGATTAGTTTGTTTATGATTTTATTGATCCACGCCAACATCCATCTTTTTATCCTTTTTCTTATATTTTTTTATCTCTCTTCTTTTTAAATATATTAACAGAAAGAAATACGAGAAAGTCATTATTTACTATCTAATCATCATTTCAACCATTATATTTTAACACAAATAAATTTGAAAATTTACAAATTTTATTATTCAAAATTTTATATTATTCATGAATTATGTTATAATTTTAACTTCGTAAATTACAGAAAAAAAATTTGTAAATTTTAACACAAAAATTTGTGGTTCATCTGTAACACTTATGTGTGTTAAAATTAAAAATTTTTTTCCACTTTGTACATGAGTGAAAATATTTTTAATAAAATTTAAGAATCTGTTGATTGGTACACTGAAAAAAGTTGGGGATAACAGTTGTACTAAATGCCAACGCGCAGCCGTCTTACGCATAACAGAGATCCTTGCTACGTTTTTGGGAAGTCTGCCATCTCAAAAATTAAAGCGAGAGCGCGTACGCTTAAGAGGGAAATCTAATATACACTGTTAAGATGACAACTATACGCCGTAGGTCGTCTGCTTTCCTAAATTCTAACAGCAGACTTCTCAAAGGCCGGTACGTCGTCGCGTTTCAGTTGTTTATACATATACTCGCTTAAAAAAGTATATCAACGGTCCTAAATTTTAAAACATACAGACGAATGTGCGTTTCGTACAGCGACACTACGCTGCGGTAACGGAGAGTTCCCGTACTTTTTTCAGTGTAATATATTATTTATACGATTAAATATTTACTATTTTGATAGTATTTTCATTTCCAAAAAGTATACATTCAAGAAGTCATTTAAATGTAAAAATAGACATTCTTAGTATATTTATTAGAAATTATAATATTCTTAATATCAGAATAATTTTTTTGCCATTTTAACCCCAAAATCGCAACTTCGTTACTCTTTCTTGGCTCTCATGGTAAAAAATACGGTATGCAACTGGTATGAAAAGGCTTTTTTACGAAACTCGTTACGACCCTCGCCTTCGGCTCGGGACGTAAAATTCTCGTTTCGTAAATAAAGCCTTTTCATACCCGTTACAAAATGTACTAATAATTAATTATAAGTCTAAAAAAAGAAAGCAGACCACGCTAGATTCTACATCAGGTTTTTTAATAACTTTTTATGATATTGTTTTCAAACTTTTTAACCTTCTTGTTTGTCTGATTATTTGCTACATTAGTTACCATTTTATTTGACGAATTCTTATTCTTTCTAGCTTTACGAATTGTAATTTATTATAATATTATAAGCTCGACAAACCTAACCACAAAATATGATACATTGAAATTTTGTATTATAAAATTTTATGTATAGTATTATAAAGGGATTTTTGAGTTTTCCGCACTACTCTTAATATTTTATTGTAACGACAAAACTATTAACTAGGATCTCAGACAGATATTTTGTTATACTTTTAGCCATGATTGTAGCAAGACTTTTTTCCAGAATCCTAGCAAGATATTTCACCGAGGTTTTTGCCAGATTTATCGCCAAATTTTTCGCCAGACCTATTCTCAAACGTTTCGACAGACTTTTAGCAACACTTTTCACCAGAATTTAAAAAAAAACTTTTTGTCAGACTTTACGCAAGACTTTCTGTCAGACTATTCGCAAGACGTTCTGCTAGACTTTTTGCAAGACATTTTGCCAGGCTTTCTGCAAGACTTTCGATCAGACTTTTAGCTAGACTTTTCGCAAGACTTTTTCCTAGACTCACCGCTAGATCTTTTGCTAAATGTTTTGAGAAACTTTTCGCAACACTTGTCACCAGACTTTTTTAAAAACTTTTAGCCAGACTTTACGCAAGACTTTTTGCCAGACTATTCGCAAGACGTTCTGCTGGACATTTTGCAAGACTTTTTGCCAGACTTTCTCGCCGGACTTTTTCCTAGACTCATCGCAAGACCTTTTCCCAGACGTTTCAACAGACTTTTAGCAACACTTTTCACCAGAATTTTTGAAAAACTTCTTGCCAGACTTTACGCAAGACTTTTTGCCAGACTATTCGCAAGACGTTCTGCTACACTTTTTGCAAGACTCTTTGCCAGACTTTCTGCAAGACTTTTTACCAGACTGTTTGCTAGACTTTTCGCCAGACTTTTTCCCAGAATAATCGCAAGACCTTTTGCCGGATATTTCAGCAGACTTTTCGCAACACTATTCACCAGACTTTTTGAAAAACTTTTTGCCAAACTTTACGCAAGACTTTTTGCCAGACTCATTGCAAGACCTTTTGCTAGACGTTTCTGCAGACTTTTAGCAAAACTTTCCACCAGACTTTAGGCGGGACTTTTTGCCGGACTATTCGCAAGACGTTCTGCTAGACGTTTTGCAAGACTTTTTGCCAGACTTCCTGCAAGACTTTAGACCAGACTTTTTGCGAGACCTTTTGCCAGACTTTTCGTCAGACTTTTCGCAACACTTTTAGCCAGACTTTATAAGAATTTTTTTTCCAGACTTAACGCAAGACTTTTTGCCAGTCTATTTGTAAGACGTTTTGCTAGACTTTTTGCAAGACGTTTTGCCAGACTTCCTGCAAGACTTTTTGCTAGACTTTTCGCAACACTTTTGACCAGACTTTTTAAAAAACTTTTCGCCAGAGTTTACGCACGACTTTTAGCCAGACTATTTGCAAGACTTCCTGCAAGACTTCTTACCAGACTTTTTGCTAGACTTTTTGCCAGACTTCCTCTCCAGACTGTTTCCTAGACTCATCGCGAGACCTTTTGCCAGACGTTTCGATAACTTTTCGCAACACTTTAAACTAGACTTTTTAACAAACTGTTTGTTAAACTTTACGCAAGACTCTTTGCCAGACTATTCGTAAGACGTTCAGCTAGACTTTATACAAGACATTTTGCCAGACTTCCTGCAAGACTTTCTACGAAATTTTTGCTAGACTTTTCGCCAAACTTTTTACTAGACTTTTTGAAAAATTTTTTGGCAGACTTCATGCAAGACTTTTTGTCAAACTATTTGTAAGACGTTCTGCTAGACTTTTTGCGAGACGTTTTACCAGACTTCTTGCCAGACTTTCTACCAGACTTTTTGCTAGACTTTTTGCAACACTTTTTACCAGACGTTTAAAAAAACTTTTCGCCAGACCTAACGCAAGACTTTTTGCCAGACTATTCGTAAGACGTTCTACTAGACTTTTTGCAAGACGTTTTACCAGACTTCTTGCAAGACTTTCTACCAGACTTTTTGCTAGACTTTTTGCAACAATTTTTACCAGACTTTTAAAAAAACTTTTCGCCAGACCTAACGCAAGACTTTTTGCCAGACTATTCGTAAGACGTTCTGCTAGACTTTTTGCTAGACTTTTTGCCAGACTTTTTGCTAGACTCATCGCATGACATTTTGCCAGACGTTTCGACAGACTTTTCGCAACCCTTTAACTAGACTTTTAGACACACTTTTTGCCAAACTTTTCGCAAGACTTTTTGCCAGACTATTCGTAAGATGTTTTGCCAGACTTCCTGCAAGACTTCCTACCAGACTTTTTGCTAGACTTTACGCAACACTTTTTACCAGACTTTTTAAAAAACTTATTGCCAGACTTTACGCAAGACTTTCTGCCAGACTATTTGCAAGACGATCTGCTAGACTTTTTGCAAGACTTTTTTCCAGATTTCCTGCAAGACATTAGACCAGACTTGCTAGACTTTTCGCCAGACTTTTTCGCAGACTAATCGCAAGACCTTTTGCCAGACGTTTCGGCAAACTTTTCGCAATACTATCCACCGGACTTTTTGAAAAACTTTTTGCCAGACTATACGCAAGACGTTCTGTTAGACTTTTTGCAAGGCTTTTGGCCAAACTTCCTGCAAGACTTTCGGCCAGACTTTTTGTTAGAATATTCGCTAGACTTTTTCTTAGACTCATCGCTAGATCTTATGCTAGACTTTCCGCCAGAATTTTTCCCTGACTAATCGCAAGACCTTTCGCCAGACGTCTCGACAAACTTTTCGCGACACTTCCCACCAGACTTTTAAAAAAAATTTCTGCCAGACCTAACACAATACTTTTTGCCAGACTATTCGTAAGACGTTCTGCTAGACTTTTAGCAAAACTCTTTGCCAGACTGTTTGCTAGACTTTTTGCCAGACTTTTTCCCAGACTAATCGAAAGACCTTTTGTCAGACGTCTCGACAGACTTTTCGCGACACTTCCCACCAGACTTTTAAAAAAACTTTTCGCCAGATTTAACACAATGCTTTTTGCCAGACGATTCGTAAGACGTTCTGCTAGACTTTTTGCAAGACTATTTGCCCGACTTTCTGCAATACTTTTTGCCAGACTGTTTGCTAGACTTTTTGCCAGACTTTTTCCCAGACTAAACGCAAGACTTTTTGCCAGACTATATGCAAGACTTTCTGCTAGACTTTCTGCCAGACGTTTTTCCAGACTTCCTGCAAGACTTTTTACCAGACTTTTTGCTAGACTTTTTGCCAGACTTTTTCCTAGACTCATCGCAAGACATTTTGCCAGACGTTTCGACAGACTTTTCGCAACCCTTTAACTAGACTTTTTGACACACTTTTTGCCAAACTTTTCGCAAGACTTTTTGCCAGACTATTCGTAAGACGTTTTGCCAGACTTACTGCAAGACTTCCTACCAGACTTCTTGCTAGACTTTACGCAACACTTTTTACCAGACTTTTTAAAAAACTTATTGCCAGACTTTACGCAAGACTTTCTGCCAGACTATTTGCAAGACGTTCTGCTAGACTTTTTGCAAGACATTTTGCCAGGCTTTCTGCAAGACATTCGATCGGACTTTTAGCTAGACTTTTCGCAAGACTTTTTCCTAGACTCACCGCTAGATCTTTTGCTAAATGTTTTGAGAAACTTTTCGCAACACTTGTCACCAGACTTTTTTAAAAACTTTTTGCCAGACTATACGCAAGACGTTCTGTTAATCTTTTTGCAAGGCTTTTGGCCAAACTTCCTGCAAGACTTTCGGCCAGACTTTTTGTTAGAATATTCGCTAGACTTTTTCTTAGACTCATCGCTAGATCTTATGCTAGACTTTCCGCCAGAATTTTTTCCAGACTAAACGCAAGACTTTTTGCCAGACTATATGCAAGACTTTCTGCTAGACTTTCTGCCAGACGTTTTGCCAGACTTCCTGCAAGACTTTTTACCAGACTTTTTGCTAGACTTTTTGCCAGACTTTCTCCTAGACTCATCGCAAGACATTTTGCGAGGCGTTTCGACAGACTTTTCGCAACCCTTTAACTAGACTTTTTGACACACTTTTTGCCAAACTTTTCGCAAGACTTTTTTCCAGACTATTCGTAAGACGTTTTGCCAGACTTCCTGCAAGACTTCCTACCAGACTTCTTGCTAGACTTTACGCAACCTTTTTTACCAGACTTTTTAAAAAACTTATTGCCAGACTTTACGCAAGACTTTCTGCCAGACTATTTGCAAGACGTTCTGCTAGACTTTTTGCAAGACTTTTTTCCAGATTTCCTGCAAGACATTAGACCAGACTTGCTAGACTTTTCGCCAGACTTTTTCGCAGACTAATCGCAAGACCTTTTGCCAGACGTTTCGGCAAACTTTTCGCAATACTATCCACCGGACTTTTTGAAAAACTTTTTGCCAGACTATACGCAAGACGTTCTGTTAGACTTTTTGCAAGGCTTTTGGCCAAACTTCCTGCAAGACTTTCGGCCAGACTTTTTGTTAGAATATTCGCTAGACTTTTTCTTAGACTCATCGCTAGATCTTATGCTAGACTTTCCGCCAGAATTTTTCCCTGACTAATCGCAAGACCTTTCGCCAGACGTCTCGACAAACTTTTCGCGACACTTCCCACCAGACTTTTAAAAAAAATTTCTGCCAGACCTAACACAATACTTTTTGCCAGACTATTCGTAAGACGTTCTGCTAGACTTTTAGCAAAACTCTTTGCCAGACTGTTTGCTAGACTTTTTGCCAGACTTTTTCCCAGACTAATCGAAAGACCTTTTGCCAGACGTTTCGGCAGACTTTTCGCAATACTCTTCACAAGACTTTTTGAAAAACTTTTTTTTAGACTAAACGCAAGACTTTTTGCACGACTACATGCAAGACTTTCTGCTAGACTTTCTGCAAGACTTATTGCCAGACCTCCTGCAAGACTTTCGGCCAGACTTTTTGCTAGACTTTTTGCCAGACTTTTTCCTAGACTCAACGCAAGACATTTTGCCAGACGTTTCGACAGACTTTTCGCAATCCTTTAACTAGACTTTTTGACACACTTTTTGCCAAACTTTTTGCAAGACTTTTTGCGAGACTTCCTACAAGACTTCCTACCAGACTTTCAGCTAGACTTTACGCAACACTTTTGACCAGACTTTTTAAAAAACTTATCGCCAGACTTTACGCAAGACTTTCTGCCAGACTATTTGCAAGACGTTCTGCTAGACTTTTAGCAAGACTTTTTTCCAGACTTCCTGCAAGACATTAGACCAGACTTGCTAGACTTTTCGCCAGACTTTTTCGCAGACTAATCGCAAGACCTTTTGCCAGACGCTTTGGCAAACTTTTCGCAATACTTTCTACCAGACTTTTTGAAAAACTTTTTGACAGACTATACGCAAGACGTTCTGCTAGACTTTTTGCAAGGCTTTTGGCCAGACTTCCTGCATGACTTTCGGCCAGACTTTTTGTTAGAATATTCGCTAGACTTTTTCCTAGACTCATCGCAAGATCTTATGCTAGACTTTCCACCAGAATTTTTCCCAGACT
The DNA here is from genome assembly GCA_017163975.1 of Anastatus disparis. Taxonomy (NCBI): domain Eukaryota; kingdom Metazoa; phylum Arthropoda; class Insecta; order Hymenoptera; family Eupelmidae; genus Anastatus; species Anastatus disparis. Next base: position 4,107,146 of record JAFFSR010000218.1, on the reverse strand, counting down.
AATCGCAAGACCTTTCGCCAGACGTCTCGACAGACTTTTCGCGACACTTCCCACCATACTTTTAAAATAACTTTTTGTCGGACTTTACACAAGACTTTCTGCCAGACTCTATGCAAAACTTTCTGCTAGACTTTCTGCAAGACTTTTTGCCAGACTTCCTGCAAGACTTTCGGCCAGACTTTTTGCTAGACTTTTTGCCAGACTTTTTCCTAGACTCATCGCAAGACATTTAGCCAAACGTTTCGACAGACTTTTCGCATTACTTTCCACCACACTTTTTGAAAAACTTTTTACCAAACTATACGCAAGACGTTCTGCTAGACTTTTTGCAAGACTTTTGGCCAGACTTCCTGCAAGACTTTCTGCCAGACTTTTTGCTAGACTTTACGCAACACTTTTTACCAGACTTTTTAAAAAACTTATTCCTAAACTTTACGCAAACTTTTTGCAATACTTTCCACCAGACTTTTTGAAAAACTTTTTGCCAAACTATACGCAAGACGTTCTGCTAGACTTTTTGCAAGACTTTTGGCCAAACTTCCTGCAAGACTTTCGGCCAGACTTTTTGTTAGAATATTCGCTAGACATTTTTCTAAACTCATCGCTAGATCTTTTGCTAGACTTTCCGCCAGAATTTTTCCCAGACTAATCGCAAGACCTTTCGCCAGACGTCTCGACTAACTTTTCGCGACACTTCCCACCAGACTTTTTAAAAACCTTTTTGTCGGATTTTACACAAGACTTTCTGCCAGACTATTCGCAAGACGTTTTTTTTTGCATTGGCACAAGCTTAAATTAACATTTGTCATTTGTAACCAAGCTTAAAGATAAACTCAAAGGGTTTCTAGTTTTAGCCAATCATAGACAATATTATCCTTGGCTTTAGTAAAAAATAGCGCTTGCTATGTCTGGCATCAGCTAAAACTAATAAGTTTTATGGCATTAGTCACTACAGCTTTGCATGGCTCATAAGATTAGTTATTTTTTACGAAGAGTGAAGCATCTTTTTTTTTAACTTTAGCCAGATCTAAAGCATACCAGTCTTGGTTTCTGCCAAGACCAGTAAATTCTATTTTTGTCTCTAGCTAAAACTACTTTTTATAATTCATAACTTCAGCCAAGACTAATATACTGAAGTTTAAAACCTAGTTAAATGTCTGTCAAAAAATCTAGGGAAAAGTTCGGCATAAAGTCTGACAAAAAACCTAGCCATAATCATATGATATCTGTGAAATGAATATTAAAATTAACTATTATTAGCGATTCTGTAAGAATGATTATAATCGAAAGAAATATTAATTAAAATATTACAATTATAACCATAACGAACAGAAATTAGCAGGAAGTATTAGGTATTATAATAACTTATTATTATTATAGAGCATTACGGAAAAAAAATTGTTAGCCATTTGTAGAAATATCTGCAAATGATTTATAGCTTGTCTTTAGTAACATCTGTAGAAATTTTCTCATTTTCCTGGCGAGTTTTAGGACACTTGAAGGTTTTTTACAGAGTTCATTGGGTCTTCTGTTTATTATATTTTGTAAAATAGAAATAATAAAAAAAAAGAAATAAATAAAAATTAAAAAAATATTTCCAAGATAAAATTGGAACCTAGAACCCTTGGCTCCCTCGTCTTTCTCACTATCATCTGAGCTATTGTTTTGTTAAAAACGAGAAAGACAAAGAAAAAAGGAAAAGAGGAAAATAGTAACACATGTTAAGATAATACGGTGATGGATGTGGCTACTATTCTTGACTCGTATAGTGGGGATACTCACTAAGAAACTTCCTTTTCTACAACCCCGTCTAACCTATTATTTTAAGCTTATACTGTAAGTTTTTCTCACTAGCATGTGATAAAAAGCATGATTAAATATTTGCGATTATTTAGACCTCTTAGTTATAACCGATTTATTATCAAGTCAGTATAGCGAAACAATAACTCAGATGATAGTGACAGAGGCCAGAGCAAAGAGTACTGTGTTAAAATCACGTCTCGATAATTTCATTTATACAAATTTATTAATATTTTCAAAATTATAATAATAAGAAAATCTAAAAAACTTTATAATATACCTGCAGGCTGCCACGAATCCTACAGGGAAATAAATATTAATTCGACGATGAAAATCAACGTTCGATACCTTGTCATCGAAAACCCTTTATATCATTGTGCTAGTTAATAAATAAATTATTTATAATACTAAAAACTTAACTTTGACTCAAAAAAATTCACAAATATCTATATTTAATCTTGGAGCTTTTCATAAGTAATATTTTATTATAAAAATTGCTAACATCGAACTTCCGATGATGACGTATCGTATTACATACAAAAAAATATTTAGTGTGTTTCAACATTAAAAAGTTTTGTAAACCATTATTTGTAGAATGTGGCTTTAAATTTCATGAATCCTAGTATTTGTTGTATTTTATTTTACATTAATTTAAAAATTTATAGATATATTACTGATAAAAAATATTCTTTATAAAAATGAAAATTTGTGAAACTTAAGGTAGCTCCCTTGGGTTATACACGTGATGCAGAGCATAATTAGAAAATTATTTTAATTAGCTTTTCATAAACATTATGCATTGAACGTACAATTACCTAAGAAAGAGATACTTTAGGGTGCATAAAAAAATTATGTCATAACAATTGCAACTCAAGTCGGGAAAATATTAATAATTCAAAAAGAGATACAAAATATTTTCTAAAAACACAAGAAACTTTATTTTTCATGTGATTGGGACGTAATAAAGCTCATTTTGTGCATTAAAAAATTTCAAAAGGAGTCACCCATGGAATTCCAGTGATAGTGCTTACAGTTTAAACGTAAATTACAATTGTTTGAAAAAATTATAAAGTGTATTAATAAACAATTGTAATTTACGTTTAAACTGTAAGAACTATCACTGAAATTACGTGGGTAACTCTCTCTGATATTTTTAAGGCACAAAATGAGCTTTATTGCGTTCCAATCACTTTAAAAATAAAAAAGTTACCTGTGTTTTTAGAACATTTTTTGTATCTTTTTTTGAATTATTAATATCTCCACGACTAGGGTTGCAATTGTTATGAAATACTTTTTATTTGCACCCCAAAGTATCTCTTTCTTAGATAATTGTACGTTCAACGCATAAAATTTATGAAAAAGCTAATTAAAAATAATTTTCTGATTATGTTCTGCATGACGTGTATAACCCAAGGGAGCTACCTTAAGAAACTGTAATTATAAACAAAAAATTCTTTATAACGCTGTCAAGCTTAAGCATATTGAAACATGTTCTGTTAAATAAAATTATCTGATTGTACCCATTTTTAGAATAAGAGTAATCATAAAAAAAATTATTTCGCACAAAACAACGATATTATCATGAAGTTACTTAACTTTTTTAAGTAATTAGAAGAAAAAGTATATCTTATTAAATATTCGAAAAAAATGAATATTTAATTATTATCGTTACTTCTACGCCTGCTATTTTAAGAATTATCATATTTGCAACACGCTTACGAAAAAAAAATCAAACATCGGTGTTATTTCGTACACCGAACGAATTTTTCGTACGAATGGAAGTATCGTAGTAGTCAAAAATACGGTTCGGTATACGAAATAACACCGGAGTTGAATGTTTTTTTCTTTAGGGCAATTTTGTTCAAAAGACTATTTTCACAGAAATATTTCAAAATTAAATTATTCATTATAGTCCATTAGTAATTATAATAATTATTTATCAATAATTAATCATTATCATCAATAATTTATTTAATTAGTAATTTGATATTTTTGCAATTTCAAATTATTATTTTTATTGAATTTATTAGTTTTAAAATAAAATAATTTATTTAGTTATAAAATAAAATAAAATAACAAATTGTATCTTCATTATAAGACTAGCATTACCATCTATTATTCAACATTACGTACTTCGATTATAAACATTAGAATACTCAAATTTTTATTTTTGGGTTATATGTCAGGGACAGTAACAAACAAATGTTTATTCATTTGGTAACTATGCAAGCGATCAATGAGCTCGTTGCTACCGGGGCAGAATGGGCACACACTTGTTGCTGTTTTCGAACGTTTAGAATGACGCTCTCTGATTGGCTGAAAAAGCGTAACTTTAAAGTGCCGTAGTTTAAAAACTATACGAGATAGAAAAAAAATTACAATATAAAGTTTGTTCAGAATGATGTCCTCTATCACCCTGTCAAGGGAAATACAGTAGTTTAGAATCACCGTGTATATGTTTGTCCATATTCTTTTATCCTTGTTATCCAAGCTTTAGTTTTCAGGCAAAAAAAGAAAGAGAAAGACATTAAAATACTAGCGAGAAGCAAAACAAGGAGCAGCTGTTCACCCAGCTGAGTGGCTTTGCTGTTCCCCCTTCTCTTACACACTCTATACTATTATCGTGCATATGTATACGTATACGTTTCATCTGTCTCTCTTACTCTACCATCACCATCATATATTTGCTCCACAGCAGCAGACCAACGATTCGCGCATTTGTTTGAGCTGTGATGATCGTGTATATATATTTCCCCCACCCCCCACTGCTTAACTTGGTATTATAACCTAACCTTATTGACGGCTGGTCGCGATGCGCGAAATGTATAAAAGCTGATGCAATTGTTGACGGTCATGGGCGAAGGCTGAATTGTGACAGTCATGTAATGATAGTACAGTTGACTTTACTTTTTTTGTTTGGGATTGACAATGAACACAGAAGGTTTTTAAATTTCAACGGTTTTTATTTTGTTTAAGTTTTTTTGATAAAACTTATAGATGAATTAAAATTATTTTAAGAAAATTTCATAATTTAAAAAAAGGAAAAAAAGAAGTGATAATTTTTAACGTTTTAAATTTATTCGAGCTTATTACATCAAACTATTCTATTCAATAATAAATTATTTTAAATATTAGCCTTGATATCATAAGTTAAATTTTTTTAATTTTTCATATAAAAATAAATCGTTTAGATTTGTGTATGAAAAAAAATATTTTCAATGAACAAACATCGGAAAGTATAGACATGCTCTTCGTATTTTATTCGAAAAATTAATACTATGATATAACGAATTATTGACGTTTTAGATAATAAATAGTTTTAAGTTATTTAAGCTTTCTATACCCGGTTATTTTGTTTATAAATCTGCTTATTTCATTCTTCAAGCTAAATATACGTTGTGAATTCGATTTTTTAAATCAAATTATTTTCATGCACATAAGATATTACTTCAATTCGATCACTTAAGAAAGACATATCTGTCTTAATTGAGAAAATGTAGGGCGAATAATCGAATGTACCGACTCATAACTTCGAAATCGTAAAAACTACAAATCGATTAGTGAGCTAAAAATAAACTTTTTTCTATTAAAATAAAAATTGTTTGGAATAATTTAAATATTAATCAATCAAATTAATTTTTTTGCATAACAACGATCATTTGCAGTATTAAATTTTCGTATTACAGCAGAAAATCCATCGACATCCAATCATCAGCAAACATCAGAAAAGATTATAAAAATTTTCCAACAACACAAAACGTTACAAGATCCCGCTAATCCATTGCTTTCATGTTTAATGTAGTTTATGTGCGAATACTAAAGTGTGCACATATACATATGGCTGTATACATGTAAAAAGGTACGAATGAAAAAGAGACCAGACTACTAATGATTGTGCTGTATATATGAATATATCTGTATATATATATGTGCAAAGAGCTCAATTTAAAAGGAGGATATCTTGACTTACATTTATGTTTCTTGTATCCTGTGTGATTTTTGTATAATAAGTCGTAAAATTGAACTGTACTGTAATTTAACTTTTTTAAGAATACGTTTGTAATTAAAAAATTATATGTACATAATATATAATTACATACATTTTTATGCTTTCGTTGAAAAAAAATATGTATAGTTTTGGTCTGTAAAAAGAAAAGGGAAATGTTCCATTAGTAACTGTAAAAATTAAGCAAGTTGTATTTATAAACACATATATCTGTGGCGTAAGGGAAAAACGACATAAGTCTGTATTTTCGAAAAATTGAGTTAGGATACCTAAAAGTATACCTCTTTCGCGTAGCACACATCAGAAAAGGCGATACGCAAGGCAAAGGTTTTAAGTTGAATAAATTTTTATAAAAATATTATGCGTATGCATACACACACCTATACATAAATAATTTATTTAGTTTTTTAAATTGGATATAAAAATTTTAATAAATATTGTAATATTAACTTTCATCAAAGCTCGTATTACAAAACTTATTCTATTATTAATATACTCATCAAGTTTACAAAGCATGAAAGCAGCTCAATAATAAATGTAGGCTTATTGTGTAAAAGTAAATACCTAAAATACAAAAAAAAAGCTTCGGATAACTACTTACAAGTTTCCATTTAAAAAAAGCCGACGTTTCTATTATTAGCAATTCCAGCTACAGTTGTTTAATTCATTTATTGCTTTATTTTAAAAGCTAAAGATATCCTGTGTAGTATCATTTTTTTTTATTACAATAGTGATGATGTGCTAAAGATAATGTAAAAATCAATATTGTAAAAATGTTACGCAGAATTATTTATAAATAAAACCTTTACTTTGCATTATCTGTTGATTAATAAAATTTTTTTTTAATTTTTTCTCTTAGGTTGACGTTGATCTTATTTTTTATTTCATTAATAGATAATTATAAAAAAATCATAAAATATATAATTTTAATAATTTGTTATTTTTTTGGGTCGAAAATTTATTTAAATGGACAAATTTTATTTGTAAGCATAGAAAATCAAATTGCTGTAATTTCATGGCACTGTAAACAAAATTTATACGCTGTAGATTGATTAGGTACTGTTTATATTAAAAGTCAATATAGAGACAGGTGTTCTTTTTTTATCGACGAGCTTTACTTTTACTTATAATCATATTTTTATCTAATATTAAAAATTTTACTGACTGTTGTTATCATCAGCCCTATTCTTTTATGAACTTACGTAAAATTTTTCGTTCAAAATTTATTTTTCAAACTTTACAAAGTATTTATACTTTGAAATATCATGCGAAAACAAATGGCAAGAAAAAAAATAACTTTGTGAATATTTGATTGTCAAGTGACTAAGAAAACGTATAAATAACGTATAGATTTCGCAGCCAGTGCACGACATGCAAATCGATCGTCTGACTCTCTGAACCTGTTTATGTATTTCTCTTTGCTTTTAAGACAAAAGCTATGAAAATTTTCTATCTTATTCTTTTTATTTTAGCAATAATGTTAACATAAATATATAAAGCGTTAAATTTGCAATGTAAAATGTCTAGGTATTATACGTTCGTTGAACGCAAATTGAAGTAATCTAAGATCTTTGATTTCAGATGAAAATTGTGGATATTTTTAAAGGATTGATATTTTAACATTTGTATTTGTATTTCAAGCTGACGAAAATAAGTATTGTCAACACTTCCATACTAATTAACCGATTTTTCTTGATTCGTCATTTTAAATTTACAAAATATTTTATAGTTTACAACTGCTGAATTTTGTTATTTAACATTTTCTAAATTGTAAAATAAACCTAAAAATATATCTTAAAAAAAAAAAAAACAATTTCTCATCTTACGGTCAAATATACCGTCAGCTTAACGTCTTTTTCTTTCTTTCCAAGCGTACATAAGCAATTTCACACATACAGTATATTAGGTTATATATATATATATATATATATATATATATATATATATATATATGCATATAGATATATATACAAAGAATCGACGCTTGCGCTCACTGCTGTTTTGAGCTTCCCCCACTTTGATTCAGCGAATCAGCTGACGGCTATCAGCTTTTCGATGTATACACGCGCAGAGATCTATCCATCTCGCTCTGGCGCATTATAGAAAAACATTACATTCTAGCTGGGTCTTTCAATGTATATATTCGCTCCGCTGTTTAGGGTTATACGCGAGAGACAGACAGAAACAGAAAGATAGAGAGAGAGAGAGACGAGGGGGAGGGAAAAACGGGAGAGAAAAGAAAAGAGCAAGAGAGAGAATAAGATTTTCAGTCGCTGCCGCGAGCCCTCGACAGCAACACGCCCAGGCTAAGTGTCCGACCATTAAAACCCTCTGTAAATTACTTTTATTTATATATATACTATTATATTAATTTTTTAATTTAAAAAATAAATTTGTAGTATGTTTTGATAACGTTAGATTAATGTGTAAATGAATTGTTTTAAATAATGGTATGTTTTGATAGTAGATATGATAATGTTTAAACATTGGTTTGAAGTGATTGTCATTTAAAGTTCGGATGGTGACAAGTTTTGTTATTTATCATCTTACTTTTTTTTTTAATATTTCGAACGTTCGGTTGGTTTGTATCGATCGTCTTTTCTTTTGTTTTTTTTATCATTTTTCGGCTTGAGTGTTTTTATACATGCGAGGTGTTAATGATGCATAAGAAACATTGGTTTACTCTTTGCATAAAGAGGATCAAATGTGGATGTGTTAAAAAATTTGTTTGATGTGTTATATTAGAAACATCTAAAAAGTGTCTTTTTTTTAAAGCGATTATGTATATATGTATAGTTCGTTTGGATGACAGCGTCGCGCACTGTTGTGAGGACATTTCGCGCATCTTCTTTCGTCTACTTTATTTCTATACTTTCGATATACCATTTTTTAAACAAATTTCGAGGTTTGACAGTTTGAATTTATAATTTTTTCATGCTTTTACTATTCAACGGTGTTATTAGTTGCTATTGACAACAACGGATTCTAAAAGAATAATCGGATGAAAAAAAAAATTCTCTTCGCGTTTAAAGGGCCTTTGTTTCTGTTTACTCTTTATGCGCTTGGAAGCCTATGTCTGTCTCCCTTTTTTTTCCTTCATCGTCCCTTTGTATATACCCTTCTTTCTTTACCTTTTTCCTCCCCCTTATATGCCAACTTTATATTTATATATATATACCGTCCTTGTCTTTGCTTGTAATATATATATATATATATATATATATATATATATATATATATATATATATATATATATATATATATTTGTGCACTTAGATTCTCCCCCACCACATTGAACATATTCCATCTCTGTTTCTCGATCATTTTCGTTAGCTGTCCATATAAATTTCATACTTCTTTTTATTGTTTAAAATTTTTTCCTCTGCTATTATATTTATATATATATATATATATATATATATATATATATATATATATATATATATATATATATATATATATATATACATATAGTTATATATTCTTTATACTGACCAGTTTTTTTATTTCTTTCTTTTTTATTTTATTATAAATGTCTTCTCTTACAAAGGTGTCTTGTTTATCATGTTTGTTTTGTTTCGTTACACACTTGAAAACTAGCTCTTTCTCTCTCTCTCTTCTCACTGGCACTGTCCATTTAAATCTTGGTGTGCGAGTGTGTGTGTATAGAGCGCATCGTTTTCTCTCCTTTATATTCTTCTTTCTCTACACTGGGACTTTTAAATCGCAGCTTATTTAAACAATGATAGATCGAGAGAAAGCTACAAAATAGAAAATATAGTTTAATTATGTGAAAATTTACTCGGTTTACTTATTTTTTTTTCACTTGTAAGTTTAAATGTTACAGTTGTTATTCCGTTTTATATTTTATAGAATGAACTTAAACATTTTTTCTTTTCGATTGTTTACAACTAGTTTGAAATTCATTGTTTTTTAATTTATTATTCAGAGCTATTTCGACAAATTATTCAAAGAAATTTTTTACCTGTAACGAAAGCTTCATAAATTTATCATTCAGAGTAAAGTTCAAGACGCTTTATATTATATATATATATATATATATATATATATATATATATATATATATATATATATATATATATATATATATATATATATATATATCCGTAGAGTCCTTTGTTCTCCTAGTGCACTTATATATTTTCGAGGTCGTGTTCTTGCGAGAGAAAGAGAGATAAAGAGCATGTATATCTCGTAAAAGTCTACATAATACGTAGATATCAAAGGTTTAAAATGAAAAATACAAAGAGGATAGAAAGTTTTAGAAAAATTGACCTGAGAGACTCGTGAAGTTTCCTTTTTTTTTTATTTCAATCTTTCATTTCTTTCTAATTTCCTTTTTCCACTCACCTTCGTTACTATCCTTCTTCTCTCTTTCTCCTACTCTTTTTTTTACTAATATATTTCGAGGATATACTTACAAATGCATTAGTATATAGTGTGATATATATATGTGTAAGAGAAACAAAGATAGAAAAGACGAAACTACTGTGCGCGCGCCGCTATATCGTGACGCAGTCGATTTTGTATGTATACATATACCAACTCTAAAAAAGTGAGTGCGAGAGAGAGAGAGAGAGAAAAAGAAATATATATAGTGTGTATATAAAAGTGGGGGAGAATATATAAGCGTAACTATAGGCTGGTATGATGGTTGGTGTTTTCCTTTGTTAGTGTGTCGAGCGTGTGTGCATTGTGTATATATACACGGGAGAGGGGGATATATGGCTTGTATATCTATAACTACGCATCAGTTTAAAGCTTTTAACTGAGGAGGGAGCAAGCCAACTTCGAATACACTACCTATTCGTTTTTTAAGTTGTTCTCTTTATTTTGACGAAATTTTCTTTGGATTATTTTACAATTTGGTCATTAATTTTCAAGGATATTAACGGTGCGATTTTGTTAATGGGAACAAATATTTCATATTGACGACTTGACGAAGAAGTGACAAGGTAGGAATTATTATTTCTTTACATTTATATTTTACGTTTTGTTGCGGGTAAGGTTATGTTTTGAAACGGGAAGCGTTGTTTTGATTATGTGTATATGCTTTCGGAGCTATAGAGATTCAAAGTAAGTTTTTTATTTAAATTTAAAACAAACTTTATTTCATGCATATTTACAATGTTTGTCTTATGGCGTAATTTTAGAATATAACATTCGATTTTTTTGAAAATTTCATCAACGAAAATTTTGTTTAGGAGAAACAGTATCTGGTATTTTATTAATGTTATATTCTAATAATTCTGAACTTGAGTTTGGTAATTTTTCTGTATTTTAAAAATAATGATAAAGTTATTTTGTGTTATTAATTTTTTCGCATTCAAATCAACATTGCTCCAAAATATTCGTTATTTTGGAATGTCCTTTCAAAGATTATTTTAAATGAAAAAAACTCCACTTTATTATTTCTGCTCCATTGAGTCATTAATTTTTTCATTGTCGTTAAGATACGTACGTGCTGAGTTTTAAACAAATTTTTGAAATTCTCAAGTGTTTTAAAAAAAAAAAGAACGTTTTATAACAGTTATCTCGAGCATAATGAAAGCGTTGTATCTTTTTTTTGTTTCTATGCACATCTGAGGTTGCTGAACTTCTAATGTGCTACGAGTGAACTTGTAACTAGTAAATCGTTTAATGCTATTACACAAAATCAATGCAGTTTTTAAAAATATCTATCGAAACAAAATCAATTAAGCCTTTTTCCTATTGTTTTTTTACACAAATCTCTCAAACTAAAAATAAAGAAAGTCGCAAAAAAATGAGCAACAGATTATTTATATAAAAAAGGTAACAGTTACGTACAAAGTAAAAAAGAAGGAGCGTTATCGTAAAAATAGAATGAGCCGATTTGATTCGGTTTTTTTTTTTTAAAAAAAGAAAAAAGGAGGCGCTCGTCGATATGGAAATTCATCTATCGGTAGAGCGAAAAATTTGCTATTTGTAAAACTCCTCTTTTTCTTTCTTTATGTCACAGTGAAATTCAGTGTTTATATTCGAATAAATATCTGCTAGTTGAGCTTTGAAAAATTTCTTTTTTTCTCGAGTTATGCTGTGCGCTTATGTTGGACGATAAAAGTGACTCTATACGTTTATATATATATATATATATATATATATATATATATATATATATATATATATATATATATACGCATACACTCATATATGAACGTGAGAGAAGAAAAGGATTTCGTCGTCTTTGTGTAAAAAAATAGTGTTAGGCTTTTAACAAAGAATTGAGTTGCCTAATTTTTTTCAAAACTTTTTTCATCATTGATGGAACTATTAATCCACATCTTCATATTAATTATACAAATAAAATCTAATTATTTTAACAATATCCAAATTTTCAAGCATCAATGACGTAACAATTGCACGTAAATTAAAAATCGTATGATTCATAATTTTTAAATATAAAAAAAAAGTTGTATAACAATGTTTCGGTCAACGTTAAAGATTCTCAATTCGACCCAAATAAATTATCCCCCTTTCATCACAATGGACATCTGAAAAGTTCTTTGTTCGAAAGCCAAAACAAAAATTCATTCTAATTATAGTAAAAATGTGCGTCATTATTTCCAATAGATTATTCATTGCATCAAACCAAATCTTTATTTTACAAAGTATTACGTTATTATTCTACTAGAGAAAACCAATATCCTACTGTTTGATTAAAAAAAAGCGAAGGCTTCTGTAAAATATAACTTTTTGTTCAAACATTTTCCTACCATCTTTTACTCTTGACTTTAAATATTTTCTCATTGTTAATAATTCAAATGTACATACTAACTTTAACAGTGTGAAATATTTAATCTGATTTTCGAATTAAATAAAAGAGTGAATTTTCCATTTTAGAGCAATGAAAAATTTACTAGTTGAACTTTGAATTACAAAACGTAAAATAAAATTTCACTCTATAACTTCTCATTCGATGATTAAAACGAATTTTCCATCCAGCTTTATTTACGGTGTAATAAACTAAAGTTACAGCGCGTGCATTAATAATTAGCATAAAAATCGCGTGCAACCAGTATACACAAACGCAAACCGATGACACAATATCGCCAGTGCTCGCTTGCATATACGCACTTTGGACTGGCTTCGTTTATTTTTCTTTCGAGCAAAAGGTGCGATCTTTTTTTTCTCTTCTCTCGCGGCGATTCATAAGAGATGTTAATTGGAAAATAAGAGAGTTTAAGATCGTGTAATTATACACACGCGTTTAAGAAATAAAAGCGAAATGTATGTATATATATATATATATATATATATATATATATATATATATATATATATATATGTATATGATTGTTCCTGCATCTTACGATGAATTTCACTAGATTAAATAAGATTTTCTCTTGGTGTATACGATTAAATAAAAGTGAAAAAAAAAATTAATAATTTAGCTGGAAGTTAATCTTTGATCTGTCGATAAAAAAGCATGATGAATCTTCCTAGTTTCTTTTTATTATTGCAAGATGTAATAAAATTTACGTTTCAATATAAATCGTATTTCAGTCAAATTTGGTCTTACTAGCTATCATTGGATTTGTTATAACATTAAATAATTCTTTGATATTTATATCTGAAATTAATTTTTTTGTAAATAATAAAACGTTGCAAATGAAATTTTTCTTCTCATGATACGCAAAACAAATATATACGTATAATTAATGCATCCAATTAATCGATTAATTTGCAAAACAAACATTCGACCTATTTGTTTTTCTAATAAACATTAGTAAAGCAAAGAAAAAAAAATCAGGAGCGCGTATACTTGTCACACTATTTGAATAAAATTACAGTTAGTTATAATCATTGCTGATTGACGCATTAAAAAATAAAAATAAAAAATAAAACGCATGGAAGTGCACGTGAGAATTTACACTTTGCTTCGATAAATTAAAAGTAATATAAGGACAAATCAATGTGGCTTTTTCTTATAAAGAACGAAAAAAAAACTTTTTTTTGGCCTAATGAACATCACTATCAAATAAAATTACTCATTTAAATTTTGAAATTAATAATAGACTCGATTCTCGTAACGAATAAATGCTTATTGTATCATTTATGTATCTGCATAAATTATCCAACTGTACCGTGTTGAATGTATAATTGCGAATTTACATGTAACTAAAGCCACTTCTAAAAAGAAAAATAATAATTTCTTAAAAATATATTTAAGCATTATTTATAAATTAAAAAATAATCTATTTTTTGTTATCATATGTATGTATAATACGCGAGATTAATTTTCTTTCATTCCTGCGCGATATTAATAGAAAAATAAAGAAAAAAAGAAAACGCTAAAATTATATGGATCTGTTCGGAAAAAGAGAGAGCAAAAGTTCTTTTTTTTACACACTGTGGTATATAAAAGTATTTTACCTGCGGATATGAAATCTTATATTGCACAATTACGGCTATCTTTTATAATTATGAAAATTATTTAATTTTTATTTTTTATCTTTTTCAAAGTAATTCTTATCTTTTTTTATTAATGATTCCTCTTTGAAATTTTTTGAACAAAGTAATATAGTAATTTAGTACTTTTTTATGGACTGTTTCAATTTTGAAAATGTTAAAAAAAATCTTTAAAATATCAGCAAAATTTTATAAATTTACTATTTCTTTGATAACTGAAAGTTATAGCAACGTTATTGATAGCAAAAATCAATTTTAAAATTTAATCAATTAAAAACAAGAGAAAAAAGGCCCAATAATAGTTTCTTTATTCCTGCAACGCAATAAGCCTAACTAAAACGTATTCTACGCCAGCATGTAAAATACCCAAGTGTACTGACCCTGCCCTTGGGTCTCTCGTTGCAAGGAGAAGGGAAAATGCATACATATATACATACGTACACACAGCAAATAAAAAAAAAACGGTCTTTGAAGTAAGAAAGTATAGAGGAAATGTATTAAAAAAAAAGCAATCGGGAAGGGGAAAAATAGAACAGAGAAAGAAAAAGCTAAACTGCATTTGTATGTATCGGTCTCCTTTTTCGCTTCACGATACATACGCAGCTTTGTGTATTCCTTTTCTTTCTTTTTTTTCTTCGCTCTCCTGCGCGACGTAGAAAAATTATCCGTTATCAGATGATTCACCTACAAGTGTTTATGTATTGCGTTTATGTTAAAGGGACTGTTCCGTAATTCAAATTCATGTTATAAAGTATGGCAACATTGTGCTTAATGAGCGTCTGTTTCATAAGTAAAATTTATCAGCTGATTTCGAATTTTGAAAATAAATAAACATGATTGATTAAAAATTCTCAATTCAAGCCACTAATATTAGCTATTAACTATGTGTTATTTAACGTTGTTTAAATATACAAATTAATAAATTTTTTCATATGACAAACATAAAAATTATTTTTAATTTTAATAAAAATTATGTAGATATAATGTAAGTGTAAAATTACGATTTTAAAACTGTGTAATTTTATGAAAAAATTTTTATACGAGTATTAACTTTTTTCATGCTGCTTTGTATTTAAAATAAAGAACAAGTTATTCATAAAAATACAAATCAAACTTAAAAAAAGAAGACATACATTTTACTTTTAAAAAAAGCATCATAAAAAAAGCTATCAATACTATTTCATGAAATCACATAACTCTTTTATTATATTTTGGTCCATACAATTTTTATTATAATTTTGAATAATATTTATATTTATTTTATGAAAGAATGGAAAATGAATTTCTACTATTAATGAATCGTGTTTATCTAATTTCAAAATTCGAATTGTTAATAAATTGTATTTATGAAACAGATAAATTGTCGACTCTTATCCTAAAGGTCAAGGTTCAGATCCTGGCAAATATCGGTTTTTTTATTAAATTTTGAGAGAAAATTCCACATTTTGAAACCATGGTAGATCAATTATTAGTAATCGGGATTAATTCTTCGACTAAGAGTTAACTCCTGGATAATAATTGACCCCCATCGTTAGCCTTCGGTGACGAAAGGTCACGATAACTTCTTAGGAAGTTTGAACGATTCTGCTAGGTGGGTGGGGGGATGGGCTTTCCGATGCGCCGTGGTGCCCGGGGCGCCGCTGTATAGGCCTGCCCGGATGAGCCCGGTAACACCTTGGAAAAAAGTATATAACGAACGCTACCTGGTCATGGCCGGAGCTCAATTCAAACAGCCAAATAAATATACAAACAAACAATGTACAAACGAATTTGTGCATGTTCTGATAAATTAGATGAAGCTGCAAAAGCTTTTCCGCAGTATTCGCATGGATAATTTTTCTTTTTCGAATGCACTGCATTTTCGTGATTTACATTCTGAAAAATTTTTTGTAATTTTAACACACGAGAATATTTCAGTTACAACACAAATTGTTTGTTTTGTGCTAAAATTGCTAGAGTGTTATAATTTTTTATAAAAAAGTAAATTCAATAATAATTAATACCAATTTCTAAATTTTGAAATTTTTTTTATAAAATCCATTTGCATTAAAACAGTAAATTAAAAACTTGATTGTTTGAGATTTATCGAATCGAACCAATATTCAAACAATAAAATTATTTTATGAGCAGAAAAGTTTAATTTTTATCAAGACAAAAAGTAAAATTTTGATGGCAGCTAAAACTTTATATTAACAAAAAGAATATAAGCATAAGTATTTTAAAACGATAAAAAAATATTTGTAAAAAAATTAATAATATTAGTTACTCCAATTCTAACTTAACTTTATGATCTAAGTTATCCAACGTATTAGTAATATCAATGTAATATCATCGTTACATAATTCTTCCTTTAAATAATTTTGAATAATGGTTTTGAGTGATGACTGAATTAATTTTTGGTCCGATTCCAAAATTCGAAATATCCCTTTCATGGTACATGCCAGAATTCGTTTAATCATACTTTACAACAAATAAAACAAATTTAAAAAGTTAAAATTTTCAAAATAAGGCTGATGTCATCCCGCACCTGAGCTAACCTGTTCGATGATTTTACCTGCCTATTTGACTTTAGTTACCTTTGAACTGAAATAATTTTGAAACTCAAATATTTTATTAGAATAGAAGTCTTGTAACGTGAACTCAAATATTCCAACCGACATTTATAATCCTTTAATCAAGAGTAATATTTTTTTCTTACAACTCACCTTGCTTTTATTTCTCTTTCTATATTACTTTTTCCTTTTTCTTTTTTTTTCACCAATACTTTTTTTATACTCTACTTCTCATTCAATGCTTTCTCACCCGCAGTGTGTTCCAGTCGACGCACACACAAAGATATAAGCCCAGAATGTGTGTGTGTCTTAATGGTGTTACACACAACTATAAAAGCTTGATAAATGTATTAATAGAAAAAGAGAAGAGAAAAAAATTTCTTTAATACTCTTTCGACGAACGATAGAAAGAAAGGAAAAAAAAGTTCAAGGGGGATGATCGTACAAGTTGAATGAGGAGTAGAGAAGTAAAGGAAAAAAGAAATAACCAAGACTGGCTGGAGAGAACAGAGACTCGAGTATTAGTCGTCGTTTGTCGATGACGGTAATGTCTTCCCAAACCACGACGAATACTTTAACATTTTTTGGATTCATTAATCATTTGAAATTTTTTTCTTTTTTCAATTTATTTCATCGTACCGAGAAAATTTTGAATTCCAAAAGGAAATTTTGGATTTACCGAACAATTAATCTTCGCGTGTAGTTCGTCTATTTATAAATAATGGATATTGCTTAAAACAGTAAATTTGTTTAGTTACAACTTGGGTAAACATAGTCATTTAAAATATTATAGAAAGTCGGTAATCAGCACGTTCATGTTAAACTATTCTAAACTAAATTACGACGTGACCTAGTATAACAAAAAATTTTTATTAAATACTGTAATTTGGTACAAAAAAGTCCTTAAACTATACATTTTACAACATTTTGTATTTTCATCTCAGGGGGACTTGGTTAGTGGATGCGCGAGTGAGTGCACGCGTGAACCGGTAGCTCTGATAAAATTTGTAGTAGAAAGTAGGAAAAAGCATTTTATAAATAGAAAAAAGTTGAAAAAAGGTAAAGTTATGTGATAGGAAAGGTTTAGTGAGTAAAAGGTTTATAAATTATAAAGAGGAAAGGCGAAAATTGTGAAAAACTGTGGGGTGAGTGTTAGGGGCTAAAAAGCTAGGTTAGGTAGATTCTAAAAGTGAACAATAAGAAGTGGAAATAAAAAGTATAGAGTGCAAAAAAAGAAAAAAGACAATGAGCAATAAAGACAATAAAAAGGACAGCGAAATGAATAAGGATAGGGATAGGAGAAATGATGGTGGTTTAAGGCAATCAACATTAGATAGTAAAGTTAAAAAAGTAGGCTTTGTTGAGGACGCGAATAAAAAAGGCGGGAAGGGCGAGTGGGTAGGTAAATTCGAAGAATTCAAGGGAAGAATTGTCGAAGAAGTTAGGAAAATTAGACAAGAAAAGGTAGAGATTGAAAAGTTAAAATGCGAATTGCAGGGAACGGTAAAAGAATTAAATGAAAGATTAGAAAAATTGGAGAAAATCATGCAGGAATGGGAAGAGAGAGAGAAGGAAGATGCAGAGTCGGTAAGCGCTTCTAGCTACCGAAGTCGAGCAACAGATGGCGCAAGGGGCTCTACATGGAGTCTTGCGAGCGCAAAAAGTACAACGAGCCTGACTGAGAGAGAAGTATGGAAAATGAGAAGGATGGTAACGGAACAAGAGAAAAAAGAAAGACAAAATAACATCGTAATAAAAGGCTTAAAAGTTACAGGGGATGATCTAGTAGAAATAGTAGAAAAATTTATAGAAGAGCATTTAGGTTTAAAGTTGAGAATAGAGAATGCAAGGATCAGCGGAGCGGTAATAGTAGTGAAGATAAGTCAAGAATTAAAAGCAGAAGTAATGAAAAGAAAGAGCAAACTCGCAGGAACGAGAATATTTATAGAAAATGATTTGACATTCGAAGAAAGAAAAAAAAGAGGAAATGTATAGATGGGTAAAAGAAAAAAAAGAATTAGGATGGATGGTCAAGGCTGGTAACGGAAGAGTTTTCTTTAGAGGTGTATGGATTAGATGGGAGGAAAAGGAAAAGATAGAAGAGGAAATGGCACAAGGTAGAGACAAAGATAAAAAACAAAGGGATGAGGGAGAAAGTCAAGTAGAAGCTGAAAAGACGGATTTACAATAACCCAGAAATGGAGTGAAAAATGTAAGGATGGAAATAAAGATAAGGTTAGAAAAAATTAAAAAAAAAAAAAAGGTAAACAAGGTAAAGAATGCAAAAGAAAAAAAGGGGGTATGGAATTTCTATTTTGGAATATAGCAGGGTTGGTTAATAAGGATAGGGAAGTATGGGAGTACATAGAAGGCAAAGATTTTATAAGCTTGAGTGAAACATGGATAGAAGAAAAAGATATAGATAGCTGGAAAAAAAAGCTGTCGAAAAATTTTCACTGGGAAATCATCCCGGCAAGAAGGGAGAAGAAAAAAGGAAGGGCAAGAGGAGGTTTTTAATAGGTCTGAAAAAAAAATGGGTAGATAATGTAGACAAAATAGCTGAAGAGATAGAGGAAGGTTTGATTAAATCAGAGGTTAGGTTAAGTGTAGGTAATTTTAGTATATGGTCGGTTTATAACTCTGGAAATATAGATAAATACTATGATGTATGGGAAAAAATAGATTTTTTAGAGGAAGATTGTATGGTGATAGGAGGTGACTTTAATGTAAGAATAGGGACAGAAGGGCATATAATAGGTACTGGGGGGCAGGATACAGATAGGAGAAAAAGTAAAGATGAAACGGTGGGGAACGGGGGAAAAAACCTAGTTAAATTCATAAATAAAATGGGTTGGACAATTTTAAATGGTAACGTTGAAGGAGATGAGGAAGGAGAATTTACATACATAGGAGCAAAGGGCAGCACTGTTATCGATTACGCAATAGTAAATGAAAAAACAAGACCAAGGGTAGAGAAATTCATTATAGAGAATCGAATCGAGTCAGACCATGCGCCGTTAGGAATCCGGATAGGTACAGAAGAAGAGAGTGTCGAACAAGAGGATAAGTATATATCAGAAAAGGTAAAGAGTACAAGTACAATAGTATCATGGAACGAGGAAAGCGCGGCGATATTTAAAAGCAAAACAGAAAAAAACGAGATAGACGAGAGGCTTGAAGATACAGTGGAAAAAAGATGGCAAGACACAAAAAAAATTATAGAAGAGGCAGTGGTGAAGAAAGAGTATAAAAGAAGAAAATGGAAAATAGGAGAAAAAAAATGGTGGGATAGAAGTTGCATAAAGAAAAAAAGGAAAGTGAAGAGGGCATACACAGCATGGAAGAAAAAACGTGAATCGAAAGAAAGATTTCTGAGGGAAAGAAAAGAATGGAAAGAACTTTGTTTAATCAAAAAAAGGGAGGCAAAGGAAGAGATTTTAGAACAAATTAGACAAATAAAAAATGAAAATGACATATGGAAGTACTTAGACACAAAAAGCAGCAAGAAAAGAAAGATAGAGAATAATATATCTAAACAGGAGTGGGAGGAATATTTTAGAAATTTACTTGAAGGGTCAGAAGAAAAAAAGACAGGGCAAGTCAGAGAAAAAGAAGTTGAAGAAAAAGAGGAGGAAATGATAACAGTTTATGAAATAAAAGCGGCATGGAAAATATTAAAAAAGAAAAAAGCAGCAGGAATGGATAAAATACAGAATGAAGTCTGGATCTATGGAGGAGAAGAGCTGATAAACAAGATAGTGTGTATAATAGGAAAAGTATGGAAAGGAGAAGGCATGCCTGAGGACTGGAAAACTGGTATAGTGGTTCCTTTGTATAAAAAAGGGAATGCAGAAAAAGTCAGTAATTATAGAGGTATTTCCCTGCTTTCAACAGCATATAAGTTATATACGGAAATAATAAGGCAAAGGCTAGTGAAAGAAGTGGAAAGCAAAGGCTTAATACCGGAAGGGCAAGCGGGCTTCAGGAAAGGAAGATCAGCGATTGATAACATCTATATCCTGAATCACATAGTACAAATGGCAAAAGTAAGAAAGGAAAAAATATATGCAGTTTTCGTGGACCTCAAGGCGGCTTTCGATACAGTGGACAGGGATGTTTTATGGAATATTATGGAAGAGATGGGAATTAGCAAATACTTGATTGAAAGGATAAAGGAGCTGTACCATGAAACTAAAGTGAGGGTGAGGGTGGGAGAGGAATTTACAGAGGAATTCTGGACTGTGAAAGGATTAAGGCAAGGATGTCTAC
Organism: Anastatus disparis; assembly: GCA_017163975.1. Classification (NCBI taxonomy): domain Eukaryota; kingdom Metazoa; phylum Arthropoda; class Insecta; order Hymenoptera; family Eupelmidae; genus Anastatus; species Anastatus disparis. The sequence continues at coordinate 4,086,068 of JAFFSR010000218.1, read as the reverse complement.
TGAGCCCTGTGCTATTCTGTATCTATATAGCGGGATTGGAAAAAGAATTGAATAAGAGAAATATAGGAGGTATAAAGGTAGAGTCGAGGAGAGTATGGTCATTGGCTTATGCTGACGACATCGTGCTGCTTGCATACAACAGAGATGCTTTAAAGGACATGTTGGACACTCTGAAAAAGTTTTTGAGAAACAGAAGGCTGGTTTTGAGTGAAGAAAAAACAAAAGTAATGGTGTTTAACAAGAATAAAAAAAGCAAAAAGGAAAAATGGTACTGGGGGGATAAAGAAATAGAGGAAGTAAACAAATTCATGTATCTTGGCTTTAACTTCAATGCAGATGGAAACTATAAAGATCATATAGCAGAATTAGAAAGGAAGGGAAAGATAGCGGTAAGGAAAACATGGGGATTGGGAGAAAATAAACTCAAAGGAGATTTTAAGAGAAGAAAAGTATTGTTTGAATACCTAACGAGAAGTGTTATGTCATACGCTGCGGAAATTTGGGGATGGGAGGAAAGAAAAGAATTGGAAAAAATACAAACGGATTATTTGAGATGGATTTTAAGGTTGGATTTTTGTACCCCGAGATACATCATATATAAGGAAACGGATTCGCATAAGTTAAAAATTGATTGGGGAAAAAGAGCAGTCAAGTATGAGGTGAAGATTAGTAGGCAAGAGGATGATAGACTGACAAAAGCATGTATGAAAGAGAAATTAAAAGAAAAGGAAAAAGATAGATACAGTGAAGAGAGAAAAAAATACTACAATAATTTAGGACTAAGCACTACGGAAGTAGAAACGATGAAGCTTATAGGCAAAGACGTCCACCCAGAAACAGTTAGGAGGCATAAAGATTCGGAAAAACAAGAAATATGGAGTAAAATAAAGAAAGCAAGATATAATGAGAAGTATAAGGATATTGCAGTTGAAGGACTACCCAGGTATTTGGTAAAACATAAAAGCGGGGTTTTAGCGGAAACATTAGCTAGGGCAAGATGCGGGAATATGGAGGAGGAGAACAAATATTGGTTAAACGAGGAACAAAAATTATGTAAAGGATGTAAAGTAAAAAAAGGGACATGGGAACACTTAGTAGGGGATTGCGAAAAAACAATAAATGTAAGGAGCAAATTGAAGGGTTTAAAAAAGATAGAACTTAGGAAACTAGCGAAAGAAGAAGGTAATGAAGATATTATCAAAGGGCTTAGGGAGATAGAAATTATAAAAAACAAAAGTGTATAGGTTAGTTGTGCTGTTAGGAAGAGCTACCGCTGTATGTAAGTATGAATGAAATAAAATAGGTAACAAAAATGGGAAAGAAATAAAAGCGAGGAAAAAAAAAAAAGAATAGAGAGAAAATATAGATGTATAAATAGAAATGTAAAAATGGGAAATGTAAGTTCTGTTAAATATAAAAAGGTATAAATGTATAAAAAAAAAAAAAAAAAAAAAAAAAAAGAAATGTTAAAAGGTAAAGAATGTAAAAAGGTAAAAAAAAAAAATGTAAAAAAGGAAAAATAATTTAAAATATGTAAAATATGTAAATTATGTAAAATATGTAAAAAGTTTACCTAAGATAAAAGATTGTTAAAGGAGGTTAGAGGTAAATGTAAATTATAGGAGAAAAGGTATGGATGTATGAGTGGTTAAGGAAATTTTATCATTGTAAACCAAGTCCATTTCTGGGCCGAAAGGCTGAAATAAACTTATTTATATATTTTCATCTCAGGGATCTAATGCATATTAATAACCAAATTCATCATAAAATGCTATTTAAAAAATCATAGTGTTACAAAGTCATTAAAATAACGTTATAAAGGCTCTATTTATAAGCCATAGATGGCACGATAAGGCACATTTTGAGCTAAACTGTATTGAAAGTAAATTGAAATTCTATGGAGTAGCATTTTATTGCAAAAATGATAAATTCATCTTTTTTATTTAATGCAAAGGCATTTTTTATATTAAATATATACTAGCAATTTGTGCAAATCTTTAAGGTCGCTTTAACTTTGTCATTAATTTGTTGAAGTTAATTTTAGCGCGTGACGCAAGCCTTTGACTTTGTTATCATCGTAAAATGTTAATAATCGTGATTTTAACTTGAATTAACCTTTCAGCGTCGATATTATAACCTCAAAAAAAAATTCGAAATAAAATTCATAAATTTTTCATTACTTTTCATTTACATTGGTATAAAATTTTTAGGTTATGTTTGATGAACCCTAAATTTTGAAAATCCGAGATAATTTATGAAAATTTTCAGGATAAATTATGCAATGCCAAATTGCTCGTGTCTTCTTGGCTTACATAAATTGAACGGTAATTTATTATGCCTCTGAAATAAACAGTAACTTCGCTTCAATCTTACTTACATATTTATTTAAGTGTATTATGTAAAAAAAGAACATTTTTTACAAGCTTTAGCTCATCAACCTTTCATACCATCATGATAAATTTAAGGTCTAGTAAAAAAAAAAAGTTTTGGGATTAATAAAACTTTTAACAAAATTTCTCTACCAAATTGAACTTTGGAGCATATCTTCTTTAATCTTGTTACTAAATCATCGTTATAACCTTTTTTTTTCCTTTTCTTTTTTTCTATTCATTTTAACGGATCGATTGTGCCGAGCTACAAATTTGTTCAAAGTAATCTCATAAAATAAGCGAGGCACGTATATAAAAGCTCCGAAATGTTAGCACGAAGCTCTCACATAATTCACCCGGCGAACGATCGTTAAAAAAAAGAAAATAATAATAAAACAAAAAAAAAACTAAAAAAAAAAAACGTTACGTCTGTACTCTCAATGTCAACGGTAGCATTTATCTATCGTATGTATATATACGTGGAAAAAACGTGCTCGCGTGAGAAAAATTCTATAGTCACGCGCGATGCTTTTAGTTTTGTATTTTCTTTTAGTAAAAGAGAGAGAGAGAAATAAAGAAACAGAAAAAAAAGAAGAAGCTTTGAAAGTCGCGAAAAAATTATGGCACGCGACGATATGTGACGGCTATGTTAAAAAGGGTAAAATAATTAGCTCGTACGTCGTGCATATAATTTATTGTGCATAATACGCGCATGAATAAGTGCACTGAAATAATAATTGCGACTATTGTGTAATTAGTAATTGATTAGAAGATAAGATTTTTAATAATGTTTGTTTATTAACGCCATTGTACGATCTTTTGTCTCGAAAATATACTCTTTATGTGTGAGAATATTTTGTAATTTTTTATTATATTTTATATTGTACTTATTGATAAAGATCTTGAGTTTATTTTTTGATTGTTTAGTTTTATAGTAATCTCACTTATGAAATTTTTCATATCAACTTCAAAGAATAGATCTAACAATTGTAATGTTTTTGAATAATTTTAATGATTTTAACAATTAATCCTTATGTAACGTTCAATGATCGAAAAAAATCTTCATTGTTAAAAATTAAGGACTAAACTACAAAAATTGTTGCTAAACTCATAAACAACAGCTTAGCATTCAAAAGACAACAAGAATTAAAAGCTTTATTGTAATCGTTTTACATTTTTACGACTGCAATGGTTATGCAAATTTATTCAAATAAAACCTTATTTTTGCGTTGGTTTTTAAATAATCTTTTTATTTCGAAATTTTTATTTATGCTCACATTCATTCTTTTTTATCATTATCATTCCGATTTTTAAAACTAATATTTATTGGAATCATATGCGAGAGCTCTGAAAAGAGAACGTAATGGCCCCGTCTTACCAATCTCGGGTATTATCTACTGAAACAACAGCACTAATTTGAATTTCTCATAACGCATATATATTTTTCTGGTTTTTAAATTATATTATTAATCGTATATCCTTTAAATATCCATTCAGAATGAGCTTTAATTTAAACATATAAATAAATCATTAATATTACTCTGTGACGTTATTAAAATTATGACGTGAATTTTTTATTACCTCAATTGGGATCGAAGGATGATATCATTTATATGAATTAAAAAGCAGATTATTTTCATCCTAAAAATATCAAAGTCATCGAGGCAAATTTGATTTTCGAAGTATTAATTTGATTTCTAAAAACTAGCTGGAATAAATTAGCGATGATGTTAATGTAATTTTTTAACATTACCAAGTTAATAAAGCTCACAGTTTTTAATTTCTTTACAAATTACTTGAACATTTTAAAAGTGTGCCATTCATTTTTTTGTTTGGAATATAAATTATTTTTATTTTTATAATTAAAACGTGTCTTTAATAAAAGTAAATAACGGTTTAAATATTATCTGAAATTGAAATTAAATAAATTATCGACTACGAGCAAATTGAATTTTATCAACTAGAAAAGCCGTTTGCGAGCTGAAAAAATAATTTTCATCACGTAAAGCAGCAGCGCTTCTGGTACTAATATTCCAAGTAAGATAAACACGAGCAAAAATTCTAGATAAAAAAAATAAATGATTAAATAGTTTATAATTATACAAAAAAAAAAAAATTTATTTTATTATTTAAAAAAATAATTATTTATTAATATCACGATATTAATAGACTTTAAAAATCATCTCCCAAATAAACTCTCCCGATAAACGTAAACATTCTCTCTAATCCATTAAAAATTTCAACGAGAAACTTCTCTCTAAGCTTTTGCATTCGGAAATCAATAGGCCAACAAGTGTATAGATATATGAAATATAACGTTCTGCGCTGGTGTTCGTCAAAAGCTTCGTTCGTGACGTTAGTTCGCCTGTATATGTGTTCCCCCCGTTAATGCTTGCGCGCGCGATTTTATTTTAAACGCATGACACAAGCTTTTATACTACACACATGTATATATGAACTAAACACACTCGATTCATTTCATAACGTTTTTAAATTCAAAAAAGTTTGTTCTTCTTGGCTTAGTAGCCAGCTCGTCGCCTCTGCTGCACTCTCTTTCTCTCTTCTCTTCCTCGTACGTTTTCTCTTCACTTCTTTGCTCTTTTTTCGTATTTTAAAACGAGGAGCATGCGTTTTAAAGAGCGATCTTGTGTGACATTGAACTAACCTTTGCGCGAATTTTCAAATGTCGCGCGAATTAGTTTGGCGGGAAAGCAGTTGGTATAAAATATAGTCATTGACAAATATTTTATTAAATCTTTTTTTTTACAAATGTACGAATTTTACAATCATGTAATGAAATGACATAACTTATAATGTCTCAGATAAAAATAAATTTTTTTATTTGTTTTTAATAAATGTAACAAAATAAATTAACAAATTAATTTATAAATCAAATTTTCAATTTCTATTATTTAAGAAAAATGTACAATATAAAACAGCAAAATAAGCATTAGTTAAGAAAACAAAGCAGAAAATGAATTTCGCAAACAAAAGTCACGTCAATTAAATAAATCGATGCAGCGTTTAAAGCCATTACCCGGCTAAATTTTAATCAAATCAACAATGAAATAATCTAGAATTACGAAAAGTAATATAAATAATAGACGATTATTCCTCGTGCACATATGAAGCGCGAATTAATTTGTAGGTTGAGCGATAATTTTGTTGTTCCACTTTTTTTTCTTTCTTTTTTTTCGTCTTTCTCTCATCTGCTTCCTCGTGCTAAATGTTTCTTTTCTCGTTAGCTAGGATAGATTATCCGCTGTGTGCGTGGCCTTGTTATAACCTTGCCAAAACATTTTATTCTCTCCTCTGCATTTGTACGTTAGCTTAACTGTATCAGCGGATCACCAGTAGAAACTAGAACTATATGTTGTCAAATTTTATTTTAAATTAATCAATATATATAAATTTGAATATTTGTTATAAATTTGAATATTTGTTATAAATTTGAATATTTGTTATAAATTTCATTAATTCTTTTAATTTTATAATATTAATAATATCATTTTGTTTCGAACAACTCAAATAAATTTCAACATTTCATTAAAAAGAAGAACTGAAAATTGTTAAGATGGAATCATCTTAAAGTTTTTATTACACGATTTAGTCAAAAAAATTGCAATAATAACTTGAGTTGAATATAAAATTTGTAAAAGTAAGAAAAGGAACGATGAAAATTTTATGAATACTGGCATCGAGCATTGTTACAGAATTAACTGCGATGTTTATTATTTCAAAAAGCATGAGAGAATTGCATTATTCTAAATTCAAAAAGGAATGTCGAAATATCGTTTGACTTGATTTCAAAATAAAAGAATAAAAGAAGTTCAAAGAAAAATCTTATTATTAACTAAAAGCAAAACTTTCTTCATCGATTCTATTCTCTGCTCTTGTTTCTTTTTTTCAATTATTACATGTCATTGTTTTTTCATCTGTTTGTATTTTTTTTTATTTTTATATATTTTTTGCAAAGTCATCGGTTTTTTCTTTTTTGTGTCTTGTTCGTTTTGTTCTACTTGTCATTCTATTTTTTCTTTCGTCTTCGAAATTTACGTTCACTTAAAAATCTTATATTTACAAAAATATACTATAACTTGATTTAATTCACAGTTTATTTTTACCACTTCCCGAGTAACCTTTTTATTACGGCAACCAACTTCTCTCAGTTGGGCCACCTTCGGCTGCCGAAGTCGGGCCAACGAATGGGTGAGGCGTGGTGGCGAGCGTGGTCCTATGATGGCCAGCCGAAAATCGTATAGATTTTGTCATAATATCGACGTGTATCTTACATAACCTCGAAATATTCTTTATTGTATTTTCATGCTATGGTAAAACTTTTTTTAATTGAAAATTAAAAATGAGTGATTGAATTAATAAAAATGATTTTCTTTGGACTCGATCTGAACTCGTTAAAAATTAATTTCAAAATTCCGCCCGAATACACGGACGAATACAACCTAAAACCAAATGATAAAAACATAATAAAAAACTGATTATTCTCGTGGAAATAAGAACTAATTACCACAGATAATATAATTGATAAATTAATTTGTTATTCGAGTAACTCAAGTTCTTCATATTTTCTCGAGTAATTTATATTTTCTCGAGTACTCGAGTAATTCATATTTTTTCGAATACTCAAGTAATTTATATTTTTTCGAATACTCGATTTATTCGATTAATTCATATTTTTTCGAGTACTCAAGTGAATTGAGAAATTCAAATTTTTTTCGAGTACTCGAGTAATTCGAGTAATTTATATTTTTTTCGAGTACTTGGAACGAAAACTTAGTAGTACTTACGAGTACGCCTTCAAGTGCGAGTACTCGATTGTCGAGTACTCGCGAGTAATTTTTTCTTCCAGTTTGAGTTAAGTACTCGAAACTATCAGTACTCGACAAAAATATGAACTCGAATAACTAGTGTTACTCGAATAATTCGAATCACTTGAATAACTCGAGTTACTCGAACAACTCGAATAACTCAAGTTACTTAAATTTTTTCACTAATGAAAACTATATTAAAAAGTAGACAGTTGCTTGAACAATCAATCGATCGGTTACCATTGGAAATCAGCTGTTTTTTATATAAATAATTGTACATAAATTATACGTTCAATTCTATGATTTTATAAGCTAGATTCGGCTGCCCTCTCAGGGCCCCGTTTCGCCGCCACGCCTCACGCCGATGTGGTGCCACTGTGGCGACAATTCGGCAAGAGTTTCGGTGCCACTGAGGGTGATTCGGCACCGACTTCGGGCCCTCTGCACGCCGAAGTGAAAAGGTTACTCGGGAATTCTTGATTATCGTCTTACATTTTTCTTTTCTATATACATTCTTATTATATTTTTGTTGTCATCATATTGTTTCAAACCAATAAAATCATCCTGTTTATTTTTACATTCTAAATTAATTTTGTTTTTTTTCTTCTTTTTTAAATCATTTGTTCTATTCATTTCGTACAGTTATCCTTCTTTTTGACTACGAATATTTAAAATTCCATTATTTATTCGCCTTGATCTCCATTCTATTTCTCATTTTGTAAACTTTCCTTTTATAGATTCTCTTTTAATTGCTTGGCTATACATCGGCTGTAATGTTATTTTTTATTATCGCTTGTTATGCCGTGACTATCGTTCTTCTTTATTTTTTTCTTTCAAATAAACGATTAAAATATTACAGTCTAATGCTGACTAAACTATATAACGTAACATAAATCGTTAACATGAGTTTTCATTTTTAATTAAATATTGTATAGTAATTCATAATTGCTAATGATTAAACTCAGTGTTAGATCAAAAAGATCATTTCCTTACTTCTTAAATAATTAACTCATTTTAAAGTAATCGCTAACATAGTTTTGAATGTGAAAATAATTATATAATGACAACGATAAAGTTATTTTTCTGAAATGAAACATTAAAATAACATCTGTTAGAAAGTTAAGTGTATTTAAAAAAAATAATAAAAAATAAAAAAAAGTAACGCACGAAACACCTAAATAAGTTTCGAGGAAATCCGTATATTTTCAAATGAAAATACTTACCCATATTAGCGTAACAGTACAACCTGTATAATTTACTTTTATGCTTCTCGCTAACACCTAATTTTTTTTTCTTTTTTACACTACACTCCTCTTTTTTCGCTCTTTTATTATTTTGTATTTTTTTTTTCTTTTAAACTTTATCAGCGTTACCATCGATTCGCGTGGCACTTGCGTTGACATTATACTTCATTGTGAGGTCTCTTGATCACCTTAAAGATTATTTTTTTTTCTTTCTCTCTTTCTTTCTTTCTCTTTTTGCTTGTTTTTACAAAAGAAACTTGCGAAATACTTTTTTTTTTGCACCCAGCTTTTGTTCATTTGACTGTAAAAAAAAGAAAACTATGAGATATAAGGATTGAATCTCTGTGACTATTGTTTGTATAGAAAGGAAAGAAAAAAAAGAAGTAGTATGGGTTATTGCCTCGGCTTTTATTGGCAAGAGATGCTATAGAGATTTTCAATTTGTATGATAAGCTGAAGAATCTTACTTTTTCTCTCTTCTTTGTAGAATGTATTTTGAAGTAACGAGCTTACACGTTGCCTCATAGAGAAAGTCGTTTAGTGTACGAATGAATAGTTTCAGTATACAAATTAAGAAGTTTGCTAAACAGTTTTAAAATTTAACAAAAATAATATTGATTTGACTAAAAATTCAATATTATTTAATTTATTTTAGAAAAATAAAAATTTTCTTCTTTTTGAACGGCAGTTTTGGTCGACCAAAAACGTAGATAAAAATCTAAAAAGACAACCAAATCATTAATGCGTGAATGCTAAAAACATTCATTAATTCAAGGTCAAACTTATAATGTAGTTTCGCGCAAGTGATCAATTTGACTCATTTTCTGCTTAATGATCAAGACACGTGCATTCGCTTGATTTTTATTGTAACACCAATCCATAATCGGATCTTAATTGTTTGACTAGTTTGATTCTTAAACTGTTGTTTTATAAATTTTTCATTAACTTTTTTTTCTTATTGTTTTTGTTATGATATTTTAATAATTTCACAAACACGTTTGAACTCAATTTTGATGTCTGGTTCTGATTGTATATAAAGCGATAGATTACTATTATAATCTTATCTTACACAAAGTGGGTTTTTACTAAAATTAATAATGTTTTTAATATTAAATCTAATCTACAATGTATATTTTCTAAAATGTCAGTGCGTCTATTACTTAATCGTGAACTTTGAATTTAAAGTTTGTTTTTGTTTCTTCAAGTATTATTCATAAAATTTTGTTTCGTGTAAATATTGTAGACAAAACTTCCTCTTCAACTGATATTTTGGCCGATGATTAAAACGAATATTTAATTCTTAAAAGTTTTTATTTAACGTACAATGTTGTTTATCTGTTTAAAAGTTCAAATTGCGTTAATTGATTTCTAGTGACGCAATTTTAATTAGCTTCATCCTTCTTCTATTTCATACAAAGTATATAAGCTAAACTTTTTATCAAAGCCTCGTTGCATTATGCACTGATGTCATATTTTTTAAGTAACAATTAAAAGTGATATCATTTCAGATCTTTTATTTTTTTTCCATTGCATTATATTTTTTTTTTTTCTTTCAAGGTAACAAATACAAAACTTTATAAGCCAGTGCTTCGAGAAATAAAAATTGTGTTCGATATTGACGTCATAATACCAAAGTGAAAATTACGTCACAATGGACTTGGTGTAACATTAGTGTTAATTGCATTTTTTTAAATGTTAGATAAACTTATTGTTGCATTAGTTAAATAACAAAAACATTCTTAATGAACTGTTCGATTTTAAACGAAAAAATATCTAAACAACGCACTAATCTAAGAAATACATGAATCTTAATCACTTTAAGACAGACAGAGAAGAAAGCTTATTCGTAAAGATAATCCTAAATTCTTTTTTTTCTTTTATAAAAGTGAAATTTTTACAAGATAATGCATTCTTTTTATCGTATATTCCCTCGCTTTTTTTTCTATGTCCATCCGAGATCCAATTATCGCGCAATGCAGCATTTCTGTACATGATGTAAGGCAATTTAATTTTAACTGCACTGACAGGCCTGACTTTTATTAACTTTGAGCACGTGAAATTTTTCTCGTTATTATACTTGGTATTATACTTGGTATTGTTTGATTCGTGATTTTTAACATGTTTAATAATAAAATTCATTTTTATTGCAAACGCACTAAATCATATGTTATTTGTATTTTTAAACGCATAACAAAATATTTTGAAGCACTGAAAAAACAAAAATAAAAACAATTGCTGTTGAAAGTGAAAAAACTCTAAAACGGTTAACTTTGAAGAAAATTCAATTTTCAAAAATAGAATGTCATGTTAAATGAAAATATACCGATGTTCCAAAACAAACGATTCAGACGATCGATAAATTCACACCGAATCTTTGGTGCAAAGATAAATATATCTATATTCAATTCTTTTTTACAAAAAACATTCTTTAGTTTACAAAAACAGAGAAAAACGACGACTAAAGGTTAATGCACCACAGCTTTAAATATCGAGCTTTTTTTTCTTCTCGTGTGTTACAAGAGCATTAAATTTCAAGTGTATCAGCGTACGTACTTTATCAACTTGACATTTAAACTTTATTGACTTTCTGGTTTTTGAAGTTTACAATGCAAAAACTTATCGCGTAATTTGTTGCAGGTATTTTAAACTTTTGATAGTATTTGTGGAACTAATAGTGCTAAACTTTATACTTAAAAAATTTAAAGTAATATAACATTTTTTAGTGAATTTTTAATAATTTCAGTGAATTTGTTAATAATTAACAAATTAATTATCTAAATTTAACATAAAATGATTGATTTACAGAAATGAATAAAAATTTTAATAAATCTGCATTTTTCGTTCATTGCAACGTTGTAATAACACGAAAAGTTATTAAGGATGTAAATATCTGCTGACCGTTCGATGACCTAATTTTTCAAGATCAAAATTCTATATTTATAAAGTTATTTTCATTTGATGCTAAAACTTTTGATTTATATTGTCAGAAAAGAAAACATTAAAATGCATTTAAACTTTATCTTCTTACATATGTTTTTCTCTAATCCTTTATTATTTTTGTTCCAATGTTTATGAAGTTATGGAAATTCAAACCAATAATGTAACATTTATATTTATTTTTAAATAAATTTTCAAATTTTATCTTTTTTTCTCATTTTTAAATTGAGGACATTAAATTTTGTTTAAAAAAATTATGATTTACATACGCAAAAAAAGACGATAATGTCAAATCACAAAGCATAAAAAAAATTTGTCACTCAGATCAATAAAGTGCAATAAACTTTCATCAAAATCTCCCGAGTGCAAGCACATCACCTCATTACAACAGCCAGCTTGCGATGCGATTTAATTAACCACGACATTTTTAACGCTGCATACATTAAACATTTAACTAACGCGTGCTCGTGTACGTATTCGCGCATTACTTTCATTCAAAATCTTATCTCTCGCCGTTTGCTTTCATGTAGAAATATCTTCTCTGTGTACCGAGAGAAAAATAGAATTCGCTACTACGCTTTTATATACGCTGACACGCGTACGCACACATGCATATACGTGTACGTATGTATATATCGATACTTTTTTTTTTTTCGTGTAACGCGTGCGGTGGTTTTGACTCAGTCGTTCAACTACTTTTAAGCCGTCGAGTTAACATATTAACAAGCATCGGCTGATTAGTTTCTTTCTTTTCAATTTTTTGGACTTTTTCCTTGTTTATTATTGAGTTGGGTTGTTTTGTTTATTTTTTTATTGGTGAACACGAATTTTGGAAAAGAAGAAATTGAACCAGAGGCGAGTTTTCTTCATATATTTTTATTTTGCTTTTTTTGAGTTTATTAGTTGTACAAATGTGCGCATTGTTATTGTTGGGTATTACGTTATATTATGTTATGTTATGTTATATTACGCATATATATTTAGATGACGATATATCCAAGTGCGATTTTATTGCGTAGTGGATTTGTTTGTGTTTTTAGAAGAATTTGTTTTTTTTTTCAACGGAATATTACTATGAACCATGAATAAATGTACATGAGAATACAAAGGTGAAAAACACATGTTAAAAATTAGCAATTAGTTTTTCTGGGAAAAATTTTTATTTGAACAATTATGCTCCATTATAAAGTTTCGTTTTTAGTTAAAAAAAATTACGATTGTCTGATTAGAGCGAGGCAGTAAATCAGATTGTGTTTCTCGTATCTAATTTGATCATTTATGTTTGTTTAGTTTAGCAAGAAGTAAAAAATGACATATTTCTATTGTCTTTACACGAGCACGATATATGCTTTTTTTATTAACGTGATTTTATCTGACATTAAGATTTTTATTCGATCGTATAAGAGAATAGTTTGTTCTTTGAGAAATCGAACAATTGTTTGTGAAAATCAAGATCTGTGTTTATAATTTAAAATTATCTTTAACTTGTTAATAATTATAGTAATTAAAAAAAAATTTTTTTGTTAACTTATTACGTAAATATTAAAAATAATTTTTGTTTTTTTAAAATTTTTAAAATAAACAAGCGATTAATCTTATTTCACATAATGAATTTATTTTTAAAATATCAATTCGGGAATTGATTAATTTCCTTAAATATATCAAACTCATATATTTATTTTGAATTATTAATGTTTACAAATAAGTTATAACTTTTTAATATCATTGCGTGACATAATATTATTAATATGATCATTAAATTTTTTTATAACGAATAAAATGTAAAAATTTTTAAATACATATAAAAAAAACACTAAAAATAATATTCTTAACAATTATAATCTAGTTTATAAAAACATATTTTTGTTCAAGAAAAACATGAACAACGATAATTTTTTTATAATTACATTTATTTTGTGGAAAATAACTCGTAAATGCGCTTGGTGACATCATTATTTGTTTATACTTTTTTTTGTTAATAATATTGTTTTTAATTAGTTAAAAACATTTTAAGCTTATATTGTTGTACTTATCGATAATAAAAACGAAAATTTACAGACAAAAAACGTGAAAATGCATGAATTTTAAAAACGATAATTTAAGATTGTTTAAAATTTATTCTATCAATAATTTACAAATTCAAAGTGGGTCCATGATATGAAAATTAATCGCTTGCGATATAAGCACGAGTGGCTTCGTCTATAAATAAATAAAATAAGAAAAAGAATGACTTAGCAAAAAAAATCTGACATGCTATTTTCTAAATTGAAAATTAAAAAATTTAAATTACCTCATTAAATAAAATAAACGTATTCTAATTATCGAAACATAAAAATCATCCTTACGTATTTAATTTGATTTTTCTAAACATTAAAAACTATTTAAATAATTCAGTTTCACCTTTTAAACGAAATTCTTGCATAATATCATCTGCCAAGTCTTTTCAGCAAAACTTCTTCGGTAAAATTCCTTGCGAAATCGCTATTATTTAACGATATAACCGCAGCATGACTCATTACGCGATATGTTCGCTATACGATAAAGAAAGTAGATAGATAAATATCAAAGTTAATTCTCGATTCTTTTTATTAAGCGAATGATACCCGAGATACTTTGTGTGTGGAAGTAAAAAATTTAAAAATTTCATCATTTATCTAATGATAATCGTTTAGGAAAAAATCTAAATATTTGAAGTTTGTTTTGATAATATATCAGAATTCTTTATTTTTTGTTGACAAACAAAAAAATAAACAAAACGAAGAGATTAAAGGAAGAATGTTGGAGCTAGTTAAATTTCCTTTGTGATTCTATTTTTATTTGTCTCTAGAAAGAATTCGGTAGTTTTGAAGGCGAAGATTCTTTCGACGCAGTAGACATTTAAATTTGAATATTTACTAGCCGAGTTGTGAAAAAACAATGCTTAAGTACGTTGAACTTGTTTGTTTCATCATCCAGTAGTTTTAAGAGGTTCGTGATGTTAGAAGTAATTTTTTGTTCTATATTATTTAAAATTTTGAACAATTCTTCTACGTTTACACAATTTCCTTCAAATTAATCAATAATCAACTTTATTTTTAGTCTTATTCTTTAAACAATCATCATAAAAACAAATGCTATATCATTCGAGTAAAAATAAAAAAAAAAGAAGAGAACCAATCATCTTAAAACAAACAAACAAACCTCCTTTTTCTTCTCTTTCATCGCAAAAACAAAACATTAAATTTTTTTTTTTAACAAAACTCAACGAAGAATTGAAAAAAGGAAAAGGTATCAGCAATTAGTCGCTTTGTGATGTTTATAACGATTGATTAATTGACAAGCATTTTGCCCGTGCGTTGCCGTCGTGATTATAAAACGTCACGGCACACTTTTCGTTCGATGCGAAATAATTGCTTCTATATACCGCTCGCTCAACATTATGGCCTTTGACCATCATGTAATCAATGTTCAGTTCTTTTTTTTCTTCCTTTTTTTTCCATTCGTTAACTAAGATTAGATAGACATTGAACGGTATTTTTTTTTCTCTTTTTTTTCTGCAGTGTTAGACGTGTAAAAAATAAACAGTTGGAGAAAAAATGAGCAAACTTAGATATTATTTCTTTAACTGGTTTTTAAATCGCGTTTTTTTTCTAAGGAAAATTAATGTTGAGATATTTTTATGCAAAGTTGCAATAACAGTAATAAAAATTATATTCTTCGAATATTTTTGAAATTTTGAATGTCAAAAAATCAAACAAAGCGTATAAAAGTCAGACTTTATATGAAAATGCATGGAATAAATAAAATCTGTAACAAAACAAATTAAATATCGTGGGCATCGCAACGCGTGAATTCTTACAAGTTCAACTAAGAATATTTTTGAAGGTCAATTTATTTTGAAACTCGAAATAAAAAAGAAAATAAATAAATAGGCATCTATTAAAAGTGCCGTTTAACATAAAAAAAAATTTAAAAACCTTGTAGCTATACCAAAAATATCAATGTCAACAGCTGACTAATTGTTGTTAAACATGTAACATCGTAAAGAAACTTGATTGGATACAATCGAATTAATAAAATTAAAAATACTGCGCTGTAAACAAAATTTATAAATTTTTATTATCATTTGTGCACTTTTTAAAAATAAACATGAAATTTATTTTGTTAATTAATGAATAATTTATAATTTTAACAAATTTATAAATTATGAATATTTTTATAATCGTTTAACTGTAATACATTAATTTATTAGAATTAACATCAGCCATCATGTCATCTCCAATTATGATCACGTGAATTGAATCACTAAAAATCTGCACTAGCGTAAAACAAAAAATAAAATCAATTTCTTACGTTTCGTACGTCACTTATACATCACTGGTGTATACTCTTATCGTCACTAAAAATAAATCTAAAACCCTCTCAAAGCTTATTAAACTTTCAAGTCTTCGTCAATAAAATCATGAAAGTTAAAAAAAAAAGAAAGAAAGAAAGAAAGAAAAAAAAAAGAAGAAAAGAAGGAAGCCCAATCTTCCTCAATTATTTTCAAGGTTCCTTTTCGCTCAATAACAAGATAAAAAGCTATACAATGAGAAAAACTTGGTGCGCTTTGACATTCGCCACATTGGATATTCTTAGAATGATCGTTTAAAATTGGCAAAAGCTCAAAATTGTTACAGGTGGGCAATCTCGAATGTATAGTCAAAGCTCGAACTTATACGTACACACACACATACACATTAAAGTTTCCCAAAGTTTATAAAAAAAATGATGAAATAGTTTGATAGGCTTGCAATTTTTTACGTTATGAATGAGATAGAGCTGTTTTGTTAAGGTTTTTTTTTTGTTTTATTGGCCGACGTAGCCGAGGGTTATTTATCGAAATTGAATTTTATCGAGTTCTGTATTTTGCAAGCTCGGCATTGTTTGATATTGGATTTTGAATGAAGATTTATGTACCGATGTTTTGGTGATCAAAAAGATTTCTTTAGAAAGTAAAATTTGGCACTTCTAAACATTTAAAATTTAGAAGACTTCGCGCGACCTATAAATAATTAAAATCTGATGAAATACCAATTTGTGCATGAAAGTTTTATAATTTAAAATGCTTATAAAGAAAATTATTGTAAATATTTTATTAATAATGAAAAATTTCAATATTTTGTTCATTGACTCATCAGAAAATTTTACAATTCGTTATATTTTAATTCCTTTCTAATCATTCATTTAAATGTAATGTTTGTTCATTAAACAAAGCTCTTACTGCTAATGCAATTATGAATTTTTCCTACTACGCAAACGCTTACGATGACTTGATGAATAAAAGTAGTAAAAACAATTTTTTATATCCGGTAAACATTTAAATATTGAAGTTAACGCAGCATCAAGGCTTACAAATAATTTTTTTGACTTTTATTAATAGCACTGTTTAATGTATAATATTCAAGGCGATAATATTATTCAAATAATCCAAAGTTACATTTAATATGATTAAAATATTAAAGTAATATAATCAAGTATTTGTAAGTGGGTGTAGATTTATTATCTTAAAACAGAATTAACATCTTTTTTCATCAGTATTAAAACGTAGTTTTTAATCATTTATTTTCGAATATCCTTTGATTTTCCATTCAATTTGATTTCCATTTCCATCACCTAAAATCTTTTTTTCTCCCGCTCTTTTATTCCCATTTTGACCTTCGTCTAATGCTCTTCTCTTCGATACACGAGAGATTTTGACGTAAGAGAATTAAACACACTATAGGAACGTTTCGTAAGATGAGTTTTAAAAAGTCAAATTAGACGGCTTACACATTAGACAAATTAACTTCTGGTTCTAATCTTCTTATACTCGATAATGAAAGCGTTATCTTCTTATTTAGTGCCTGTAAAAAAGTGTATGGAATGTTGACAAAGATTGAATGAAGTTTTTCTTTTTCTTTTAACTTTAAATGAATTTGACGTGATAATTGAAAGAGAAAATTATTTTAATTTCGTGCATTGTATGATGTAAAATCTAAGAAGAAACTACTAGTAGCTCAATCTTATAAAGATAGATGAAACGCTTTTTTTAACAAGAAATAATGTACTAAACCTATTTTTTGTATTTTTAAGTCTGTAACGAGAAAAAAAATAGGCATAATGCTTTTTCGCCAAGAATGACCTAGTAATATGTTTGCAGATATTGAAACGAGTGAGTGAGATAATATCAAGTGGTGAAAAGTGAACACATGATGTTATACAAATATAACTGATAACGATATTTTTTTTATAATTTTGTTGTTTAAATAATTAAAGCCAATTATTTTCATTACAAGGATGAGTGAAAGAAAATTTAAATATTACGAGCCTCGAAGCCATGTTTGTTTACTCCGTTAAATTAGGGCAAACGATGTTTTTTAAAAAAAAGGCCTTTCATTTCTCGTTTTACCTCTTGGTAATAAACTAGTTTTCCATCCATTTTGAATAAAATCAATTTCCATCAGAGGTTGTGGCTCATAAAAATAAAATCGATTCTATGAAATAGCTTCTTTTTTCGTACACTAGGTCACACCCATTAATAGTTTATCTTTTGAAGGAAATTGTAGCTTGTTAGAGCTTAAATTAGATGGATTATGCTTTATTATCTAATTTGGCGTTTAAAATAGCGAAACATTAACGAAATTGAATATACAATTTGTTATAATCGAAGGTTACATTACATTCTGAAAGCTTGGAAAGGTGAAGTTATTTTATAAAACAATTCATGCTTCAAAAAAGAATTTTAGAAATTTTTGAATTGTTGTACTAAAGTATTATTATCAAAAGAAATATGACAATCCTTCAAATCAATCTTTAAATACGACAGAGAACTAAACTATTTTTGTGATATAATCTAAGCAAAAATAACATCACACCTATAAATATAAATCAATTTTTTCCCATTCAATGAATTTTAATTAACGAGCAACTTTTTTTTTTTTTCATTTACAGGCAGGGAAGAAAATAAAGTAGGTAAAAATGCTGTCCGCATTGGCGAATTATTTGCTGCGAGGTGGTGCTGCCTCTGATGCCGAAGATGTTGAAGGTGAAGCAGCAGCTGCATCGCCAGGCAGGACAGATGAAGCAAGTAATGTAATAACTTCAATCCCTGTTGAGGCAAGACTTAGACAAGTCGATGTGGAAGGGGATGATTGGATCCTCATTGACCGAACAGGTAAGAATATGTTTTGTTAATCTTTAGAGGATTGGTCTATGATATGAGGTATATATAAAAAATCAAAAATCCTCAAATACTGGTCCTCTAAAGATTAATAGCTATATCATTTCACTTTACACATTCACATATATACTACTATTTGTTTACTTTTTTTAAATATACTAATTATTTTTTTTTTAATTTTATTTCATTTTATGTCATCTTATCCCATTTTTCAAGATTTATCCTATGGTGTTGGTCAGGATTGATAATTGTCATTCAAAATTTAATATTAAAAACTTGAAACTCACATCTATGCTATTTAGTTTAGATTTGAGGCTAAAGATTTGAATATTGAGTAACAATTATTAATTTCTGTTAATTAAGAATAAGACAAGCAACAAAAATTAAAAATATTGTAGATGTTTCGTTAAAATACTATTTAACCTTAGGAAGATTTGATCAATTGAAATGTTTAGCGAATCAGTATTAGTTTATTTATTAAAAACATTAAAAAATATTTTGCTGATTCTGTTAATTCTTTATCTAAAGAGTATTATTAAAATATTAGAATGATTTCAATAATACAAGTCTAAAGTTTTGAAAATGTTTGACTTTCTTAATGAAATCAATTAAAAATAATTTTGTTTTATAGTGCTTTCACAGTAGCGTGGATACAAGGATAAATTAAAATTTTTTTTCGAATAAACTAGTATCTTAAGGTTTAATGTGATAATGCATTGCAAGTGTGAATGTTGTGCATGCGTGCGAGGAAAGACCGAGCGTTCGAATGATGCGTTTATGAATTCACTGTCATCATGTATTATAATAGAAGAGCAAGATAGGGGCGACGGTAGCGCAGGGGCTAAGGCTCTTGCCTCGCGCCCTAGTGGACCGGAGTTCGATTCCCCGAGAAAATTTCGGAAAATAATTTTAGATTTTTTCTATGGAGAGTAGAATCCGGAGATCACGAAAAATCAACTGAAAATTTTATCTGAGCAAAATTGAACTATTATAAAAAGTTCCACTGGGCAAAAATTAAATTAAAAAAAGAAAAAGAAGAGCAAAAGATGTCATCTGCACTTGAGAAAAAAAAAAAAAAAAAAAAAAAAAAAACAAGGATCTTAGTGCTTCAGGTGAACTCTAAGGAAGACTGCAGATACTAAGCGATAACTAAGTATCCTAGAGTAATATTAGGGTACATTGTGGATCCTAGGAAATCACTAAGCATCCTAGGGTAACCCTAAGGTAGACTGCGAATCCTAAGTGATTACTAAGTATCCTAGGGTAACCCTAGGGTAAACTACGGATCCTAAGCGATCACTAAGCATCCTAAGGTAACCCTAGGGTAGACTGTGGATCTCAAGCAATCACTTAGCATCCCAGGGTGACCCTAAGGTAGATCCTAGGATATCTAGCTACCCTAGGGTAGATCATAGGGTACCTGGCTACCCTAGGGTAGACCTTGGGATATCTGGATACCCTAAGATAAACCCCAGGGTACCCTAGGATAGCTAGATACCCATGGGTAGACCTCAGGGTACCCTAGGGTAGCTGGATACCCGTAGGTAACCCCAGGGTACCCTAGGGTACCCTCGGGTTACCCTTGGGTATCCAGCTACCCTAGGGTACCCTGAGGTTACCCTTGGGTATCCAGCTACCCTAGGGTACCCTGAGGTTACCCTTGGGTATCCAGCTACCCTAGGGTACCCTGGAGTTACCTACGGGTATCCAGCTACCCGAGGGTACCCCCTGGGGTTACCTACGGGTATCCAGCTACCCTAGGGTACCCTGAGGTCTACCTACGGGTATCCAGCTACCCTAGGGTGCTCTGGGCTTACCCTTGGGTATCCAGCTACCCTAGGGTGCTCTGGGCTTACCCTTGGGTATCCAGCTACCCTAGGGTACCCTGGGGTTACCTACGGGTATCCAGCTACCCTAGGGTACCCTGGGGTTACCTACGGGTATCCAGCTACCCTAGGGTACCCTGAGGTCTACCCATGGGTATCTAGCTATCCTAGGGTACCCTGGGGTTTACCTTAGGGTATCCGGATATCCCAAGGTCTACCCTAGGGTAGCCAGGTACCCTATGATCTACCCTAGGGTAGCTAGATATCCTAGGATCTACCTTAGAGTCACCCTGGGATGCTAAGTGATTGCTTGAGATCCACAGTCTACCCTAGGATTACCTTAGGATGCTTAGTGATCGCTTAGGATCCGTAGTTTACCCTAGGGTTACCCTAGGATACTTAGTAATCACTTAGGATTCGCAGTCTACCTTAGGGTTACCCTAGGATGCTTAGTGATTTCCTAGGATCCACAATGTACCCTAATGTTACTCTAGGATACTTAGTTATCGCTTAGTATCTGCAGTCTTCCTTAGAGTTCACCTGAAGCACTAAGATCCTTGGGTTTTTTTTTTTTTTTTTTCTCAAGTGCAGATGACATCTTTTGCTCTTCTTTTTCTTCTTTTTTAATTTAATTTTTGCCCAGTGGAACTTTTTATAATAGTTCAATTTTGCTCAGATAAAATTTTCAGTTGATTTTTCGTGATCTCCGGATTCTACTCTCCATAGAAAAAATCTAAAATTATTTTCCGAAATTTTCTCGGGGAATCGAACTCCGGTCCACTAGGGCGCGAGGCAAGAGCCTTAGCCCCTGCGCTACCGTCGCCCCTATCTTGCTCTTCTATTATAATACATGATGACAGTGAATTCATAAACGCATCATTCGAACGCTCGGTCTTTCCTCGCACGCATGCACAACATTCACACTTGCAATGCATTATTACATTAAACCTTAAGATACTAGTTTATTCGAAAAAAATTCTTAATTTATCCTTGTATCCACGCTACTGTGAAAGCACTATTAGTTATATGATTAAGGTTTAATACTTATTTTCTTTTTTTTTTTTTTTTTTTTTTAAATTTATTTTTTCAAAATAAAAATGGTTTTGATATTCAATATCCATTTTGAACTTATCTGTGCCTAGGCTAGTCTAACGTGGGTATTAAAATCTTGTTGTCAAATTAAGAAATATTTTCTGATCATAAAATCAGTAAAAAAGTACATTTGACAACGGGTGTGGACCGACTTTATTTACCAAATGAAAAGCCTATGGGCAGGGTTGTAACGAGTTTTATAATAAAAATTGTTACCCAGCAGTAGCAAATCGTAGTTTTGACCAAAAGAATAAAAAAAAGAACAACAAAGTTACGATTTTGAGCTTTGCAATGATTAAAAACTGTATGAATTTAATAATTTTAAATTTATTAAAAGTATTAAAGGAAT
This sequence comes from Anastatus disparis, assembly GCA_017163975.1. Lineage (NCBI taxonomy): Eukaryota > Metazoa > Arthropoda > Insecta > Hymenoptera > Eupelmidae > Anastatus > Anastatus disparis. The sequence continues at coordinate 4,064,245 of JAFFSR010000218.1, read as the reverse complement.
CTCTAAACAAACGAAGAAAATATAGTGAAAGCGTTTAGATTTACAGCAATAATGAATCTCGATGTCTATCTTCTGATTTTATCTAGTCTTCTGCTACTACTTCGACCATAATTATTTCTGATTATAATTAATAATCAAGTTGAAGAACAATGAAAAAAAGATTATTGTGGGAACCAATTCAATTAAGTTTAGTTTATTAGTGAGTACTTAGAGAAAAAGCTCTCGTTTGAGCATAAATTAAAGCTTCCATTTAATGTTTTGTAAAACTTAAACTTTTCAAGCGCTACAAAACATTAAAATTCAAATGATGTGCACTCTAATTTATGTTCAATCGAAAGTTTTTTCATAAGTAAAAAGACTAATCATCATTTTTTTTTTTAATTTTTTCATCATTCAGATCGTTTGGAATTAACAGAATCAAATCGGACAAAAGAGTCAAATCCTCCAAATCAGTCAAATCTACCCGATCAATTAAAACAAATATCATCACGCGATACCCAATCAAATCCATCAATACCATTGATGGATCAGGATGATAATGTGTTTTTCGATCGTATTTTAGTTGAGGGTTTCGCAGGCATGGACGAGTCATGGTACGTGACGCCTCCTGCTTGCTTCACGCAACCTGGGCCCGTTCACGTCGAGACGTCACCACTGGAAGATTTGCTGATCGAACATCCAAGCATGTCCGTCTATCGTTCCGCTGGTCATCATACAAATCCGCCTATGAATAATGATAAGCATCGCGATGGTCAGAAACAAAGGCCTGCCAAACGAAAACCAGCTGTACCTGAGAACTCATCAACAACAGCTACTAATACTGGTAGCAGTAGACTACCGTTAACCCCTAGAAATAATAATTTAACTGTGGCTGTGATGACTCCTGCAAGACCACAGTTGACAACTCAAGTTGATAGGAGATCAACGGCTAGCGGTGGTAGCAGTAATAATACTAGTAATAATAGTAATAATCGGACGAGTCATCATCACCATCATCACCAACATCATCATAATGGCGCTAATGTCAATGCCGTCGCTGAACAAGCGCCTAGAAGATCCAGTATTAGGGATCTTAGGAATGCTAGGGGTGATGAAAATGTACGGATTGTTCAGATCCGATCTGCACAAAAGGTTAGTCTTTGAGCTGATCAAAAATCAAATATAACTCGTGATTGACTAAACCAAAATTATTTTAACTTTATAGATTTATCATTTATGTGGTGATGATTCATATTTATTTTACGATTAAATTTTAACTCACTAATACTGTACATTAACATTTTAAATACATTAATTTAAGTAAACAAAATTCTAAATTTAAAAAAATTTAATAATTATTGCAAGTCATGGTGATGGATGTTTTCAGATTTTTATAATTTTAAATGTCACGTTAAAATAGTTTGATAGTTAACTTCGTACTTCCTTAATGTCATTTTAATGATTTATTAAATTCTCGATTTCTTTTATAATTTGAAGTAATATTGAGTAAAATTATTTATATATAAAGTAAAATTTCTATTTGTATATAATTACGTGTTTAAATAGCGGAAACAATTCTAAAAACATTCAAAATGTCATTAGGAATTGTTGTTTAATATGCAACGCTTGTTCTATTTCTGTGATATTTCCGCGTGTTTCCTAATGGTTTAAATTTTGTACTATAATACTTTGTTTAATTTGTTTTCAAATTTTTTTTAGATTAATTTATTTTTAAGCATAGTAATATTTTTTAAAATTATCTTTAACATTAGATTACGCATTATTAATGGTTTGGAATAAATACTGCTAAGAATTTAAAATTTTTATTTCTGACATATTTTTATAATAATTGTACTATCATACGTAAATTGTTGCACTGTGCATTACATTTGATATACACGTATAACAAATCTACTACTTTTGTAAATAAATACTGTTATAAAGAATAAAGTATATTTTTGCATTCTTGAAAATTATTTCGTTAATTGACAAATAAATGAATAAATTACGTGTAAATTAAATCACACATGAAAGTATAATTATGCACCCTTTCTGAAACCTAAATTCTTACACTTACGTATTTTTCTTTTGTTTTTGACTGATAACCTGGCAGATGATGGAAAAGCGCAGTTCGCAGTCAGCTAAACGCAATCGTCTCGAGCGCAGTAACAAAGTGCGCGAGGTATCAAGTGGCAAGGGTCGTAGACCAAGACGTCAAGATCGACTGCGACTTAACAACAGCGGCGCTAATAACAACCGCAAATGCTAGTCCATTACGATCTCAGGCCAAGGTGCACGCGCCGTTAATTAAAACAACAGTCCCAATTATTTAAAGTAACAAAAGAAAGATATAAACAAACTAAAAAAAATTAATAATGTGGCTATATAAGAGTATATAAGATATCCGCCACGCAACTTCGAGCGCATAATACACGCGTGAGTCGAGCATACATTGTAAGCGTTTGATTTTTGTTTTTTTTTTTTATTTAAGAGCAGAAAATTTTTAAGGGGCTGTGAATTTTTGAAAATTTGCATTGTTAAAAATGCGTGAATTTTTGGATAAATAAGGAAAATTCAATTTTTTGAATAACACTAGCATATAATTACCAGGACGTTTGAAGTGTATGACTCGATTTTGAAATAGGGATAAAAGTTTATCGGACTAAATTTTAATTGATGGTATAATTGTGTTTATCAAATTTTGAAAGTATTGTTAAAAGGATGGGATATATAAATTTACAAAATTTGGGATAAATTACTTTCAGAATTTTCTATGATTCTCTTATTATTGTCACGTACTGTCAAATGAATAATTGTACATTTATTGATGCTTATTAAGCAGGGGCATTAATATAATTTTAAACTTAAAATATTGCGTAAGATTTGACAGTAGTGCTTAATTGATTTTTGAGTGTAACCAAATGTATGAGCGTATTTGGTCCGATAAGATGCGAGATAAAAAAAGATTAATATAAAAAAAAAAATTAACAAAATCAATTATAAAAATATTAATAACAAAAAGAAAAAAAAATTAATACAAAGCGACGGAATGTATACACTTTGTGAATCACTTTATTTTTCCTATTTACATTAACTTTTTTCAATATGCGAACAAAGTGATTCACGAAGTGTTAAACTTACTTTTAAACTGTACTTTTTTCTCTTCTTTTTCACTTAATTTTTCCTTTATTAATCGCGGTATCGTTCTTGCACGACGATTTGCACGGTTATTGTACGACTATTAACACGATGGAGAAAAAAAAAATAATAACTTACCTCATTGCAAGCTCTTTAGGCCACTTGAAATAATGGAAAAAAAAGTAATAAAATATAAATATATATACTATATATATAAAGTTCGTCGCCGCTTTTGGATACGCGAAAAAAAGTAAAGAAAAAAAAAATTTATTACATGATTTTTGTCGACGAAAATGAAAACGCAATTGTATAATATTTGACATATTTCTTATTTTTTGTTTAGACAAATTTGCTTTTTAACTTATAGTAAGTTGATAAACTTTATTAGTATGATTATACTAAAAATGAAAAAAAAAATTATAGAGACAACTTAACATTTGTAATATTTATTACAAATTCTCTTGATTCATTGAGATGTTTAATTGCAAATATGAGGAGAGTATGAAACCGCTTCAGTGCTATTATTTTATTTACAAAATAAAAATTATTTATTAAAGCATAGTGCTTTGCCTTCGAAGAAAAATATATATTTTTTTTATTTTAAAAAGTTTTATTTATATTTATGAGTTTTAATAATGAAAAAAAGGGTAAGTTGACGTTTCCGCAGGAGATGCAGTTTAACTTGAAATTCACTTGCATATGAAAACTTTTGAGTATTAGAAATGCCGAGACGTTATGTATATTTCATAAAATTAACGAGAATATCGATATTGAGAAATAATGACGCGGGGGAAAATTTTTTTGTACGAACATACCAGAAAATACGAACCAAAAATACACGAGCAGAGTCGAACAATCACGCAAGTAAACGTGGAAGTAAAAATAAAAAGATGAAAAAAAAAGGTGAGGAGCAAAGTTAAACTTGGCGTTTACTCGCGTATTTAACTCTCTTTAACATTATAAATCGAGGTTATCCAAAGTCGTTTTCCTCTTAATACATCAAAAAAAAGAGAAAAAAAAACGAAACAAACTAGAGGAAGATATTTAATGACTTTTCTTAAAAGTTACGGAAGTAGGTCGATTAGCTTTTACTCAATAAACTTTAAAAAAAAAACGAGTATAGTTCTGAAACATAATAATAACCATCAGGTGTTGAAGAGAAACCAGTTTTCTTGCTCTACAAAAAGATATTAAATAACAAAATAAATTCAGTGTTTCTTCTGATACTTTTTTCATCGTGTAATGAGCATTTGATTTGCAATCAAAAGTACAGTTTTTTTAATCGTCACACTGAATCACTTGTAAAAAACTTATATTTTTGCTTTGAAAATAAATTTTGTCCTTGTAACGGATAAAAAAATTGAATAATTATCATTGTATGACGCTAACTACAAAATTATGTTAAGACTTTCAATTATTGCGAGACAGCGAGGCGCTGTGAATGCATAAAAGGTGCGTTACGTCGATATTTCAAACAAACGAGACTATTCCGCAATTAAAAATTAAAAATTAAATTTTTTATTCTTTTTTTTAAAGTCTGGTTTTTAAAAATTAATATTAACGCGATGAATCATTCAAGTTTTGAAAATTAAATCAGAAGCTTAATAAGAACTTTTATTATTAATGAATGTCACATTGTTTGACTTTCAAAAGTAATGGATATTATCATTCATTACTTTTTTAATAAAAAAAATGAAAATAATCGACATTTCCATTAATCGATCGATAATAATGAAAAATTCCAAATATTGACTATATCGCTGCGTTAATCAAACAACGTTTTTTTTTCTTCTGGAAATCGTTTGTTATGCTAAAATATTCAAACGCAAAATGAAAAAAAAAATAAATAAATAATCGACGAATGTCATTAAACTTAGAAGCAAAGATAAAACGATTTATCAAAACATTTCGCGTATAAGCTTTACACATATAAACACAAAGCCAAAGTATATGTAATTCCGAAAAAAAATGTAACAAACGCGATAAAAGAGAAACCGGATAAACAATTGTTCGTTTTTAAACGTATATACATGTGCATATATATATATAGTTTTTAAAAACACGCATGTCGCTGTGGATTGACACGTGCTATTCCGTGTTATGTCTGATAAATTTTCCCCCTCAATATTCAGATAAGACCAACGAAACTTTTGTTAGCTATCTTTTGTCGATTTTCTCTTTATACGATTTAACTTGTACTATTATGTCTGTACTTTCTCTTAAATTTAATTTTAATGATAATTAAAAACGTTATCATTTTTTTTTTCATTGTCTTAAAAATTTTTCTCTGTAATTTTTATTCTTGATTATCTTCAACGTAATCGCTTCGAGTAACGCATTTCCAATTTTTAAGTTTTCGATATGAAATGATACATTAGTAGGTTAGCAGTGATAAACACATTGGACGTTTATTGCTAATATTTAAAAATAAGTAGACCATTAAATATTGTATACTTATTATCGTACATCAATTAATTTAAATAAAAAATTTCAAATTTTTAACATGAAACAAAAATTTATCTTTTTTTAATTTAATAACTTATATCTGCTTAAATTAATGAACTTTTGTAATAAAAGCTATACAAAAGTTCATCAATTTTCTATCCTACGCATTTTGAGAAAACTCTAATCAATAATATTAAAAATAAAAAAAGCAGCATACTTTCGTGATGCTTAGCTTGTGTAATGTCGCAATTTGAAAAAAAAAATATTCTTCAACGCGCGTAGGCGTCGTTTATTCTTCACTATATAAACACAATAATGTAACCGTCGTGTAATACATTAGATCTGTAGTAACAGAGTAAAAAAGAAATGTTAATGTAACGTATAATTAAAAAAATAATGTGTGATTACAGTGTGCTTTTACGGCTGTTTTTAATTGTATCTCGCTTATCGTCAACTTATCCTAAAAACCATATATATTCAAACGAATGCATAATTAATCATATTTAACAGCCAAATGTAAGATTCGAAAGAAAAACATTCTTAATGTTTTTCTTTTCTTTTTTTTATTTCAAAACAGACTTAAAAAATATGAAATATGTATACATAGGAAAAATAATAGCTTTCATATATTTTACTTTATTTTATTTTTTTTTTTAACTTTTAATCACGTAATTATTACTATTAACTAAATGTACATGTAGAAAGGTTCTTATATAATTTTTTTTCTCTTTCTTTCCGCAGTGCTAAGTTACTCCAATGTATAAATATATAAACAATTTAGTAAATTGTCGTTTACGTAGTCGTTTCATTATTAAATGGAAGTAAAGAAAAAAAAATTCGAAGACAAAGCCTCTTTATATACATACGATATATACATATATACCAAGTAGTGCTATAGCGGTGTATTAAACTATTGTAATAGATAAATTTCTTTTTATTATCCTTTCGCTTCATTATGATTATTATCCGTTATTATTTTTCTTTTTTTAATATTTTTCCTCTTTACCTATACCGTTCATATTCGCCGAAACGTATAACTGTGAAACTTTAAAAAAAAAAAGAAGCGCTTGCACGAGGAAGCGAACGTATACATTAAATGCATGATAAAACGATGAAAGAAATTAATTTTCTCAATTTTTCTTTGTTCAAAAGATCAATCGTACGTTTTAGAGAAAAAAAGGAAAAAACTGTTGTACATTAAGGATAAAAAAAACTAATGACCAATTTGAGCGGCGATTTTTTTGTTGTGCATGACTCCGTATAAATATTATATATATAAATATACATAGTAGTGGTATTATTCACGAAAGAAAAATCTCGATAAAAAAGCATTGTGATCAACTTGAATATAATAATTAAATAAACAAATAGAATGGAATGAATTTCAGTATATTATTAAACGTTAAAGAATTTGTATACTGAATATTGAATAATGAAATAAATGAAAAAAAAACAAAACTTTGCGTATGACCGTCGTTCGTATGATAGTTAATATCTTAATAATATTGTAATACAAGAAAATGTTGTTGCGTCTATGACAAAAGATGAAAATTGTGATTTTTGAGAATACAAAAACAAGGAAAAAGGTAGAGAGAAAGGAAAAAACGTTTATATCATACAAAAAAGCCACTCTTCAATTATCTAATGTAAAAAAAGTATTTTTCATTAAAAAAACAAAAAGCCTGAAAAAAGAATTAAAAAAAGAGAAAGAAAAAATTAAAACATTCTACCTTAATTGAGGTAAAAGGCTAAAACGTAAACGCAAAGTCAATCTGTTATAGATAGACGAGTGTAGATTAGCCGCTGGTCGTTCTCGGTTTAGTTATACACTGTCTCCCCTTTTCTATTTTAACAATTGTTTTCGATTCACCAAAGCGTGAATCTTTTCTTTTCTCTCTGTCTTTGCTCCGACAGGAAATCAGATAGCGGATCGGTCAGCACCTCTACTTTTTTTTTTTTTTGTTATTGTATGTGTGCTTATTATTATTTCTTTTTTTTTATATACATATTATTTTCAACAAAGGAAAAGAGAGTCTCATTGTTTATGCGCTGCGCAACGCGTAATTTTAATAACGCGCAACAAATTTCTAACGAAATGTATACCGTGGATACAAATGAATTAAATCAATGTCTTTTTTTTTCAATATAGTATGTGAAGATTGGATAAATCAATTATGCAATTTGGATAGTAAGATTTTAAATTAATATTTGGGAATGTGAATAATGGAATGTTTCTCTTTTAATTAAAAAAAAAAACATTATATTGGAGAAAAATGAAATATTTTTCTCGATGCGCCAAGCGTTGAACTTTATTAATATTAATCAAGTCGTGTATAAAAAAACTTTATACACGACGTTTATTTTAATGCTTTACGTATGTATTAGCTATGTACAATTAAACATTGATTAGTATCGATGCATTAGAAGAAAAAAAAATATTGAAAAAATCACTGTGACCGTGTGCTCGAAAAGCAAGTAAACAAGTTAAGAAATCTAATAAAAATAAATGCATCTACGAAAAAAAAGTTTATGAATTACGTAAGCTTAGACAGTACGACTAATTAAAAAGTAAATTTTATTGATCTCAGTTTCATCAAAGAGTCTTTGTTTTTTGCGATCTCAAAATTCAAATGTAAAATAAAAAGGAATAAAATTATCGTCTGAGATTTATAACATTAGCGCGACAAGGTCTCAATACAAAAAAAAAATTTATAAATAGCTAATTAAAATGACAAAAAAAAAATGATAATTACGCATAATATTAATTTTATGTGTATCATAATAATCAGATTTTACACGATTATATAATAATAATAAAAAAGAAAGAAAAGAGAAACTAAGTTTCGAGCAAAGTGTGTGTGAAAATGTAAGCAAATGCCGTATGATAAAAAAATACCCTTCTGGTTCAAGAAGCGAGGAAATTAAACAAACTTTGTAAATAATGAATTTTTAGCCGTATAAAAAGAAAATAACGAGAGGCTCTGCAAAATTGTATCAATTTGTTGTCTTGAGAATGAAATAACGACGTTGCGGGAATTTATAGACCCGTGCAATATAAAAAAAAGTATATATATAGATGACTATATATAAATATAATAAATCAATTAATGATGATAAAAAAAGAAGAAGAAATGTAAACTTAAATCAATTTTAAGATTAAAAAAAGAAGAACGAATTGACATAGTCGTTTCTGAAAATTGTACAAAGAGTTAGCTTAGAGCTCGTGCTTAGAGACAAACTAAACAAACACAAAGAAAAATAAAGTAATTAAAAAAAAACATTACACGTAAGAGAAAGGTAAACTAATTAAGGCTATTCAAATTAGTTGATAAAAAAAGCACCTTCGTTTGTAAAAGATTAAATGTGCGGCTCGACGCGAACCTTTTTACTTTAGGACGACCATCGTTTTAAGAAGAATAAACAAATAACAACAGCAAACATAATACAATTGCGTAACTTATATATAAACATATTAGATGCGTAAAGAAAAAATGAAAAAAGTCCTTTAAAAAAAAATAAATAAAACTAATCTTAATTGCGCATAGTAGAGAGTATATACATACTTGTAGATAAAATATTTAATAAATGGATTAAATGACAAAAAAAAAATTAAATAAATTAAATAAAATATAAAAAACACGATTGTATTTTGCGAAAGGCATGTGAATCAGTAATTTAAGTATATATCCATTATGTAAATTTACAAATGTATGATTTATAGAATTTTGTTTATATATTCACATATTATTTTCTCTAATTTTAATTTTCATCGTCGGAATGAAAAAAGGAGCAAAGTATGTACGCAAAATAAGGACAAACAAAAAACAAGAAAAAAAAACCAATATTAATATAATAACCGTACGTGTGCACCTTGGCCCAAAACGGCAATCATGTAAACAAGAAAATTATAAACAAAACAAAAAAATATATATAACAAAATGAAAATACGAAAAAGGAGATGAGACGAGATAGATATTTATGAGAGTCGATGTAAATTTTATGACTCATTTGATTATTATTATTAATTAATCATTAATTAATTAATTAATTATTGCTATTATTATAACGAAAAAAGAAAGTGAGGTATGCGAATATTATTTTATTATTATTCGTCCCAATGAGAAAAGCGTGAATGCGAATGGATGTTTTATTATTAAAACGTAAAAAAAAAATGAATCGTACACATGCAATAAATGAGTCTGTTTTTCATGCGGATTATAAACGAAGAAAAATTTTGGAAAATGATGTTTAATTGTGGAAAAAATGAATAAGAATTGCGAGGAAATTCCATACCTAAATGTGTTGTATAAAAAGAATATATATAAAGATGAAAATGGCAGCAAGAAATGATTACGACTGAAAAACAAACAAACAAACAAAATATTATAAAAAAACACATTCTGAGGCGCGTCTGAATTATCGAAGGCTCACGGCAGCGTACAAACAGCATAAAAGTTTGATGTTTTTTCACTGTATACACGGAAAGAAATTCTATGGCTAATATTATTCTTTTTGTCTTCGAAATTATGTTTTTCTACTTTTTAAACGTACTTTTCTGATTGTAAAATTTATTATGAAATGTTTACGATTTTTAAAAATGTATCTTGACCAGATCCTGAACTTTGAATCTTCAATCTGGTTGTTTTGATATCTTAATCACTGTAGGCTATTGCTTCTCTTAATATAATTATTCTTTTCCTCATATAATGTTTGGAAATGATGAATATTATTTTGTACTATTTATTGATTATTATTTATAAGTTATTTTTGCCTAATAAATAAATATATTGTGGAATAATATGATCATAAAAATTGTTTTAAAAACAATAATAAATAATATTTCTTTGAAAATGGTATTGTGTCATCTGATAAATTTACCATAAAAGATGACAAAAAAATAATAAATGAATCATTAATAAAAATTACAAGTTTGATGATGAAATTTCTCAAATTGTGATTTTTATACTTTTTGGTATTATGATTCAGAAAAAAAAGTTTATTCCACATTTGCATCTCGAAAAAATTGGTAATTTTAATCATGAAATTTTTCTCCGTGTATATATAAATATAAATATTATAAATAAAAAAATAGGTCAAAATGAATAAAAACAAAAAAAAAATAAATAAATAAACTAAACTATATCTACCACTTACTACAACGCGAGTTGCAAGTTTGCAATATGTGAACGTAAATTTTCGCGAGATCGACTTGAATTATAAGTAATAGTGCGCTATTATTACAAATTAAGTTATATAAATATATTGTTATCGAAGAGTCCCAATCTAATGTAATAATACAGGATAAAAAAAAGATAAAAAAAAAATCAGTGCACAGAATACATGAAAAAGATAATGAATTAATAAAGAGCAATTGACAAATCTCAATATTTTGGTTTTTATTTTCATTTATTATTATTTGTTGTTTCGTGTGATGGAATTTGAAATGAAATATTATTCTAAATTTTTAATTTTTGTTGCTGTTTTAAAACCGTACTTTAAAATACTTGAAAAATATTGATTTTGTTATTTTTATTTATAAAATTATATGTTGATATTTACAATTTTTTACAATTTTTATATAACTATAATTTAAAAAAAATGTATGTAACTGTAGTGATTTAATTTTGAAATTATAAGTTGCATCACTATAAATATTTTTATTTCAAGTTTATAATAATAATTTTACGTCATGAAGTGATTTATTTTGTTGTTTAAAAATAAGTTAATTTTGATACATCAACTAATTTGAAAAAAAAAATTTAATAATTTTTTTTATATCTAAAGCAATGAAAAAATAAAAATATATTCATACACGTTAAACGTTGGTTTTAATAGTAACTTGACATTTTGGCATGAAATCTTACGAGATTTTCCAGTAGAGACATTTTTCTTTGACGACGGTCTTATAAAAATGTCCACATACTTATATTGGTTATAAAATATTTTTATTACAGATTTAAAAAGTTTTATGTGAATGATAAATAATTGTTTGTTAGAGAATTGATAAATAAGATCATTTTTGCATAGTAATAAAAATTTTACTCCTATGCACTATAAAACTTAAACGACAAACAAAAAATAAAATGAAAATTATTTTAATTATTCTTGTGAAAATATTGCACCTCCAAATAACAGATGATTGAAGACAGGTAAGAAATTTTTTCCATTATTATTAAATTTTATAAAATTAACTTTTACTAAAAGTTAATTAAATTTTTACTATGCAAAGTTCTTAACCATTTCTATTGACCAAGGAAATTCGGAATTAGACAAAACTAAAATTTTTAAAATAAATGTATGTCAATTTATCGATTTCTAAATGATGTTATGTTACAATGATGATAAATTAAACTGATAAATCAATTTTCACAAAATAAATTTTGATTTTAAATAAAGTTTAAATTCTATATTTATATGGAACTATACAGAGATAAAAATATTTGTTTAAAACAATATATTAAATTATTTATGTCATTTTTCAAATTTAAGATTTTTTATAATACTATTATAAAATGTAAAATTTTATTTTAAATTTTAATAATGATACACATAATATTCTTTTTATGAAATTAATAAGTAGAAATTTAGTTTTTCATTAAAATGATTTTCTGGATTTCGATCTTTCGTGAAATTGGTATTCCAAATTTTAGTTTCTCGTTAAATTGATTTTCGGGATTTCGATCTTTCGTGAAATTGATATTCTGAATTTTAGCTTTTCGTTAAAATGATTTTCGGCATTTTGACCCTTCGTGAAATTGATATTCGGAATTTTAGTTCTTCGTTAAAATGATTTTCGGGATTTTGGCCTTTCGTGAAATTGATTTTCGGGGTTTTGGCCTTTCGTGAAATTGATTTTCGGGATTTTGGCCTTTCGTGAAATTGATTTTCGAGGCTTTGGCCTTTCGTGAAATTAGTTTTCTGAATTTTAATTTTTTGTTAAAATTATTTTCGGGATTTTGGCCATTAGTGAAATTCATATTCGAAATTTCAATTTTTCGGTATTTTGACCATTCTTGAAATTGATTTTCGGGATTTCAGTCTTTCGTAAAATTCATTTTTGGTACCTTAATTTTCGATAAAATGATTTTTTAAATTTGGCCCTTTGTAAAATAGACTTTCGGTATTTTGGTCTTTCATTAAAAAATTTAATAAGTTTGTAAAATATGCAAAAAGAAATAAATCTTTTCATAAAATAATGACTTAAAATTACGTGATGAATGAATGAAAATAATTCGATGCAGATGCATTTTTAAATGCATTTCCAAATAATAAAATAATATATTAATTGTTATAAATCAAAATTTTTATTTGACATAGCAGTCAGACAGTGTAAAAATTTACAAATATAAAGCATATTAAAACATTCAAAATACAAAATCCATTAATTAAACATACAAAAATCATCTAAAACAAAAAATACAAATAAACACATAAGTCATCTAAATTGCACATGCGTTTTTATAAGCACATAATTCTTATCTTAATATCACTGTTAAAAACGAAAAAAAAAACTTAAAAACTCATTGTTATACAAAAAGCGCATTTAAAAATCAGTTCAAATAAAAATACTAAAAAAAAATGAAGGTTCTAAAAGTCTACAAGAGGAATAAAAACCAGTCGCTTACAAAAACCGATCATCGTTTAATAAATCAAAAACTTAATGAGTCTCATTACAGGCTCGGTACATTGTCTTATACGAGCGAGATATATATCTATATATATATATATTTTTTTTTTTGTTTCATTAAGAAAAACGTTTATTCGCTTCACGCGCTCTCCCAATATCTTATCCAAGTTTATACTCAGTTTCTGTTTTTTGATAGTATTTTGACGGCTGATATACAACGTTATAATAATGCGATCTCACTTAATACATTTCATTCTTTCGTTTCCTTCACTTCTTTTAAAAATTTTATTCTTAAAGTTCGCATAAATTTTTTCTTTTTTTTGGTATGTACGCAATACATTTTTATACCTCATAATACGAAAGCAGGCAAGCTTTGAAGCAATTTTATTTTTTATTTATTTGTCAACTGTGCAATATTTAAATTGAACTGTGACAATCACTTTTTTTTCTTTCATCTAACACTTATCGTCAAAACCAAATGATTTTCCTTATACATGCAGGGGAGTTGGTTTATTGGCGAAGCTTCAAAACTACACAGATGTGAAGGAACATATGTAGTTTTCTTTACAATAATTTTTTTTTTCAATTTACATTATAGTCGCAAGTACTCTTTTTTTATTCGTTCACTGAAATTGTATTATTGCTAATATTTTTGCAGGATAATTTTAAAATCAGCTAAAAACATTAGTTTCAAAATGTCCATTTAAAACTTAATTTTATTACGTTTTTTTAAATCAATATCAGCGTATCTGTTAAGAAATCTGTTTGAAATTTAAATTTGAACTTTAATGATCTTGAATTTCAGTGAACTCCATATTTTATCATAGCTTAATTAATATTTTCATATATGAGATCTTTGTTATATGAAATTAATCTGTTAGCATAATTTTACATTAAAGTTATTAATACAAAATTTTTAATGCGGCTTTTCATCTGTTAGGACGCAATAAATATCATAATTTATTAATCAATTATTAAATAATTCACTGCAAATTACTGAATTTATTTAACACTAAAAAAATTCGGAATCAAATATTAGTCTTCTATATAAACAGTGCAAAAAATATTGAAATACAAACGTCTTTTGTCACACAAGGTTTTTTAAAGTCAACCTAATTATAAATATTTTTCAAATTTTTCGCCAATATATAAACAGATTTTTTTTAATTTACTCTTTACAATCTCTCAGAATTATTTTACAATTATAAACAATAGTTCAAAGTTATAAACTATTTGACTAGTAATTGTGTTTTGTTCATTACTAATTATTATTACCCAAGAGTGTCAAACTTATTCTTTCAACAAACATAGCTGAAGACATTTTCAGACAACACTCGATTATATCAAGTAACATAGTATCCATTAATTACACTCTTAAAATTGTATTCTAGAAGAAATTGGAGACTTTTTAAAAAAAAGAAAATACTGGGTGTAAGGCTATTTAGGTACTAAAATCTGAATTGTTAAATTAATAATAAACTCTTGTTATTAAAATAAACTTATTGTCTCCTTTATGTATAGAAGCACTCAAAAGTTTCAGTAGTTCTAACTTATAAAGTTAATTATTTTCCGACAAGTTGATTTAATTCATGATCCTTTTAGCAAAGTATCAAAGCTCGGTTTTTAATTGGTATCTTTTTGTTCATTTTTGTAGAGAAATACAAAAATATTTTATATTCTCTAATTTACTTTCTGTTACATAATCTAAATTTTATTTTAATATTTTTCTATCTTTGAATTATTACCTGTATTATAAATTTGTTATAGTTACTTTTTTACTTTGTTAAGAATAATACAAAAAAAATCTACTTTAGTTTACAAATTTAATAAAATATTAATCACGATTGGCTCGTTGGAAAATTTTGAAACTTTTGAGGGCACTGTACACTTTTAAATAATGTTTTTCTCTTTTTTTTATAATCCTACCTACAGATATTTTCACATACTCAAGTGCAAGAATAGCGAGTTTCCCTATAAAATGTTTTTTTTTTATTTACTAACTTTATTTAATCCTTAATCTTTCTCTCGTCAATCTCTCATGGCGAACGAAGGGTTAAATCTTCCGAGTTTCCTTTTTTCTACCATATGACATAGATATGCATATCTAAATCCACGTATTCATTGAGGTGGGTTAAAGAAGGGGAGTTACTTTTTTTTAGGAATGTATTAAATTCGAGCTTGTTGACTTTTCCTTTGAAATTACTGCTCGAGCCAGGAGGGCAGCGATGAGTTTGGTGACTTGACTTTTATATTAAATTGCTTCAACGTTGCTTCTAACGCTGTTTGATTCCCCGAAAAGTAGGCTGATACGGCGTTATGAAATAGTAGCAGCTGCTTGTGCATAACTTTGATCTAAGATAAAAAATATTTAATTAAGCGAACAGTAAAAATACAAAATTGATTAAATTAAAATTTTTATGAATATTTAAATATAATTAAAAAATAAATTATAATTATATTTTTAATAATGAACATAATAAAATTTTCAACTTACTCGATTTTCATCTAAAAATTTTAATTTTATAGAAACATCAGATCGTAATTTTTCGAAATTTTGCTTATGCAGTTCATAATTTTGCTGAGCTTCTTCTAATCTTGCAACATTATTTCCATCAGCTTTTGCAGCCTGTGCTAAAGCTTCTAAATCAGTCCGGTATGCATCATATTCTATTCTGTTAAATAAAAAAGTAAGAGCTGTTGTTAAAAAATTACCAAGAAGTTTAATATCACTGTGAATTTATAAACGTTTAATGATTGTCATTTATATATCAAAAAAGAAAATAAGAAAAACTATTTTTAATGGTTCAATATTTTATGAAACATAAGAATTTTTTTAATGAAATTTTATAAAGACAAATAATTGTATCTTGAAGAATAAAAATCATGATATTGAAAATATTATAAATTCAATAATATAATATTTATTCTATAGGTTTCTCAAATACTTTTTAGTTCCTTAATATATGACTATTAATCTTTTTTATAGACTTGCTATATTTCAATAATAAAAAATGCTAATAGCTTCTTATACATATTTAAATTCAAATTTACCTAGCAGTTTCATATTGTCGAATGGTAAGTAATGTATCCTCAATTGTTTTATTGCAAAGTGTATTAACAGATGAGACAAAGAAGTTTAAGGCCCCTAAAAGTGTCTCTCCATTTTTGGTCAAATTTCTTTGGGTTTCTGCATTATATAGAAATTCTTCTTGTAGTTCTGGTGATTTCTGAGCTAATTCAGAAAATGCTTCGCCTAACGAGTGCTGTGTTTGAACTACGTGGTGGAAGTGAGATGCAAGAGCCCTAGATAATCTCAACAAATTGCAATATTTTTTTTGAGTATCTCTTAACAATTCGATTTGAGTTTCCAATTCTAAAATGCAAGTACACATTGATTAAATTCACAATATTTTTATAAAAAAATATCCATAACTATCAAATTTTAATCTAAATTATTTTTACCTGAGTCTATAGTCCGAGATGTTTTTCCAAACGTTTCATAAACACGTTGCTTAGTACATTTGTATGTTGAGATACTCCAATTTTTTATTGTTTCTATTTTACTTTGTGCAGCACGCATAGCTTGAGCATCTCCATTTTGTACTGGTGAACTTGGAGTCGTTGTTACTATTTGAAAAAGAAAAAGATATTAGGTTAATATTGTATATAAAACTTATTTGATTACATCAAAATTTTGTTTATTTACATGATTGAGATGTGTATGTTCCTGAATTTAAATTCATTGTTGCTGGTCTGGCAGCCGATTGGTTTTCTTTTGCTCGATTATTATTGGGCACATGCGGTGGAGGTGTTCCAGAGTGTACTGCATTGTCACTTTCATTAAGCGACGGAGCATCTTTCAACATTTCATGAATACTTCGTTCCATAGTTGGTGATGTTATAGTAACTTGTGACATACCTTGATTACTGATTAAAACTCTTTATTTTATCTGAAACAAATCAACATTAAAACATCAGTGCTCACTCCTTATCAGGAAGATTAATTATTATAATATTTACAAAAATGATATTGTTGATTCAAAATTGATAAGTTATACATTGAACTAAAAGAAAGAGAATATTTATTTATGATTCTTTGTTCAACATTTTTCTAAAGTGTAAAATATTGTATTGCAATTACTATCAGGTATTTTACAAAGCACAATGATCTTAAAATTCACAATACAAATTTTTAAAAACAATGAAATACATAAAGTAATGACAATTTAATTCAAGTATTCTATGAATAAACCTGAAGCATAAACACAATTATTTGGATCAAACATTTAGCAGAATACATAAATATTGATTTTTAATAATTCCTTTAATAACAGAAAAGAGCATCAATCTTTTTTAGAAATTGAACTAATGCTTTTACAGCATGGCAACTACAGTAATGAAAGAAAAAAATGAATAGAAAGTATTTTAAAATAAATAGAGCACAAATGAATTATATGAAATTTTAACGTATTTCATTAACAATATTCTTAACATTAAGTTTAAAATTATCATTATATTGCTAATCGAAATTGCAATTATATTTACATCCTTTGCCATACTTATATATTTTAAAAAAATAGTTTTACACACAAAATTTTTTAAATCAATGATGCAATAATTATATCAATGAGAAATGAAATGCATTTTCAGTAACATAAACAGCAATATCTATAGAACATTGCTTAATCAATGCTCACAAATTCTAATCAAAAACAGAAAACAATAATCTCTCCAAGTTACATAAAACCAAAACAAATCGAAAAAAATACACAAAACGTACATAAGCAAGAAAAAGTAGTCCAAAAATCATAAAAAAAAAAGAAGGCCGTGTATTCACACGTCACAAATCGAAAGGTCATAAGGGCATTTCTTAAAAAGAAAAAAAAAAGAAGTGAAGAATCTGCATAAAATAATTCATCGTTATAAAAAAAAAAGGGTTAACTTACTGTTAAAATTTAAAGATCCAATAATTACAGCGTTTGATTCCATGACGTCATGTTTCAAAGAGGTAGAAAAAGAGAAGAAAAAAGGAGAGAGAAATTGTGACAGGTTAAAAAATTTAATATACTAAAAAGGATAGGTAGTAAAACGAGGCACACAGGGCGTTGTTGCGGGTGTATGGACGCTCCTATATAAAAAACACTCACACACACATGTACACGCAGCAAACAGTTCTAGTTCTGCTCCTGTAGCAAAGCTTTTTTAATAAACGCTTTGATTTGATATTTTCTGTGCTCTCTTGTTTCTTTTTTGTTCGTTCGAGGAAGTGTGTGCGCTACGTACGAGGCTGTACGCGTGTAAAGTTAATAGATAAGTTTTTTTTCTCTCTCGCAGTGTTTCTGTCTTTTTCTTTTTATATTATTTGTTTCCGAACGCGCACACAACACTACACGATTAAGGTATACTCTCTCTTGCGGCGAATAGGTTTCAGCTGTGCAACTCAAAAAGTATATACATATATATATATATATATTGAAGTTATATTATATAGATGCGGCTCGATTTGGAGGTGTTACAATGAGGGAAAAAGAGATTAACATGGCGGACTCTGTTAGTTTTCTTTGAAATTCGAGCTTGCTGCTTTCTGCTTTATCAGTTTAAGGTAAGGATTTTTTTATTAATTTTGTAGTGTGATTTAGTGGTAGACGGTAAGGTTGACCGATGATAAAATAGAATGTTAATGGTTACGGACGAGAATATTGATTTTTCTAGATTTTAAACTTTCCGAACTTTGGTCTTTCTGTATTTTAGACTTTCGGTATTTTGGCCTTTCGGGACTTTGGACTTTTGTCGGAGTGTAGTTCAATTAACCGAAAGGCCAAATCGCCGAAAACCAAAAACCAGAAAACCTTTATGCCGATAATCCAGAATACAGAAAACTAAAATACCGAAAGACCAAGATCCCGAAAACCATGGTAACGAAAATCAAGATATCGAAAACCATAACCCAGAAAACTAAATTGCCGAAAACCAAAAAACCGAAAACTTATTTCCCGAAAGGTCAAAATCCCGAAAACCATTTTCCCGAAACGCCAAGATCCCGAATACCATTATTACAAAAAGGCTAAAATCCCGAAAACCATTTTTACGAAGAGGCTAAAATCCCGAAAGTATTTAAATCGATTATTTAAACTGAATTTTAACAGGAAATTTAATTGATAAATTATTGCAATAATAACTTCAATAATTTACCAATTAAATTTCTTGTCAAAATTCAGTTTAAATAGTCGATATAAATACTTTCGGATTTTAGCTTCTTCGTAAAAATGGTTTTCGGATTTTAGCCTTTTTGTAATAATGGTATTCGGATCTTGGCGTTTCGGGAAAATGGTTTTCGGGATTTTGACCTTTCGGGAAATAAGTTTTCGGTTTTTTGGTTTTCGGCAATTTAGTTTTCTGGGTTATGGTTTTCGATATCTTGATTTTCGTTACCATGGTTTTCGGGATCTTGGTCTTTCGGTATTTTAGTTTTCTGTATTCTGGATTATCGGCATAAAGGTTTTCTGGTTTTTGGTTTTCGGCGATTTGGCCTTTCGGTTAATTGAACTACACTCGAAAATTCCATTTCGTCTTTGTCGGTGAAAGTGCAAATTACATGATTATACCATGAATATGCTTTTGAACGAAAGAAATTTTTAGTAGTAAAGTTATAAAAACAGGCTTATTATTCCTTCTACAGATCCTTATCACCTGCTCAAGTTTTGGAAACAAAGGCGTCAGAATTCAATATCTGCCTAATCAAAATAAAGTTTTGAGATAAATCAATAATAATTATTATCAAAAAATTATAAATTATATAAACTTCTCTATAAGAGAAAATTTTCTCATATAAAACCATATTTATTACTAGTATTTTTTTAAAATTTATTTTACATTAATAAATATACAATTTTCGTAAATAGGACATACAAAACAGTGATCAGTATTTTAATTAATTAATTGTATAATTATAGTCACACTTATAAAGAGAACTCTCATCTTTATTCTAGTTTAATACAAATTTAGAAATTAGGGGCTAAAAATCGTAGCAGAAATATATTTTTAACAACCCAAAAAATTTATTGCGACTTTTGTAAATCTTAGAAAGTAAAAACGAAAGGCTCATTGACCTTTTTTTTAACACATCTGAAAATTTTAAATTATTTTATCTGTTAGGACCCTCTCCCTCCTCCGAAAATAAATTTGAATTTGAAAAAAATTTATTTATGCAAAGTTCGAGTTTTACAAATATTTATATGATTTTTGAAACCTCCTGAGCTGATAAAAACTTTGTTACAATTTTTACAAGTACCATAAACTTTAGTAATGAGATTATTACATTTCTTTTTATGAACATTAAAATATGGCAAATTTATAAAACTTTTGCCACATTTTTCGCAAAGAAATGCTTTTCTGTTAGTATGAATATATTCGTGCTGAGTTAAATTATCTTTACGAGAAAATATTTTGCCGCAATATGGACATTGGTGAGTCTGAGATCTCGAATGCGATCTTATGTGCATTACTAAATTAGATTTACGAGTAAATTTACTATCGCATATTTCGCATGTGTATTCTTCATTATTCTTCGATTGATGAAATGCTTCGCGATGTTCATCTAAAAAGTTTTTTTTTATGTAACCCTTGCCGCAAGATTCACAGACGAATGTGTAACGTTCTTCGAGATGTTGATCGCGAAGATGTTTTTCAAAATCCTTAACTTCGCCGAATTCTTTATTGCAGTAAGAGCAACAAAATCTAATCTCATCATCATACTGTATCACCGGGTAGGGCTTAAAATGTTTCTGTATTTGGAATGTATTACTATTAAATTCTTTTGTCTTTGATTGGTGGTTCGTGTAAGCTTCTGCTCGACTTGCGTCTGTTGATGTTGACGGTAAAATTATTTGATTTGGAATAATTTGTTTTGCCACTTGATCAGTTGTTTCTGCTCCATTGCTGATGTGATCGTTCGTTGGAGTAACATTAGTTAATGGACTATCAGCTGTAGTAGATATGTTTATTGTGTTTGAACTTATATCTTCAAGCTGTCTGTAAAAAAAAATTTTTTTTAGTTCGAAAATTTCTACTTTGTAAGAATTATGAAATATAAAATTCATAAATTTGTCTATAATTTTTATTAAGAATTAAAATTATTCTTTTTACCTTGTATTAGCATCTGGAAGTTGTGAAGTTTCTCTTTCATTATCTGTAATTAAATGTGAAATCTTTCCGTTTTGGTAGCAGGTTCTTATGGATTTTGTTGCGAGTTTTGTTGATTGAGATGCGGTAGGAATCACAAAATTGCTTAAAAAACCCTCATTAGTATTGGTTTCTGTTGATGCATTAGTCTGAAGGAAAAAACTTTCAATAGAAGACCTGAAATAAGTAATTTATTTTAATCATTTAGATTATAATTTTGTTTGGTTTATTAACCGTTTAACCCTCGGGAGGATGAATATGTTCAACTACTTTCATACTATCAAAAATGAACAATAACTAGAGCATGCAGACAATAATGAACAATAACTAGAGCATACAGACAATAATGAACAATGAAATCGATCAAACTTATTCTTAACCCTTTAAGCGTCGAGAACAAAGATTTCTGTATTTTTTTAAATGACAAATTTTTGTTCGCAACACTCAAAGGGTTAATGTTTACAATTTTTTAAAATAAAATTCAATAAATATTTATACATACGTTGTTAGTTGTAAAAAATTTTCTAAATTTTCGTCCGGCAAATCTTGACTCACACTCAATTTATCCCCTTGCTTATGATTTTGTGTTTGAGTTGAAGTTTGAGCAAGATTTTGTAAATTTTCAATGCTGTTCAGCATACAAAACGATTTGAAAATATTAAAGTCATCTTCATTAAAATTGATATAATTATTTTCATTGTTCAATTCAACGTTGGGAAAATCCTTTAAAATATCGTTGTCTACAGAAATACCATCGTTTAATTCATTATTCATTTTGACAATTTATTAAAATATGAAAATAGTACTTTTGTCAATGTAACTAAACTAAACAACACTTCACAATTTTATGATAAACACTGTGGGTACGAGGGCTTGTATTATTAGAAAATGAAGGATCAAAAACAATTTGGTTTGTGGGTCAGTTACATTAACATCCACATAGTTTAATAAAACTAATTTTGCGTTTCTTTTTTAAATTTATTTAATGTATAAATTATTTAAAGTTAAGAAAACATTAAGAATCTAACCTAAAATTCACATGATACACAAAACTTTGTATGTATACATTCTAACGTTATATACAATTTACTCCGAAGTTTATTAACGACTAACTCTCGTTTTCATTCTTGTATCTGCAGGTACCTAATTTTCTCATACCTGTACTAAAACTTTCCGTAGCTCTATATAAAATTGTCCAAGCATCTTCTTTCATCTTTTGTTTTAAAGGGATACATTTTATAGAAATTTTGTGCATGGCCTAAGGATTAAGTAAATTCGTCTCTGCGGTTATTCCAAAAATAAAGTGAAATGGAAATTTCGCATACCTGCATAGTTAATTTTGATGCATTTATAGTAATAAAGAGTTCCTTGAAAATAAGGAATATAAAAGCTATAATTTTATAATTTAAAATAACCTAAAAAATTAAAGGCATTGAAGCTCACAATAATTGCTTAGGCTCAGCAGCATAATTTTCAAAAAAATTCAGAAATTTTTTAACATGTTACTTTATTAAACAATTCTATAAGAGTAAAAAGTATTTAATTTTTTTTACATTTTACAAAATTGTTCTTTCTTTGCTAATTCAACACTAATATTTTGATTGAATGTCATTTACTAGAATAAAAAAAGTAATATTTTTCTTTTTTAATGGCTTTCTCTACAGCTGTGCATAAATAAAGGGTAACTAATTCACTATTGGTAAACTGTACGCCATCTAGGAAAAACAAAACGAACTACCGAGCCAATAATAAGAAGTTGGTAAGAGTCCCTCATAGTACCGAGCGAAATACGATTTAAATAAAATTTATAACATTTTTTCTGAAAATTTATCTTTTATATTTCAGTCTTATAAAGTTGTAAGTACTTAGAAGGATCCTACCTTATCGACTAATAAACAATTACATTGATAATTACGATTGAAGAAATAATTTAGGAAATCAAAATACGTTAGCTTGTAATTTGGCTCATAAACATTATTTGAATAAATTTTCAAACGAACTGATTTATTAGTCTCGGAGAATTTTGTATTTTTGTATTTGAATAATTATATTTAAAAAACATTGATTGAAAATTGAAAAATGTTATATTATTCGGGAGCTAAAAGTTTTCTAAAACTATTAAATAAATTATTTTAAAAACATTAGCGTGACTATTTTACCCAAATTATTGTTTTTTAATTATAATTATTAATGTAATTTGGCATTTTTTTAGTTTATATAATATCTTAAAAAAATACTCTATCTCAATTTTTTAAAATTATTCTCATTGTACATATTTTTTTTACAAACTTTTTTATGAGTAGCAAGACCTTGTGGTCTTTTATAGATTTGATTACAATATTCGCAATTATAAACAATTTTCGGTTTAGAATGATTTTTCACGTGCTCTGAGTATTTATCTTTTCTCTTGAATGTCTTATTACAAATCGTACACTCCCAATTTCGAGCATCAGAATGTACTGTATTTTCGTGTCTTCGCAATTTATCTCTACGTCTGAACTTCAATTTACAAATTTGACATTCAAATTCACGTTCTGATTTGTCGTTTTCCAAATGAGTTTGTATGTGTTCTAGCAAATTAGATTTAGTGGCAAAAGTTTTATTACAATGTTCACATTTGAATTTCTTTAATTTCAAATGTACTACATTTTCGTGTTTCACTAAATTCTCTTTACGTTCAAATCTTTCACCACAGTGTTGGCAAATGTATTTCAGATTTGAAAAATGTTTCTCTCGACGATGACGATTTACTTGACAAACACTTGTGTAACTTTTTCCACAGCTTTTGCAAACGTGTATGTATCGTTCATTTTTATGTTTATTGAGAAGATGAGCCTTTAATTCATTAGCTTTATCGAATTCGTCTTTACAATAATAACACTGAACCAGTAATGTTGTATCTTTCCCAATGATGCGAATAAATTTAGGCCCGCTATTATTTTCCTTATTAGATTTGGTTTTTGTGGTCCTGGGATTAACATTAGTTTGGATTTCTTCATTTCTTGTTATAGAACTGTAAAATAAATACATTTTATTAAAAATACATGAAATTATTGCTTATATCTATTCAATAACTTAGAATTTTAAATACCTAAGAGGATTTTGTTGTGAAACTTCATTGCTAAAATTTTCAATGCTTTTTAATTCGTTGTTCCTGTTTGTCATATCAACAGAATCATTATTTTGAGAGGCACTGTTTTCCATGTTAGTAATGTTAACTTCAAACAAAATATTTAATGAATCCGAAGAAATCGGAGTTGTATTATCAGAGCACTCATTACTTTTTGAATTGGATTCACTATCAGTTTGCAGCCAATCATCTATAGAATTATAATATTTATGTATACTGATTGGACTAGATGGAATTGCGGATAAATCAATATTCGTTATGACACTGCTGTGATTTTCCAAATCATTAACAGCTGCTTGATTTGTTCTGATTGCTGACGTATGGTCGTTCATTTCAACATCTTCATACAATCTACAGAAAAAAAAACAACGATTAAACATTAACATAAATAGTAAAAATACTAGATGATTAATATTTTTGAATGTATTATTAAAATAATTATTATATTTAGTAATTTTCTTACATAAAATCATTAATTGGTAATTGTGTATTCACACAATTATGATCCAAAATTTCAATGTTTGTTAATTCACTGTTTATATTACCAAAATCATTCTTTTGACCGATAGTATTATCCAAAAGATGATATTCATTGGTATGACCAGGTTCCAACGTAATGTCCAATGTATCTAAAGTAACTGGGGATATACCATCACCAGCAGACTCGCTATTTTTTTGAATCGGTTCATTGGTACCTTCAAGCCAATTATCGATAGAATTGTAAAGCTCATCGATATTGATAGTCGGATTACGTGAATTCGTGAAACCAAGAGTGACATTCAATGTATAATTGTCGTGATTTTCATTATTAATTAAAACTGATTGATCTGTTACATTTGGAGTTGCAAATTCCTTCAGTTGAACGTCTTCCTTCGATCTATAAGATAAAAGAATAAATCGTTGAATGTAATAATAATGATAAAGTAATAAAAAAATTTTTATACGTAACAAAAATAGTTTATTTGAATTAAAAAATTTTTTATCAATGGTATTTGTGACTATAAAGAAAAATACTTTCACATTTAATACCAGAGCTTTAGATCTCGAAGGTTTTAGATTTTAAAAACTAAATGCGGTTTTCAGTGCTTTTTACACAAATCTACTGACAACCTCTGTTGTTAATTAAAATCGCATTGATATCACAAATATAGTAATATTGAACTTAAAAATTAAATAAATAAATTTATACTTACGTTACTTGTTGACATATAAATTCAGCACTGTTACAACTCGATTCATTTTTTGAACTTTCAATATTATTGCTAGGATTTACATTTAATATGTGCTCATTATTGTTAAGTTCACTTAAAGAATCTAATAACGAAGAAAAATCTGAAATTTTAATACTCTCCATATCGATGTGATCTTCTTCATTATGTAGTTCCTCATTTAGGACATCATTTAGGATATAGTTGGATAATAAAGTTTCCATTTCTGTTTCATCTGGCATGTTTAACGAATTTTGGAATTTCAATTTTAAATAATCTCAATATCCAAATGTAATTTCAATGCACACTTTGTTTCACTTTAATCAAAAACACTTTTCTTTATGCACTTCACTATAAAACAGATGCTGCAATAACACTTATTAACTATCGTTTATATTACGTATACTAGCTTCTCTTTTCTTGATAAAATTGAAACAAGAAAACTGAATTTACTTTTTTGATGTATGTACGAAATAAAATAAAATTTTATTTCAACTCTCTTACAGCAAATAGGAAATCGATTTACCAACTAGAGAGTGTATTCGATGCCTTCTCTCCGTAGACTGATTTTCCAGCTTTTTCAAAATCTTTGCTAAATACGAAAGAAAGCACATATGGTGATCGTAAATGTGTGTTACAAAAATTTAAGAAAAATTTGTCCTCTCAATATGTAAGTAATAGTACACCACTTAAAGGTCACCAGAAATAGTAGGTAAAGTAATAAACGATGAAGAAAACTTTAGCTGGTAGCTGTCATAAAAGTAACATGTTCCGAAGTATAGTACAATGTGCAATTATATACGGCGGGGAAAACCATATGAGTATCGTGCAGTTTTTGGATACAAAGTCCCTTCTCGTTCTATTTGACACTATTTAAATTTGAAACACATCCTACAAAAATTTTGTAAAGTGCAATAAAGACGTAAAATTTATAAATACTTGTAAAATTAAATAACTCTGAAATTTCTCAAAATTTTTTTTTCTCTTTCTTTATTTCTCGTTTTTGCCTATACTAGTTTTGTAGTTTACCTGGTTTATTCAATTCCCGAAGAAAAAAAAATCTATACATCAGCAACAGTGGATATAAAAGAATAAAGTATATTATCCAAATTATAATTTTCTGTTTTCTAATATCGTTATTACCCCGGCAGAGTTAGTTTTTTAAATGTAACTAATTATTGAAAGCACATTTTCTTAGAAGTTTACTTTAAATAAGATGCGATTATTCCTTGGTGACTACTCAAAGATTGAATGTTCTGGTCCATAGTAAGCGTTACATTAAAACTTGATAAGTCGGAGATTAGTTATCTTCATGATAACCCCTGAACGTCGAATTTATGCTGTCAGCAGAAAACGAAAGATCGACGTTGAACTTTGCGACCAATCACAGACCCAATAAATAAACAGTCAACAATCAACACACACATTAATTTCTTTTTAAACAGTAAAAAATTTTGTGTTTTGCGCAAATTGATGCAATATACACAAATTGCGTGCAAATTGCCAATATTCTGTGTAATTAAAACATACAGTTTATTTCTTGATTTACACACGTATTTTGTAAAATGTGTGTAATCAGGCGTAAATACATAGTGAATTAAACTGCATTTAACTGCTTTTACATAAGTTTTACATAAAACTTATGTGAAATTTGTAAAGAGTGTGTTTTTAAACACAATTAATGCACATGTTAAATTATTTTAAAAAGAAATATAATGTGTAAAATATAACATAACACAATATTTGTGTATTTTATTTTCCTCGTTAAATTTGGGTAAATTTTAAACATGTAATTTACCCGATTTTCAACTGTGTTAAGAAATAATCAAATAGTAAAAAAATAGATTTAAAAATTAAAAAAAAAAATGTTAAATAATAAAAACTAATTTAAAATACAATCTTGAATCTAAAGAAAATAATTCAATCATTTAAGAAAATTATCTATTTTTAGTGATCTACAAAACATACAAAAAAAATCCATTAAAAACTTCATCTTCTTCAGCCAATACGTCAAAGATAATCGCAAAACTTTAAAGCACACACATAACCTCCCTACTTAATCGTTTTAACAATCAAGAGCAAGGTAAGACTTTGCGTATACATAAAATACAAAAAAGGTTATTCGGGTCGTGGGCAAGGTATATATAAGGACAAAAAAAGAGCGAGAATGGTAAAGATTGAAAGAAATAAAAGAAAAAGAGATTGCAAGGGTATATCCTTGCGAGTTGTAATTCACAATCTCGAATTTTTTTTTTACTTTTGCTATTTATTTTTTTTTTCGTTATTTCGTAATACGGTTAGTTGTAACGTAACGTAATAAAAATGTAATCTTATGTATGAGCGAAGGTGTGTACAAAAGGGAGTATTTCATTGAAGTCAAAATGCGTGGGATCGAGAAATTTTAAGTAGCTCGAGTCGGGTGAGGAATGATTTTTCGAATGCATTGTTGCAATACCTTTAATTTTTAAGTTCTAAATTGATTATAGATAGTATAATTCTATAAATTAGAGCCATTAGTTCAATTGTATAATAAAATTTTATTTTTTACGAGTGGATTATTTGATTCTTTTTCTTCGGTTCATTCATCAATATTGCAATTAATCTTGATTCTCGTTTTATTGAAATTAATATTATTTGTTTTTTTAAAGTGTGACACTAATGAAACGACTTCATATTTTATTATGCGTGTTTATAATAAATCTTTTTTTCCAAGCCTATTAATAGAAAAAGTTTAGCTAATAGATTAAAAATTCTTGGAGTATAATTTTGACATTTGACAAATTTTTTAATGCGTTTCACGGATATTAATCAAAGTGAAAGATATGCAAAACGTGTTTCAAAATTTAGGATTGCGCCAAATCGATATTGAAATGTTTGAAATTGATCAATTAATTTTTTTTTGTTTGATAAACTAAATGTTTATTTTAAGATAAATTTATACCTTATATTGCGTGTACCATGTTACATTTGGCGGTCACCAATGCGCGTGGAATGTTTTTTGAAATTTTCCAATAAAAATAAACGATTGTACGGAATCATCCAATAAGGCCGTGCGATTTTAAAAAATTCCATCCAAAATTCATTTTTACCAAATATACACGAATGTAATGATCGAAGGTAATCAAACTTGTTAGTGTTTTATGTAAAGAGACGAGATATTGTAAACATTGAATTCGTGTGTTAAAAGGGAAATTTTTAATGTTTCTCATAGTGCACTATATGGTAACCTCAATAAATATTGGTATATGAATTTGTTTTTATAAAGAATTTAATTTTACATTAAACTGCACTAAATTTAACAATGTAATTTTGCGAATTCTATTTAAAAGTAAAAAACAAATAATTAAATTATTTGGCTCGGAGCTGACTGAGCTTTGATAAAATCTAAACATCTTTGCACAATGTTCAAATAACTTTTAGCTGTTTGTTATAATTAATCCAATACGGTATTTTTAACATAAATATACATGTAAATTTTAAAAAAGTTCAACGAACATTTTATTTATATTCACATTATTATGACATTTTGTTAACTCCAAATTATATTTTTTTTTCAGTGCAATACGTTACGCACGTAACATCTGCATTACAAAATACGCTGGAAAATTCCGAGTGCGTAAAGAAACCTGTTTTTTGTTATAAAGGGAATTTTGTGAAAGTAGTTCTTAACTGATGGACTTTAATCGTGAATTACCTTTTTTCATTCACGTAAATTTTAAAGTGCATTAGTATAATAATAGTTTTTCTAAAATCCTATAATAGGTGACATTTTGTTTCTTTTTTTTTTAATTAACGTTATGTTTTTAGGTTTTTCAATATAGAGAATGATTGCTCATACAAACTGTTTTATGATGTAAACATTTTGAAAAGTGACATGATAAAATTTTTTAAATGATAAATAAAAAATACAAAATTCCCATCATAAAAACCTCTTTTTATCATTTCATTGATTTCGTTTTGCTAAATAAAAATTAATTTTTCTCAACAAACAGGAAAAGTATATCTTCCAAACGTTTATATTCTAAAAACTCGCGATTTGATCTTGTACATTCCATTGATGAGCCGTATATATCCAACTGTACGCAAATTTCCATGGTACATTTATATTAAACTGGTAAACCAGTTTTCTTATATTTTTACTTAAGATAAAAGCAAGTGCAAGCAATAAACTCATGTTAATCTGGCTACTGAAAGTAAGTAGGATGCATATACACACGTATAACATGTCATGATGCATTTAAATAATTCAAAAAGATTTTTAACGTTGTTAAGGAATCCGGAAGTTTGATAAATTTATTTTATTTTTTAACAACTTCTTGCTGATGTAAATATTGATCTTGCGAAAATTTTTGAAAAAATTTTAAAATTATTATTTACAACCTAAAAATACACAAGTTTCATCATGTTTTAACATCCCAAAATTTCATAATAAAGATTTCATAGTCAAATTTAATGAAAAAACACCAAAAAAAAGAGTATCCGGATAGAAAAAATGTGTATACCTAAACCGTCTGCATTTACAAATCATTTCTCACATTTGTTATTGAACAAGCATATACGTTATGCTTCTTTTTTTTTTCTCAACCTCTCAATCTTAGCTCGTTTACAAGCCCACCTAAATGTACCTTTAAAGCCAAACGGCTTCGTAGAAAACGTTTGGCAAACTTAGCATTTTGTCAAGACCGTATTTTTGGCAGGGTCATATGCACGCATACATGCGCGCGTTTATGTGCACATGTGTACACGCAGAGTGTGAAATTCGAGTTGGTTTTCGGAAGTGACTCTGGGGCTATATTGCAATCAGTAAAAAGTGTTTATTGATTTGTTTTCGCAGAATCAACTTGGCTTGAATAGATATTGTTTAAATTAATGTTTCTTTTTTGTATTGGGTCATTTGGATTTATTTATTTAGTTTTAGGTTGCTAATTATTTTTTCTTCTTTTAAATTATTGTAATAATGTTATAAATTTTATTTAAACAAAAAAATTATTATAAAAATATTCTAATGATAATGTTTAAAAAAACTTTTCTTTTTTAATTTCTTTAACGTCGCTGTATTTATATCATTATCATGATAATTAGCGACGAAGGTTTTCAGTGTGTTTGACAACAAAGCACATGTAACGTACAGTGGTGCTTGTATAAATCAGCCGAGAGCAGGATTCGAACTCGGGCCCTCGGGTTGCGAATTCATCGCTCTACCGAGTGAGCCACTGAAGACTTTCTTTATTTTATGTTATTTTTATTAATCTACATTGTGTTTATAATAATTTTATTTTAATGATTACGTAATAATTATTTAATATATAAGAATTCAATATATAATCTTATAAAATCAATAAGTGATAAAATTTTGAAATTTTTTTGTATTTGAAAAAAGGTTATCGTACATATAACGTTTTTGGCAAACTATACGATCGTTGGTAATAAGATGTGAAAAATTGCATTACTTTATATTAAACAAATTTATTGGAAATTATTGCGTCCGTTTATTTTTTCGGAAGTGATGACTAACTAATTCTACGAAACAATCAAATTAATAAATAAATATACAATCATTTATTAAATTATGAAATCGTGAAATTCTATTATTTATGTAAATTGGATACATCATATAATTATAATATTTTTATTCTTATTTCCTGATTCATCCAAAATTATTACCGTCACTTCTATTAATTTTCTAAAGCAAACATTGTGACTCACTTTTTTTTCAGAATAATAGCAACAAGTGTTTAGTCTAACTCGAGTGATAAATTTATCCAAAACATGTTTTAATATTCTTTCGGCAATTATATGTGATTTTTTATTCGATTGTTTTTATCTTGGCTTTTTATTATTATGAAAAAATTGTTTGGATGAATCAATTTGTACATAAGGTTATCTGGCACTTTTTTTTAAATTGGAATTTATATGGATATTTATTTTAATTTATGGTTTCTATCAAATTATTGATTTATTTAAAAAAATACTTATTATATAATAAAAAGTAATGCATCGAAAGTTTCAAAAACTTGGAAATCGTTGTGCGGAGCATGAAAGTACATTTTATTTTTTTTAACCTTTTTTATCAATCTAAATATTTGATCTTATAATAACAAAAAAGATTTTTCTCTCATAAATATTATTTTTATCGAAAATCCCACCGTACGATAACAAAAAAAAAAACTATCTGTAATATTGAATCGAAGCTGAAAACTTAAATAGAAAAAAATTCTCAACTCAAGGGAATCAAAACTTTCGATTTCAATCTCGATCCCTTTTGAAATTTTCACTGCCAAAGAATAGGACCCTGTCACACATGTATAGGATTAAGACCTAAAGCCACAAGTGGATTAAGAGAAGAAAAAGATTTTCAATGAAAAGCCCGGCCGTGATGCAAAGAAAAATGAAATTCCACAGGCCGCTGCGGCGTATCCGATTTCACGGTTATTTTTCAATCAAGATATTGCTGGACATTTTCTTTTCTTTAATGTACCCATAGATAGTTTTCAATATCAATTGACAGGACTTGTTTGTGCTTTTATATTTTTTTTCTTAAATTACACAGTCATTTTTGGGGTTGGATTTATTTGTTATGTGACAACTAAATATGTACATATCAAGAAGGTTTGAAAATGACGTTGGATTTTTATTTGTTTAGGTCAATGTATTTCAAATGTAGAATTCATAAAGTTCTTTTGTAATTTTCCATAATAGTTTTTGATTTATCATTTTTACATGCATAGGCAAAATAATACTGTCATTTTTATTATTTAATTTGAACATTGGTTACTTATATTTAAAAAATCGTTTACAATCATTTGCTTTGCATCAATTTCAACCTTCGTTTTATATCATCAAATATATGTAAATATCATCGATGAAAAATCAATAATAAAAGATTAATACTAAAATATTATAATAACTATAGTGGATATATGATTCCAATCGTACAGAGTTTTTATTTAGTTTGTTTTTATAAAATATAACTTTTATAAAAAATAATCAAGAATTTGTTATAAAATCAATCGAAACTAATTATCGTTAAAAACATTTACAAAAACTTTTTTCAATTCAAAAAGCAAACCAATCGTTACAGTATAAAAAAAAAACCTTGAGCTTTGAGTCTAGTTGCAAAGTAAAAAAATATATATGTTATGAATTAATGGTACAGCCTGCGGATAAATAAATAAAAGTATGTGTTTCCAAGAATGAAAACCTTGAAGAAAAACATAAGAGATTTTTCTATAAATAAATCGGAAACAATTTGCTAGATGTATCGAGCATATCAAAAGCTATGTTATTTTTTTTTAGTTTTTCATATAGTTTACAAAACAAGCCAAAGCGCAAAGATAAAAAGAATCTAATGAGAAAAATAAGAACAAATAAGAATGAAAGTATAGAGAAATAAAAGAAAAACATTTTTAACACTTTTTGAAGTGATCAAGCCTCAGTTCAAAAATTCTTGAAATATTATCGCTAAGAAATTATCTTAAAAATGAATTGAGATAAAAAAGTGAAAAGAGGTCAGAATCGTGTGAAAGAAAGATGTATTAAGATGTTTTACATAAGATCTAAGATAGACTCTGGAAACTTTCTTCAAACTGATTTAAAAAAAAAACAAATAATTTTGATTAAAATATTTTACAACAAAAAAAAATTTTTTAAGTCATTATTTGATACCTGATTTATTGATCGCGAAAGATATTGAACTTGATTACATATTATTAATTCAACATTATTCGTTTCATATAAATTTTTTTTATAAAAACTCAAAAATACCGATACTATCGTAAATTTCAACCACAAATTCTTATATAATAATTTGAATTTTTATATTTTAAACTTTTAAAATATTTATAACGCATTTACATCTGTTTAATATTCCCTTAGAGCTTTACAATTCAGAGCAGCCTTATACCGATAGTTTAACATAACACAAACCATACCCAGTTAGCGACATACACTCATCTGAAATATTAAACTAAGCATGAATAAGGTAATAAAGTTTTAATACAAAAATTTTAATCGCAGCGTACATTTCATCCATTTAGGTACTATAAGCACATGCATTATGCATATCATTATTACTTCTTTCCGCGCATTCTTTGCATTGCTGAGTTTTTCGCATAATCTATAGATTCTCCGACGGCTGGCATTAATAATTATGGCGTATATTGATATTACTCGCGTTTTGTTAAAACAATTCGTATGAGAATTTTAATGGAGATGAAATATTTAATTTCAAATAAAAGTTTACAAGCATTCTTGTTCATATAACATGAAAATATATGTAACTTTGATTTTTTTTAAATAAAAATTGTTTTAAAAATAATAAAAAAAAAAATTTTTATTTTATTGAATTTTTAAATGACTTAATTATGAAACTGAATCTTTGTAATCGAAAGTTACATACATACAAGCACATTGTCAAAACAAGACAATACGAGTCGACAAACATCAAAGCTAAAAAACATGAAAAACTTCTCAACCCAAAGCAGTAAACAAATGAAAAATTCATAAATTCATTATGTGCCATACGTGCAATCAATCTATCCTCTATTTACACTCTCTTTTTTTCCTCCCAATGCCTTTTTAATATTTACATACTATCGCGTACGCCAATAAGCCAAAGAATGCAACCACTTTGCATGTATATGCATGCGAATTCTAAGATCTTATTAACACTCGCATGCACACACACACACTCCGCTCTGTCTCTCATCGTGTATTATCTCATAATTCTTATTTTCTCGCTAGCGCGGGGCTGGTAATATGCGAATTCAGAATGAGGAATGAGAGAGAGAGGAGAAAAAAAGGCAATGAAGAATATGAAACCAAAGAAGAAGAAGAAGAAGAAGAAAAAGATTAAAAAAACTAACGTATATACCGGCGGCTCTTGTGCGGGTGAGTCATACTACTACAACCGACTTATCGGCTTCTAAGAATCCGAGTAGTACCGTATAGTATATATTATGTGCGTTATTCAAGTCCATCGATTTAAGAGACGAGCAAGTTAAATAAAAAAAGTGAGAAGGAGAGATAAAAAAGAAGAAGAAGTTGCCGGAAAACTTTCTTAGAAATGTTACGATTTACGAAAAAGACCGAGTGACTCATAATAATCTCAGCGTCGTTTGTTGTGTTAGGTACCATCTAACCACTATAGCAAAAAAATTGGATTTTTCAAATTCAAGGTCGTTGGCTTTATACTCATGTTAATTATTTTAGCTATTTTTTTGTTCTTTATGCTTTGAAGAGATAAACAGTCGTAGAAGTTTTATGATTATGTGAGAAATTTTTTCTTCTTTTCTTACTCTTTGCCGAGAGTGTGTATTGGCGATGTTGTGGGTGTTGGAGGAACTAAACAAGATTGCGCTGGTTTTAGTTAGCGACTCGAAGTTTTTGAGGTGGGGGAGTTTGACTGAACAATTAAATGGAATGAGTTGAGAACTTCTTTTATAATTGAATGATATTCTTTCTTTTCTGCAAGACGTTGTTCTAATAATTTTTTAAATAAATCAAGTTTTTATCGATGATTTGATGGATTAATATTGATTTTGCTAAATTTTAATGTTTAATAAAAAGAACCTAATTTTCATGTATGCAGTTTTATAGTTTTCATAAAATTTATTAACTGAAAAAAAAAATATTTCAGTGATTACTATTTATGATATATTTCGTAACATTATTTTTAAATAATTGAATATAATTGAAAATATCGAGAGAATAAAATTTTGAAATATTTGAAACGAGTGTAGTTCAATGAACCGAAAGGCCAAATCGCCGAAAACCAAAAACCAGAAAACCTTTATGCCGATAATCCAGAATACAGAAAACTAAAATACCGAAAGACCAAGATCCCGAAAACGGGTGGGGTCCAATATTTAGAATGTCCATTTTACATTTGCGTCAAAAATACAAATCTCAATTATTCGAACCATTATTTCATAGTTTCGAAGTTCAAATTTAAGAAAATTCATAAAATAGAAACGTGTAAACTACAAATGCCCAATCAAACGAAATTAGATTATTAGAATATTATTTATTCGACGCTAAAGATGAGTCTATTATTTCGAAATTACAACTGCACTAATAAACATAAAAATAAAATAGAAGTTTATTTAACCGAAAACTACTGATTTATTCATTGCTGATGTCTTGAACTTAGTAATTTTCGGTTAAATGAATTTCTATTTTATTTTTACGTTTATTAGTTCAGTTATAATTTCGAAATAGTTGACACAGTATTAATTTCGAATAAATAATATTCTAATAATCTAACTTCGGTTGATTGGGCATTTGTAGTTTACACCTTTCTATTTTATCAATTTTCTTAAATTTGAACTTCGAAATTCCGGAATAATTGTTCGAATAAATGGAATTCGTATTTTTGACGCAAATTTTAGATGAACATTCTATATATTGGACCCCCCCCCCGAAAACCATGGTAACGAAAATCAAGATATCGAAAACCATAACCCAGAAAACTAAATTGCCGAAAACCAAAAAACCGAAAACTTATTTCCCGAAAGGTCAAAATCCCGAAAACCATTTTCCCGAAACGCCAAGATCCCGAATACCATTATTACAAAAAGGCTAAAATCCCGAAAACCATTTTTACGAAGAGGCTAAAATCCCGAAAGTATTTAAATCGATTATTTAAACTGAATTTTAACAGGAAATTTAATTGATAAATTATTGCAATAATAACTTCAATAATTTACCAATTAAATTTCTTGTCAAAATTCAGTTTAAATAATCGATTTAAATACTTTCGGGATTTTAGCCTCTTCGTAAAAATGGTTTTCGGATTTTAGCCTTTTGTAATAATGGTATTCGGATCTTGGCGTTTCGGGAAATGGTTTTCGGATTTTGACCTTTCGGGAAATAAGTTTTCGGTTTTTTGGTTTTCGGCAATTTAGTTTTCTGGGTTATGGTTTTCGATATCTTGATTTTCGTTACCATGGTTTTCGGGATCTTGGTCTTTCGGTATTTTAGTTTTCTGTATTCTGGATTATCGGCATAAAGGTTTTCTGGTTTTTGGTTTTCGGCGATTTGGCCTTTCGGTTCATTGAACTACACTCGAAGTTAAATGTTACATTTCTTATCTCGAATAATTTTTTAAAAGCTAATCTTTTCTTTTTATTTTTTTTTCCTTTACGACGGTCTATATTTTATTTTTAAACATTCAATACTTTTTTGTATCGTATCGTAAAATTTTATCATTAGACGTTCAAACAAAGTCAGTTCGAGCCTTTGTTTGAAAAGTTTTGTAAAATCATTTCATTGATACTTTGGAAAAAATTGTGCAAAAGTTTTGGCAGGAATTTCTGTAAAATTGAAAAATTTAATTAATTTATAATTTAATTTAGAAATTATTTTAAGAATTTTTATATTTTTATGCAAGGTTTTGACATAATTTATGCGTAATTTCCAAATATCATTACTTGCAAAATCTTGCAAATTTCATAAATTTTTATAAAAATTTCTACGAAATTCTTATATGATTTCCAAGAAATCCCTCACAAGATTTTATTCATCAAAAGTAGACCATTAAATCAATTTATCTAATTAAACAAAAATATTTCATCAACCAATTTTCACATTATTAACCAACCGAAAAAATTCAAACATTTCATCCTCTATAAAATTCCAAACCTCAGCACCAATTTTCAAAACCTCGCAGCATAAAAAAATCCGATTTAGCGGTAAAATCGGGTACGCCAGCGACAAAAAGGAGAAAAAAAAGGCCAATAATCTGGAAAAGTCCAAGCTGTAAAGAGAAAGAGAGTAAAAGTCCCTCCCTTCTCCAACCTCTTTAAAATTCTCAAGAATGCACGTTGCATGCGCGTGTCTCCTTTTTTCAATGGGATGACTCATCCAGGTATACAATACACGTGCATATATCTATATACACTTAAAAAAAGGCGGTAAAGGGGAGAGTGAAAGAGAAAGAGAGAGAGAGGAAAAAAAGAGGTTCAAATAACGTCTCGTAAGAGGGATATTTGACGAGGTGTTTTAACATGAAAGTATACCGGCTTTTTTAGCCATTTCTCTTTCTTTCTTTCTTTTGTACCATATATCTACTGTAAAAGTCTTTTTCTAAGAAATAAGTGATTTCTTTTTTTCTTCTCCTCCTTTAAAAATTTTTCAATAGGATCGAGGTTAGAGGTGTGAGTTTGTGGGCTGGTGTATATGCAATGGAAGTATTTAAAATACAGAAAAAAAGAATAATACAGTTATTATACTGTTTCACCGATTACAAAAGAATACGCTTGCAATGTTATTAAGTGCAATAGTAATAGACCTCTTAATTACCGTATTATTAACATTGATTGTACGCGTATCTAAATTACATCTGTATTAAGAGCCTGCAAATTATTTTTTGCATTATTTCACCGGAATGGTTTGTTTAATTACTTAATATGTAAATTATGATCTTTGATCTAATAATAGCGGCTGATGAAATAAACTGCAGGTACTTTACATTTTAATGCGAGATGAAGTGTGTAACTCTTGAATGAAGTTTTGACTAAGGATGAATCTTAACTAAGGATGATGAAATCTTGTAACTCAATATTTCTTTTTGTAATGCATAGAAAAATTTTTTGATTCATGGAAATTTAAATTATTTTAGGCGAAATCATGTAATACTTGATGTGATATTGTTAACTGGATACTTCACCAATTTATGAACAAATTAAAAAAAATACGGTTGGCCAATAACACTTGAAAGGCTTGAAGTAAAATTCATTTTTGATTATTTGAAATTCTTATCAAATACTAGAATCTTTTGTAATCGAATATTCAAAACTTGTCTAGCCGACTATTAATCTAACCTAGCACGCCCACTCATAATAAATTGTACAATAAACACTGTAAAATTGCGAAATTCATTCAGCAACAATACGCTAGCATCTAAACTTAACCCAACCCACTGTAAGCCTCGATCTTTTTTGCAAGCCCAAAAATAAAAAGGAGGAGAAATAATCTTTCTCCATCTGGACCATCCTAATGATTCGTGTATGAGAAAAAGAGCAACTTATTCATAAACCAAGCAAAAAACGAAGAGAACCAAAAAGAGAAAAAGAAGACAATCTCAGTGAGGAAGCAGCAGAAGAAGAAGATAAAGAAGAAAAAAAGGTGCAAAAAAAGAAGGGCTAACATTCCCCGGTATATGACTCATTGGGATCGCCATCCCTTTACACGTGTATTTCCTCTTTTCTTTCTCTTTTTTTTCCTCTACATACCTGTTGCCACCTGTTGCTTTTAATGCCTCTGTGTTTCTAGGTTGCGCGTATAGGCGCGTGGGTTTTTACCTCCTATATCTTCTTCTTTTATTTTTTACTGCCTCTATTATAGGCAAAATGAAAAGTTGTTGTATTGTTCAGCTCTTTCATTCATATTTAAAGGCACTTTTGTGGTTTTTTGCGCGTGTATTGGTTTCAAAACGATCGATTTTTACAAGTTTGGAGGATTATCGGGTAAGATTGGTTATGCAATTGCTTTATATTGGTTTGGATTGAGTAATCGATTTTGGATTCACTGAAAGATTTTTTTACTAAAACAAAATTTGCTATCTTCTCTGATCACATTCTATAAAAATTTTTCAAAGAATATGCAATATCTTCTAAATTTCAAACCTAATTTTGAATATAAATTATAAGGTAGTACACATCAGCTACAAATTAATCGAACATTGATTGCAACATGTAGACAATCGTTGCAACTTTTTATTACGGTATGTACAAAAGTAAATAATTCAAGTGGAATGTCTCTAGTTCTTCTTTACACGCTAAACTTCATAAAACCCCACGTGCTGGATGTGATCGATTCATAACAGGTGTCAGTTATATTGTTAAAATAGTGCATTGAAGTCGGTATTTTTTTCTCTTTCTCTTTTAAGTTTACGTATATAAAAAAGATGATGCAATGGAATGTTTTTATTTTTTTTTAATATCAACCATCAACTAATAGTGTTAAGGTTAGATTTTGACCTTTGGTTCCTTCAGTATGCTTAGTCAGTTATATTATTATAATATCAAAAAATTCGTATTGCATGATTAGCCAATTTTAATGAATTTTAAAATAAACGTGATGTGACGCGGTTAAATTTTGATCGTTATTAAAAGTGAATTAAGATTGGATTAAAAATTAAAATTTAATGCAGGTATATAAGAAGACGGATGATGAGATTCAGCGCACGATAATAAAGCTTACGTCATAAGAAAATTTGAATTTTTTAATTAAAATCATTCCTAAAACAATAAATTTATTTTTTAATGAAAAATCTTAAAAAAAGAAATTTATTTGATACTGTAACTGTAAATAATTTTGATTGTTGTGAAAAATTAAAAGTTGCAAAAAAATCTTTTGGAATTCGCAAAATTTTTATTACAAGTTTTGTTATCGAATGCACTTTTAAAAATTTATTAAGAATGTACATTATTTTACGAGAAAATTTCATATGAAAATTCATTATATTTTTTAATCAATATAAAATTTTGTAAAATAATACAAAGATATATTGATTCGGGGCTCAATGACAAAAAAAATGTTTAAAAATTATCTTGAGACATTTTGAACTGTTTGTCTTATAAACATATTATTTATACTTAAATTCCACCAAGGTAAAACTAAAATTATTTTTTAACATTTTACATTGCAAACTTCATTAAATAAGCAATCTAAAGCCTTAACCTTGGCCTAAACGTGATAAAAATCCCAAATATTCAATAATCATTAAAATAAATCACGCGAACGCTTTATTTTCTCCATTCGAACAATCGAACAAAAACGATTCAAAATCAAAATTACATTCCGTTTTTATCAAAAGAACAATTTAAAACACCTCATTAGTTCTTGCAGAAAAAGGAAAAAAATTCACGTTATTCAACTACTCCTTTTTAGCGAATATACACGAAGCTTTCAATTGCGGTTTGAACCTTGTGGTCCGGATGTGGGAAATACCTTTATACGTACGCGCGCGTCTAGTGAAAGTACGCCTGGAATGCGCATCACATCCGCAATATAATACATGAAATACATTTATATATATATATATATATATATATATATATATATATATATATATATATATATATATATATATATATAGACTTTATTTCTGTTTTAATTATTTAGACAAAATTGAATGACGGATATTCCTTTTTAAGATTATATTAAATTTGACGACTTTCCATCAACATTTTATATTTTAACAACGCTTCGAGCATTTTGTAAAAGCATTTTCCGGATCTCTTCAAATTAAAAGTTCCGATTTAAATTACAATAAATACGAAAAATATAAAAATGAAAAACAATTCAATTAGCAAATAAACTTACTTAAATGATATTTGTAACGGACGAATGGCGATAATATAAAGCAATAATATAGCTAAGTGCAGATGATAGTATATTACACTTAATGTATGTCAATAATAATAATTGTACAAAAAAATAATAATAAATAAACAGTAAAGTAAACGAAAACAACGATATTAAATTCATTTATTTAATAACATTATTCACAAACATTTTGTTTGCGTTCATATTTCTAGTTGCTTTGGTGTTTATATTTATAAATTATCTGTTTATATAAATATTATTATATTGATGGATGTGAGCGCAAAATACTATTGACTATACATACTTGGTTATATTATTGTTTTGTAATCGATGTTTGTCCGTTGCAATTATCATTTAAATTGATCTGCTAATTGAGTGGTTTTTTATTTTTATTATTTATCGTAATTTTTGACATGAACAAGACTGGAGTAATAATCTCGTTATAAAAATAATAAAATCAATAATAAAATTTTCATCCAACTCAACGTAATTTTAAAAAATCGATTTTAAATTCATTCATTCATTCATTCATGCACATGAACAAGATTTCGCAGAATCGATTATTAAATGCTTAACTACCAATAGTGCGAGTATAAAAGTTTTCTCTGATGTCGATGTTTAATCTACAACTTCCTAATAGAAATTCAAAGAAATTACGAGGATGTTAAAACGCGAATTCCGGTTTCTCGAACACAGTTTTTTTTTTCACGCTTTGACTATGACGCATTTTTACTTAAGTGGGGATACCTTGATAATTTCATGAAGTTTTTAGAAAAAGAAACTGTAAGCACAATATTAAGCAACATTTAATTCGTGACCTTTTTCTTAACGAGATTCTATTAATTTTTTTGTTTTTGTTTTTGCGCAGCCAATGGTAATATTAGTAAATTAATAGACCTCTCGACGCTAATGAACTTCCGTTAAAAATATCTTAATTAGGTTTTCCGGGCCGTAAATTTTCAAAAATTCAAATTTCTAATGCGGTGCTTATATGGGTAATTAAAATGCGATCTAAGATCACAGTGTTTTAACGCATTAGGGCAAAATTAACATTGCTAATAGTGATTTAATTATGCCGCGATAAATAAAGGACACGTTATTTATTGTTTTTAGATTTGTCTCATAGTTAAAAATTATTTTTTTTTCCTTATATCTATATTCATGTGGAATTGTGAGCGAAAGTTAACTGTGTACTTACGAATTATTTTTCACTAATATTTTTTTTATCTAACTACGTTCTCATTTGAAAAACTATATTGTAAATGCATACAAATATGAGAAATAAATTTTTCAAAAAAATTCCTTTTTATATTATTTAAAATACTATTTTAATTATTCAATTAAATACAACTGAAATTTTTATTTGGATCTTACAAAGATATTTTCTATAACGAAGTACTTGTTTGATTTTATTAAACATTTTATACAACATTAAATATCAACTTTCAAACTGACGTTTATCGAAGCTATCGTCTTATTTTTTAAAATTCTCATTACTCTTTAACATTAATAATTTCAAAAATAATTCTCCAACGTTTCAACGGAAAGTACAATTAAAAATCATTCCGTCCACCAACACAATGTTACATTAAAAAACCTTTCTCGTTTAAAGATTCGAAAAACAAAAGGCCATCAATCTAAAAATTAATTCCGCACGACCTGGAGTGAACTCAGCCGCTCGTATCATAATATATCCTCATTAAATAATATCATAGTTAAACCCTAAATCGAAACAAAAAAGAATAAAAACGCATCGACATTAAAGTCTCGTTTAATAAGTATTAATCATAAATAATGGATTAGGACAGATACTAAAAACGATGTATGTGCAATTGTCATCGTACGTACGCGTACTCAATTCTCTTTAAACTGTATCTTTCTCTTTCTCTCTTTGAATGTATTTTCATCTGGACGATTGAACGCGACGAAAGAAAGAAGTTTAGGGTTAGCTGAAATGATGATTCACTTTTTTCAATATACGGACGTGATATTATTCTTTGCTCTTTTTTTTGCAGAGTGTTAAAAATGTGATTGTGGTTGTTGCATATCGTGTACTACTACTAAAGCAGTGTCATCTTGTAGGATATGATAACATGAGATTTGTATTACATAGCGCACGGACTATGTTAAATATTTTCCTTTTCTCTCTTTTTTTTTCCTTCAAACGTCTCTGTGTTGTTATTAAAATATATGCGGATTTGTTATTAGATGTTGAATGGTAAATGTTTAGTAGAATTTTTTTGTTCTTTTCTTCTCCGTTGCTTTTACATACTGAGCGACAGATTGTAAAAAAAATTTATGCGAATCTTTCTATGCACGAGGCAAACATTTTTATTCTTAATGAGTATGTTATGATCATGTGTTGAACAGTTGGTTTTAAAAGCATTTGCAAATTAGTAAAAAAAATTTAAAAATTTGAAAACCAAGTAACTTTTTTTTAGATATGTTACTGTTGGTAATTTTAAATATTTAGCTTATGAATTTTTTTACTTATTTAATTTTTAAATATTCGGGTTCAGTTCAACTTTACATTTTTCAACAATATTCTACATTTATAAATACTCTTATGAGATTATTTATTAATGTATAAAGACATATCCTTGAAAAACTTAATTTTCATATTTCCATCATTTAATCACAAAATGAAGAGAACAAATATATGTTGTGAGCTTGGTATTATTTATCAAATATGCTCGAGTACAATTAAAACTAATAATTTTGAAAACGTTCTTCTAA
The DNA here is from genome assembly GCA_017163975.1 of Anastatus disparis. NCBI lineage: Eukaryota > Metazoa > Arthropoda > Insecta > Hymenoptera > Eupelmidae > Anastatus > Anastatus disparis. The sequence goes on along the minus strand of JAFFSR010000218.1, from coordinate 4,020,471 downwards.
GATTACCTTATTAACATGTTTAAAAAATTGCTCCAACCTTCGCCATCAGCTCGATTATCATATGAATACGCTGCGCGTGATAAATTTCATTCGATATTGTTACAATGAAATATCTTTTAAATAGAAAACTAATTATAAAAGCAATGAAGAAAAAACTCATCTAAATTTATAATTTTATTTGTTTGTTGCTAAAACAAGCTGCGAACTTTCATTGACGTCAATTTTTTTTTTTCTCGTATAAATATAAACTCCTATACAACGCGGAAGTTTAAAAATGAAATAAAAAGAAATAAAAAATGTTACAAGGATAGGATTGGGAAGTAAGTGACACTTGCTTTAATGACGTTTTAATAAATACCAAATGACTCTTGCTTTTTCCTTCTGATAAAAGAAAAATAGCTGAATTTTTTTATAAAAAAGATTAATTATTAAAAATGTGTTTTTCTTCCTAGCTATTTACTAATTTATACAGTCACGTCAAGGCGAATCCAACGTAACCAGATTAATTTTAATGTTATTTTGAAGAGTCAAAACCGGTTAAAATTGCCAAATTGGTACTTAGTATGTCAAATTTCTTTCATCAAGCCTCGAGATTTATGAGATTTGACGTCACTAAAAAATTACGGCTACACAATATTTACAAATTTCATTCATCCAAAATAGTCATGCTCTTTTTAATAATAAAAAAAATAAAACAATTATCCTAAACGACATTCCATTGACTGATTCATCGTAGTATCTGTCTAACGTAAATCATACTATATTTTTAATATTCACGTTATACACATATTAAAACACACGTTTAGTACTTATATATATAAAACATCATCCTACTGACACACTGACTCCTTGGCGCTTACAATCAAGTTGGTCCATTATTTTTTCGTTTATTATAGTACGAATTACGTCACACTACGTTACGATGTACGTATATACGTGTAATAAGCGTGCACTTTTGAACTGTAACGCTTGAAACCTTAACACGTCATCCTCAATGACAATGACAAGATTTAACGATCTTACGTTTTGTCGTGTGCTTGATTTTCAGAGTGCGTACTTTGATTGTAGAATTTTTTTTCATTGAGAGTATATAGTGGCTTGTTCGAGCTGGTTATGAATGAAATTTTTAAACTTTTATTATCAATGTTTATTCTTTCTTTTACTTCTTATGATTTTTTTACATCAAATTAACTAATAATCCTAGCGGAAAAATAAAACTGAATAAAACTGAAGAATACAGTTATTAGCTGGAGAAAAGTGGTGGAATCGAGACTTAAAACAACAGTTATTTACAGTTTTCCTCAGATATAAACAGTTACATTTATTGATAAATGAAGAAAACTGTTTATGATAATTTAATACAGAAGAAAACTGTAAATAACTGTTTTCTTCTTAATAAATTATAATTTTTAACAAAAAGAAAAAGTATATTTGATGAATACATCTGTTTATAACTGGAGAAAACTATTATAATAGAATAAAACTGTAAGTAATTGTTATCTTCTGATAAATAGAATATTTTTCACCTAGGGAAAAAAACAAACGATCACTTAAACTACTATTCGACATTAGATTTTTTTTCTTTTATTTAACGTCGCTGTATTTCAGCTATCATCGTGATGCTATTTAGCGACGAAGATTATCAGTGTGTTTATTAACAAAGCACATGTAAGAAGTACAGTGGTGCTTGTATAAATCGGTCGAGAGCGGGATTCGACCTCCGGACCTCGAGATTACGAATCCATCGCTCTACCGAGTGAGCCACTGACGATCTCTGCGTAATACCTGAATAATTTCTAAATTTATAGTATTTTTTAATTAAAACTTTTTATTTTAAATATTTTTTATGCGTTTAAAGCTTTAAGTGTTTAATTTTAGTATAAATATTTATATTTTGAATATATACAAAACAAAGAAAGTCTTTCTAAGTACTCAATTTGCAAAACAAAAAATGCAACAATATTATCATGTTTTCCGCACAACGAAAAACCTATCGTTTTTTTTCTTTCTTTAAGAAAAAAAGCAAAGTCCAAACAATAGACGTTAATTTCCTCAAGAAGGCGATAAAAGTCTTGCGAATATATATGTTTCAAAAAGTAGACATTCTCTCACGTTTACCATTTATAAAACTTCGATAACAGCTTCCGGTCGCGGTTATGTACATTACCATTAAATTTTTTTGTTCTCCGTTCTTTTTTTTTATTCTTTCATTATTTTTCCTGACTCTCATTAAGCGTGAGCAAAGATTTCCGAGAACTCGGTGTGGAATGATTCATTAAACGCGACGTCAGAAGCGCAGCAGCAGTAACAGGCTTAAGCCGCCAGCAAATCATCGATGATGATAATAATTTAATGTCGCGAGTTTAGGTTGGTTACGTAACTTAAGAGAAACTAATCAGAAGAAGGATATTTATATTTATTTTTTATATCGACGCTGTCGGAAGTACTTAGGTCGTGTTGAATTTTGATTCGATCAATTATGACTTTTAAGTATTTTCTTTTTATTTTTCAGAATTTAATTATATTGAACGTTATTTGATTGATTTTCAAGTTAACAATTTTTTTTTCGATTTTATTAATTTTGAGATTAAATTTTATCAATTTCAACCCTTTTAGACCTGAATTTTTATTTTTTAAGAAAATGTTCTTAACCATTTTAGGATGATTAAAGTTTATCCTTTAAGCAATTTTTTGACGAGATTTTTGCAATAAAATTATGTTTTTTTTTGGAGTTTTTTTCAGTTTTTATCACCTGTATGATAATTTAGACCTCAGTTTCAGATAGAAAACAGTCAATTTAAGCTAATTCATATATTTATTTTAAAGAAATTTTAATTATTTTTGCATAATTTAAAAGAAACAAAAAATCATAATTATAATGTTATACATTGGGACTGAAAGGGTTAAGAGGAAAATTTTTTTAAATTTCAAAATCAATAAAATAATATTCAATACAATTAAATTCTGAAAAATAAAAATAAAAGTTTTTAACTTTAAATTAACTTATTTGTATTTATTTAAAAACATAAAAAAAAGTTAAATTTCTTTACTTTTATAATAAAATTGAGCTTCATTCATAATAAAATTAAAAAACGATAATAAGCTCTTATTTAACACAATTTTTACAACATCAAAAGTAACTCGTTCTTTTATTGTTGTAAATAAAATTCATTGATCAAAGATATTTATATTACCCGATGATTCATCGTACGATTTCATTAAAAAAAAAAATTTATTCTCCACATCTCGACTTTTATTAATCTTATCGATATTTTTTTTTCACGACAAACGTGAGTCATTATTATGTTAACCTAATTAAAAATATGGGAATAATAGAATTCATGAATAACTGTTTCTTACGTACAGTATTTATTACACTCGAATCAAATTCCTTTTTTTTTTATTTGACAAAAAATAAGCGTACACACGCACGTGTACAAGTACGTTTTGGTATGTTAAGGCGAAAATCAAACATTGTAAATTTCTATATCGTAAAGATAATTGTATACAATTATAAGTTTACTTTATATTTAGCAGCAAATATTGATGGCATTGTATTAGAGTGATTCATTCATGCAACTTTGACGTTTATTAATACCTCGATATGTTAAGCTGTATGGTTGCTCATTTTGTCATCTGATATTGCGTAATAAGAGAGACGTTTAATTATTGCTATGAATTTAAACGATTTTTCTTTTCTTTTTTTATTTTGATTAAAGATTAAGTATATCAGTGCAAGCAATTTAGCTGTATAAAGTGTATAGACTGAGAATTTTACATTTTTTTATTCCTTTGAATTGTCTATTGTTTAAGTTATTGTTGAATGTTTGTAAATATAGAGGATACTAGAAAATAATTTGAAATGCTTTTTTTTAATAAGATAGCTTTGTTAAAACTTTCAATAAAAGTTATTATTGAAAGGGTTGAAATGTTGTTTACCCGCGGTGACATAAATTTTGGATCGATATATCTACAAAGCTAATTTTTGTTTTAATAATTATTGATGCAATACGATTGATAAAAGTTTAAGTCTACCAAGTTTTCCACGTTGCCGACATTAATAAAAATTTATGTAAAATTTAATGAATTTTCATGTAAATATTTTATACCTACAAGGCTGAAACTTTTTACAGAGACAAAAACTATATCTAAAAGTACAGAAAAATGTTAGTCCATCGCTTCGAAAGTATTGCCATCAAAGATCTACCACATAGAAACTTGTTGGACTAATTTCTGCGAGGCTGAAATTCTTTTCTCAGTAAGTTTAGTTAATAATAAAATGACTAAAAAGTATAGTCCACCGTAAATCTAATGTCGCTAAAGCCTTACTAGACTGAGCTGAATGCACAGTTTTTCTCGTCTCTAACTGCTGCGCCAATCTATTATTTCATCTGACTTGTTGTTTAAATAAACATTTTCTACCTTCAGAATAAGATGGCTGAGGCTTTGATAGGCGTATACGAACCTACACTTGGACCGCGTGTAGGTGCTTAAAATATTTAGGCGAGCAGTTTTCTGAAAATGCTGGACAACTATTGTCCAATCTCTCCTCAAGAAACTGCGAATGCGTAGGAACGCGGTTACATTCGGCAACATTCGCTTAGATTCGCGCTGCGAGCGTTGCCGAATACAGCCGAAGCTAGGATGATGTCCTCTGAGCTCAAGGGAGCGGTTATCTAGTTCCAAAGAGCGCCAGCGAGACCAGACAATTTGCTCTTTAGGACTGGGATAGCTGTTGTCAAAAATCTTTTTCCGCGTACCTAAAGTTAAAGGGCGGGCACATTATTTAAGTTCACCAATTTACTATTCAGAATATTTTCAATCATTTTTTATTCTTTAATTTTTTAAACTCAAATGAACAAGTTTTTAATGAAATTAATTAAAAACTTGTCCTTTAAATCATTTGTTAAAAATCAAATTCTCTGTAAGAGTAAAAATTATTCTCCATATTAATTTATTGATTATACAATTAATTAACATGTTTTTCGTACTAATTATTTATAAATTGCATATAACAGTTTTTAAACTGACATCCTAATTATTATTTTTATTTATTTGCCATAATATATATTTCTTAGATTAGAAAATTATTAATAAAATTATAATCTAGATATTTTTAATATTACTAAAAATATCCAATAGTGTCATATATAATTTCAAATAATTTAAAACTAAATCCGGAACAACGCGAGTTACAGTGGTTGCTACGGAAGTGAAGGTAAGAATAACAATTTATTTCGAAAACTTAGCTACCCATTAGTGCAATTTTTATTAGTTTACGCAGTAGAAGGTATATATATTGCTTGCTGTAGTAACCATAGATTCCCTTGCTACCATTCAAAGCCGTAGAGCAGTTATGAAGTTAAACATAGAAAAACTTGAGAAGCGCGTAGAGATTTTAAAAATTAAAACAAAAATTAAATTGGTGTACGGTGATTTAGTTTTAACAGCTATTTAAGATCTCTGATTTATCTCTTTAACTGATTTAAACATAAAAAATTATTTTAAATGCTGTATTAGGTGGTTGCTACCCCGCCGGAGATTAGCTAACTGCCCATATGGAATGAACTTTTGCAAATAATTGTAAATAATAGTAAATAACTGTGAACAACTGTTAAAAAATAATTATTTACAGTTATTTACTATTATTCACAGTTATTTACAGTTGCAAAAAGTTATCTACATTTTGTTTACAATTATTTACAGTTTTTTACAGTTACATACAATAATTCATAATTATTTACAGTTTTTACAATTATTTACAATTATTCATAATTATTTACTTATTTACATTATCAAAAATTTTTTGAATTAGGAAAAGGGCGGGGTTCGATTTTTCGAAAGACCGTTATTTTTTCGGGCTTCGTAGAATCTTGAAATTTAGAATAACGCTTTTCATAATATTCATTTAAATTGTATAGAAATTACGTTTTCGATTAATGGCTGCAATCGAAATGTATTTATTCGAATAAATTGTAATTGATATTTAGAATCGTAACACGAATATAGAGTACCATATAATTATAAAATATTCCGAAATTTTTAATAAAATCTCTTAACAAGTATTAAAAGAATATAAGAATATACTTTTGAGAACTATTAGAAATTTCGAAATATCTCATCGTAATATGGTATTCTGTATACTTGTTAAAATTCTAAATACCAATTACGATTTTATTCGAATAAATAAATTTCGATAATAGCCATGAATTAAAAACGGAATTTCTATACAATTTAGATAAATATTATGAAAAGCATCATCCCCAAAAATCGAGCCCCGCCCTTTTTGCGATCGTGTACTCGTCGACGCGTCCATATTTATTCATAAAAATTTGAAGACAAAAAGTGAATTAAAGCTCATGATTATCTATTTGATTTTCTTTTGCTTTATTTTATTAATTAATTTTAATTTCTAACGATCGATAAATTTATTTTGAATGAATTGCAATTTTACCATCTTAATTTTTATCATGCAAACCTTTGATTTTAATCATGATAAGTATTAAATAAGAATAAAATAATTTATAATTTTAAATATAAAATAATATTTTTTATAATTTCTCAATATTTATAAAAAAATAATATTTGTTCATATACTTGATGATTCTATAATGATTTATATATTTTTACATTTGAAGCTTGCGGTGATTTGCAAGAAAAAGGAAAAAATCTCTTATCCTTTCAGAGAGTTTGATTTTTAAAAGACGATTAAACAAACAAGTCGTGACTTAATTTTATAGTTTATTTATTTCTTCTTGTTGATCGTTTAAGTTTAAAAAAATTTTAAATTAAAAAGTGAAGAAAAAAATTTTCCTAATAATAAAGTGGCATGCGCCAATTATGTGCCCGCGCTATAACTTTGGGTACGTAAACCAAAGTCTTAGCCACCTTGTACTTAAAATAGACAATACTTATTAAAAAATAAGTCAAATAAAGTACTCGTAGAAAAAAAAATCAGCTTTGTAAATTTTTAATCAGCACCGGTAAATGGATTTATTCAGAGAGGCCTACAAGAGATCGGCGCAGCGACGGGGCAGGAAACCGTGCATTCAGCTGAGTTCACCAAAGCTTTGGTAACATTGAATTCTCAGTAGACTGTATTTTTTAGTCATTTTATTAATTAAACTTACTAGGAGAGTATCACATCTCCGGATCACGGATTTTGCTCTAACTTTGAGATAGGTTTTCAGATGTCAAAATATGGAAAAAGCCAGAGTTATAGACCCCAACGCTCAATATTTCTCTAGTTGCAGGAAATTAAAGAAAATCACTAAAAAAGTTACTAGATTTTTAAACACTTATAATTCTTTAGCATTAATAGCTAGACGCTTGTAACTGTTTTTAAATGAAAGCTACGTTCAAATCCTTTCGAAAAAGCACCCATAGCATATCAAAATATTATTTTTTCCCAAAGTTACAGCGTTATGAAAATTGTACTACATTTTAACATTTATCATTAATTAATATTTTTAAAAGGAAATTCAGCTCAAATTCTTATAACGCTGTAACTTTGGGAAAAAATAATATTTTGATATGCTATAGGTGCTTTTTCGAAAGGATTTGAACGTTGCTTTCATTTAAAAACAGTTACAAGCGTCTAGCTATTAATGCTAAAGAATTATAAGCGTTTAAAAATCTAGTAACTTTTTTAGTGATTTTCTTTAATTGCCTGCAACTAGAGAAATATTGAGCGTTGGGGTCTATAACTCTGGCTTTTTCCATATTTTGACATCTGAAAACCTATCTCAAAGTTAGAGCAAAATCCGTGATCCGGAGATGTGATACTCTCCTAGTTAGTGAAAAAAAAATTTCAGCTTTGTAGAAATTAGTCCAAAAAGTTTGTATTTTAAACAGCTTATATGCATGGCAGATCCTTGATGGCAACCCTTTCGGGGCGATGGACTATCATTTTCTTATGCTTTTAGATAGTTTATATCATTGTAAAAATTTTCAACCTTGTAGATATAAGATATTTACATAATAATTTATTATATTTTACATAAATTTTTATTAATGACGGCAACAACGATCTCGCGGTAGACTATCAATTTGATTATTTTTTATATCGAAACGACAAAGTAAGAAAGAATCAACTTTGTAGAAATAATGTCATTTTGAATGTCGCGTCCTTCCTGATCACAAATTTAACATTAAATTTTTAGATAATTATATAACTAATAATAAATTATAAAAAAAAAACTACATTATTTTACAAACAATTAATTAATGTTTTATTAAAATTGATAAAATAAAAATGCAAGATAACTTTTAAATTCATTTGACCAGAATTTTTTTTTAGTTTCAAAAACGTAATGCATTATTCCAATAGAACATTATTAAAATTATCATCGAAATAAAAGTAGAGTTGTGTGAATTACGTCAACTGATATAACAAAAAATCCTGCAAAACCAGAACAATACAAATGCACTTACTGATCATTAATAATCAAACGTCATTTATTTTTCAATATACAATTAGTGAATACTCGATCAGCTTATTTTCTTTATCAAGTTAAACGCTAAAAAAGGTATTATTTGTGACGTGAATCAAACTCTTGATATACGGTATTTTTAATACGTAAAAACCAGTTTTGATTGACTTAAAAATCGCGTGCAACACCTGCGTCGTTAGTATGGATTTTAAGATTTTTTAAAAACATTTTTATTGTATGAGGTGGATTGTATATTCTAAGAGATGCATTCAATTTTTTTATTATTAACCCTTTACACTGAGAAAAATTCTATCGTAAAAATTACTATTTGATATAGTAACCATGGGACATACCCGACTAGAAACGAATTTCGGGTGAAAATGAGGTCCCTATAAGGTACCCTAAGATTATTATAAGGTCCCTGTAGGGTGCCCTAAAGGGTTCCTAGATGGCGTGTAATGGGACGATTTTAAGGTCCCGATAAGGCAGACTCATTTTCAGATGTGCCCTATTGTTACCCGTTTATCACCTGACAGTTGCCTGAAAATCGATGTTAAAAAAATTCGAAGTGATAACATAACCTTATCTGATGCACGTGCTTATTTGGTGTGAAAAAAACTATTTTTCTTGTATATTTAACTCTAAAATAGTTTCAATATAAATAATATTCAACACGAAAAGAAGAATTATTTTAATTTTAGATACAGCCATGTTCTTATTTACTAGTGTGGTGTATGTGTGTGTGTGTTTTAATAGCAATCAACATTGAATTTTCGTAGAACAAAATAAATGCATAATATATAAAATTGAGTTGAAGAATGATTCATTCATATTATTTTATAAAAATATCAATACATTTATCTTTTGCAAACTAATTCGTATCTTATAAGAAAAATAAAATTTAATTTACTAACGAGAATGTCAGAAGAGGTTATGTTTTACTTTAAAAGGTTTTGAATATCAATAGTCAGGCAATTATCGGGCAGTGGACGGGTAATAATAGAATATTTAGGAAAATGAGGCTGCCCTATCGGGACCTCAGAAGCGCCCCATTACAAGCCAAGTAACGCCCCTGTCAGGATGCCCTGTGGGGTCCTTACAATTTTGCAGGGCATCCTTAATATTTTTCTTGTCGGGTACTTTATATGTACAAAAATTACTACTTCAAATAGTAAAAAATGCTATTTCAAATAGCAATTTTTACTATTTGAAATAGTAATTTTTATACATATAAAGTATGTCCCATGGCTACAATCTAAAATAGTAATTTTTTCTATAGAATTTTTCTTAGTGTACTTTAGTAAATTTGAGGCTGAACTTCAAGGAGTGGGGATAAAGTAGCTTAATTAAAAGGTTATTTAATTTATAAAATTATACAGATAAAATTTTCTTGAAAGGACATAAAAGAATAAAATTTTGGTTTTTCAAATTTATAATGCGTAAAGATATTTTCAAATATTATATTTTAATACAAATTGATTATTTATTTAAATTTGAGTTTTTTCGATGATCGGTGACTTCAGACGTTTTTTATAATAAAATATTCGAAAATAAATTTCATTAATAAAATTTAAAACATTTTGACATTTAAAACTGAATGATCCTATAATACCCATACGCATAAAAGTATTTCAAATTTTGGCGCCGTTTTTTCTTATTAGTTCAAAAATCATCCCCTTGGTGGCTACCAATATTTTTTTGCTCTCGCAAGTGCAGAGACTAGACCATGATTCGTATATAAGAAAGGTTCAGAGGATGTTAGGTGTACTTGCTTCGGCAGTACATATACTAAAATTGGAACGATACAGAGAAGATTAGCATGGCCCCTGCGCAAGGATGACACGCAAAATCGTGAAGCGTTCCACATTTTTTGCAATTTTAAAATTTATTTGATTATTCTTTACCTAACGTAATAAAATTTCACTTCAGTAACTTGAAAATTTTTTTATATATATTTAAAAATAATACTAATAATTTATTGCAAGTATTTATTAAAAAAAAATGCAAACAATTTAATTATTTAAAAAATTAATTTTGTATTGTAAAAAAAAGTTTTATTACAATATTTATTAAATATGTTTTATGATAAAAATTTCAATTTGAGGTAATTGTTCCAATCATTATAAGAATAGTACTATTCAATAAATAGCTATATATAAATTAACGGAGTTATAATTTTTAAGATTCTAACTGTGGGCTGAAACAATTATTTAAATAAAATACAATTTTAGCTTATTGAAATAAAATGTTAATTTTAGAATTTAAAAATAACCTTAATAATTTATTAAAATTTTTAATTATTTAAATATTATGTAAGTCTTGAATTATATTTTCTTATACTATAAATTAAATAAATGGATTACAAATTTTTTATTCATAAATAACAATAATAATTTATAACTACAATAATGATTCTTCTTGAAAATGAAGAAAATAAAGAGAAATTTTATCTTTATAATTATCATTTCTCTATTTTTTCTTTTTCAAAACTTCAGTAATTATACTAAGAATCACTTGAAAATTTTTTTACAATAAACCTAGATTATTACTTACAAATGATCATTCGATAAAATAAAGTGTAAACATTATCGTATTAATTTTCAACGTAATGATAACGACAATTATATATCACATAAAAAATCTTTGCAACTTCATATCTCTAATACGTTATCATTCTTAAGTCACTTTCAAAAAGTAATTTGTGCATCATACTTTAAAATTTTAATGATTATTTCATAAGTTGACGATTAATCGCGTTTCGTCACTAATTAAAGTGTTGTTACAAGTGATAATTTTATTATATAACATTAGTATAATTAAAAAAAAATTTTTTTTAAATAGATAAGATCAGTAACTTCTCAAGTTCATCAATAGATGGCGCATGAATATCGAATTTATTTGAATTTCATAAAATTCAAACAGTTCGTACTTATACATAAAATTTTGGTTAAAAATGAAAAATAAGTCGATAAACCGGGAATACAATTAACAATTAAAAAATTTTTTTTACACATTTCTTCTTTTAAAAGATTCTTTTGAGAATTTTCGACTGACGACAATTCAATCTAGTTTAATTTAATTCATCTGAAAACACCTTTATCACTTATTTCAGTTAGAGCATAAAAAATTTTTCTTAAAACATTGCAATAAATCATTTCTTTAAACCTAAGAAAAAAAAACTATATTTTTAGTCGGCGCACATTTTCGCCGATAGTTATTTCCGACCAGCAATAAAGTTGAACATTCTCGTAAAGTCAAAATTAACGAAACTTCGTTTTTCTTTATTTTTCAGAGTCATGTAAAAAAGTAAGCGAAAAATTGTTTACCAAGAGAATTTTTTGACTTTGCGCACGTGCCTGTTTGCTCTAAGCAAAATCCTTAGCAGACTGGTTTTTCTGTCGAAATTTTCTGTACCCGACCGGTTTCTTCATTCTTCTTCTTCTTAAGAAAAAAAAATTTATTTGGATGCTAGTGCGAGAGAAAAAAAAATAATAACACGATACACGTGTACGTCTTGCGAGAAAAAAAAGAATAAAGAAAAAAAAAAAAAGATAGTTTTCGTATAGGATTAGTCATTGGCAATTTGCCTTGTTTTCAAATGAATAAAAAAGCATTGCTTTAATCATGCACGTTGGTCTTTATATATGTTTTTTCTTTCTTCTTTATTTATTCCATCTGCTTTGGTTGTATGGAATATTGTTTGTTGCGATTCTCAATGATTTAGCAGAGAAGAAAAAAATCTTGTTTTTCAATAGATCTTTTGAAGCTTGTCAAAAATAAAAAATGGTTCTATAACTGTGCATCCTCCAAGTCTCGTATTTTTTTCGTGCGATAATTCATCATTTTTTAAAGAGATTATTTTAATTTTGCACATTTAAATGAACGAAAAATATTTTTTTGTATCATTGTTTTTGTATAAATGTCTCGCGTTATGTAACTCAAAGTTTAAACACGTGCTATTTTGAACGTACAAATATTCAAAACGCACGTGTAGTATATTCCTCTGATTAATCGTACGATTTAGATTCCGATATTTGTTGAAATGACATTAAAGATCGTTATCGAAATGAGATTACCCGACGATTTTGAGGTGAATTAAAAAAAAAGAAAATAACAATAGACTATGATATCAATGGAGATTTATAAACATAATAAATTGATTCATTCTTATATCTAACGATTTTAATCAATTGGGTTTTTCATATGCGTAATTGATTGTTCGATACAGTAATGAAATGAAATTTTTTTTTCGAGATTATAATTAGTATCTGATGACACGCATTGTTTATCATAATCTTAAGAATTTAACTAATTTTAAATGTTTAACACTGACGTCGCGATAAGAAGACGGACGTTTTTATATTTGCAGTGTAATTGTAACAATATATTGCAATTGGAATTTTTTAGAATAACTTATGATAATAGGCGTCTACGGAGATTGGGTTGAATTTTATTTCGTAGTTTTTAAATTACTCTTTTAGTTTATAAAATTGTTTGGATTTTCAAAATATGATGGAAAATTAAACGATCTGAAAATTTAACATATTAAAAGTGTGGTTCCTAAACTAAAAAATGAAACTTATAACCTAATCTTCCAAGTCGCCTTAAATCGTTTATAATTAAATTTTTTTCGTTCATTTTTAAATTTATTCTTCCATATAATAAACTTGAATAAAATGAAGATACACGTATGTCTGTCATAGATAAAAATTAATCATAAATTCGTTTAAATTTTATTAATATTTGTTTGTTCATTTATTTCCGATACATTTTGTATTTTTATTTTAAATAAATAACAAAGGATAACATAAGATATTTATAATATTTATTAACGCAGTACCATTCACGATCTTGTAAAAATACAAGTGTTGGGTTAAGAATCTAAAGTTTGGATTACAACATTTTTACACTCATCTAAATTCAAAAACTAAAATTCTAAATGAAACGTCTTTAAATGTATCTCATTCTCGAATTCTAATTCTGCTTTTTAAATAAAATCCTACATGGGTTATTAACTCCTAAAATCGTATTTAATAATATTTTTAAATTTAACATATGTGTTTTGGAAACACCACGAAGAATATAATTAAAATCTCAGAAAAATCCAAAATCTTGAACGTTACTGCAGGTTTTCCTTAAATTTACATTATCTGATAAGCGAAGAAAAATATTTTTTTTAACAGTGGGCTAAAAATACCACTTTTGCTCCCGGCACGGAAAACGAAAAGTGCTAATTTTAGCCTCACTGTTAAAAAAAATCGTATATGCACCACGGAAGGTAAAATGGACAACCCATAGCACGAGTTTGCCACCCTCGGCTTCGCCTCGGGTGTCAATTCACTCGTGCTATGGCCTGTCCTTTATTTTACCTCCCTAGGTGCATAATATACTATTCCCTTAGATCTACCAGATTCAAATATTAAGATTTAGAGTCAAAAATAATATTTTTTTAATTTAACATTAAAAAATCACACTAACATTGTAAATACTTGAAGCAATAAGAAAAGATTCAACTGTCCTATATTCAGCATTACAATACAACGCGCGTAGGCGTGCACATAATAATGAAATTCGACACGCGCTTATACCCGCTGCGCCCCGAGGCTTTAAACTAATTTCCAAAGCACAATATCCGCGATAGCTATCACCATAACAGTGTACGTATTGCACATGTATATATACACATATGCATATATAAGCGTCGCGAATCAATATACACACCATGTGTAGATGAAAAAAAAAAAAAAAAAACAGTTGGACTGGAACTAATATTGTGGTTTACTTTGTAGCTTACTGTGAATTTTTTTTTTCTGTCACAGAGGTACAAGAGTTAGGTCAATGTTATATTCTTTGGAAAAATAAAAACAATGATAGAGATATGTCAAGATTGTTTTAGTAATTTATTTTATATTTTCAAAAAATTTTTAAGTAGTATGTAAAATATTTATTTTTGTACATAGTAGTTTATACAATATTTTTGAAACTTAATTTATATTCCAAAAAATACATTTGATTCAATAATAAAAATATACAGGCATTATATACATAATAAAAATAAAATAATAATAAAAAGTAATAAATATAAATACAAAATTCCAGCAGGATTGTTATAAATAAAAACTTTATATCAATTTATTTCATATTCTTATATTTAAAAATAAGAATGTGATTTCTAAGTTAATGCTTAAAGTTATCATAAGCCCTATTCAGTTCATAAACTTATGTGAATACTTTGTCATGTTTAATACTAGTTAAAAATGTATCAGTTGTATACATTATGAAATCTAAACCCAATACAGTATTCTAATATCAGTATGGTATTTAAAATTATAATACATGAATGACTTAGATATAAGATTTATCATATTCCAAGTAGAATTTTTGGTCAACATAAGTTTAAATAACACTAATTTAGAAATTTCCCAAACAATAGTTTTAGATAATTGTCATTTTAACTTATGTTGAGTAGGAATCCCACGCAGAATATGGTCAATTTTCCACATAGCAACATCACATATGGAAAGATTAGAATAATTATAAATCTAACATCACTATAAAGTTGAGTCTTCATAAAATTAATTCTTCATAACTTAGATTTGCTAATAGAGTCAATGCATTATTTTCATTAAATACGATTATCAGGATTATGATATTTTAAGATATGACTTAATATGCTACTCTTAGTATTTGTTTTATAGTTGCAATGATCGCGTTTCATATGTAAATCTATTTTTTTACGCAGATTCGTATATGCTCTAATAATTGAGTCTTCGTCTTAAAAAGCTTTTCGCACTCAGAACATTTTTGATAATCTTCACGTTCTACATGTCTATTTAATATATGTATTTTCAATAATTTGAGGCTTTTAGTTACAAAATTACAATATTGACACTTTCTATTTGTTACCGGATTATGTATAGACTTTTTATGTAATTTAAGATTTTTATTTGATTTAAATTTCTTATCACAACTGATTTCTGGTCTTGAGTTATTGCTTGTTAATGTATGTTCTCTACTTATATGTTTTAATAGATTGTGCTTCCTTTTAAAAGTCCTACTGCACTGAGAACATTGATGATGATCTTCAGGTTTTATATATCTATGCTTTCTACTTACATGTCTTGATAATTGATGCTTTGTTTTAAAAGTATTTTTGCACTGAGAACATTTATAATAATCTTCAAGTTTTATATGCACATGTTTTCTTAATTTATGTTGTTCCAATGAATATCGACTGTTAGTTGCATAATCACAATCTTGACATTTTATATTTGCTTCTACACCACAAAATCTTTGATGCCCTAACAAATACAGATATTTTCCGAACTCTTTACCACACTTTTGGCATTTATTAATGTTAAAATCGTGCACAGTGTTTATATGAGCATTAAGACTTAGTGATGATTGAAATCTTTCAGCACAAATTGAACACTTGTAAAATTTTAAGTTGCATTTTAATTTGAGATGACCATATAAATATCTTCTGCAAGAAAAAAGTTTTTTACATATTCCACATCGGTAATGTAATTTTGATTTACAATTTAAACATATTTTGACTTCCTTATCACTATTATCCTTTTCAACATTTTTTTCACATTTTTCACAGTACAGACATATTAATGATTCTATTTCTGAAAATTAAACATTATCGATATATGTATTTTGTATAAATTTTTGTATAGGGTGATGCAGAAATAAAAAGTATTAATGTTACCTTCTGGACTTCTTTGTCTCTTTTGTTCGTCATTTATATTCTTCGCTGAAAAAATATTGTAATGGACATATTAAATGTGTCAAAAAAAGAATGTATTGAATAATATTTCTAAACAATAATTTTAATACTTACTTAAACATTGAGAAGAGCCAGCATTTAAAATATCATCTTGAGTATTTTGGTTTTTCTGTTCATCAAGTAAAACATCATCTAAAAATAATAAATGAATAATGAAAAAATAAATGTCATTGCAATTGAATTAAAATTCATTAATTTGATGATTGAAAGATATACCTTGGTTTAACTGTTGCAAATTATTAGTTGGATTTACTGTTGACGAAGACATGATTTGAATATAAATTTACGTTCGTTTTTTTTATTCTTATTTCTTCTATATACGTATGATATTTTTACGTGCTCATAAAATTATTAATAATCATCTGTTTCTAGATTATTCGTCAATACAAATTTATAACGTTAACAATGGCAGTTTACACTCAGCGAGTTCAAGAGTGCTTTTCGTATGACGATCGGAACGCCACCATTGACGATCGGAGCGCCACCACTGGCAAAATCATGTTTGGTAATTTTTATCTTTCTATATTTAAAACTGGCTAAATGAGTTTTCGTACTATAAATTTTCAATTTTTTTACAAAAAAATAATTATTAAAATTTAATTAAAAAGTTGTAGTTTGTAGGAAAAAAATCAAAATTATTTTACTATAACCGCGGCGTCAAGCTTGAATTTTCTCTACAATTTATTTTTTTACTTTTGATGATTTATCTATAAAACCTTACTCAAAAAAATTTTTAACGTCTATTCAAGTAAGAAATATACAAAACACAAATTCTACGTGGCGCTGTAATCGATAATACAAGTTGCTTGAAAAGAAAAGGGCGCTGTGTTAAATGTGTAAAAAGCTTTGCACATCTTCGAAACATGACCAAAGTTAATAAATAAATACCCTTAGCGTTGCGTGGTACTAATACGATGAATTAAGAACGCGAAATTTAAATCTTCCAAAAGTTTATAACAAAAGCATAATAATATTACTACATAACTGAATTTCAATATATGCGAATAAAAATTTAGTTATATTCTTTGGGAAAATAAAAACAATGATAGAGATATGTCAAGATTGTTTTAATAATTTATTTTATATTTTCAAAAAATTTTAAAGTAGTATGTAAAATTTTTATTTATGTACATAGTAGTCGATACAATATGTTTGAAACTTATTTTATATTCCAAAAAATACATTTGATTCAATAATAAAAAATATGCCAAATATTAAAAAAGTAATAAATATAAATACAAAGTTCCAGCAGAATTGTTATAAATAAAAACTATACAACAATATATTTCATATTTTTATATTTAAAAATAAAAATGTGATTTTTAAGTTAATGCTTAAAGTTATCGTAAGCCCTATTCAGTTCATAAACTTATGTAAATACTTTGTCATGTTTAATAATAGTTAAAAATGTATCAGTTGTATACGTCATGAAATCTAAACCCAATACAGTATTCTAATATCAGTATAGTATTTAAAATTATAATACATGAATGACTTTGATGTAAAATTTATCATATTCCAAGCAGAATTTTTGGTCAACATAAGTTTAAATAACACTAATTTAGAAATTTCCTAAACAAAAGTTTTAGATAAGTGTCATTTTAACTTATGTTGAGTAGAAATTCCACACAGAATATGGTTAATTTTCTACAAAGCAACATCACAGGTGGAAAGATTAGAATAATTATAAATCTAACATCACTATAAAGTTGAGTCTTCATAAAATTAATTCTTCATAACTTAGATTTGCTAATAGAGTCAATGCATTATTTTCATTAAATACGATTATCAGGATTATGATATTTTAAAATATGATCTAATATTTTATCCTTAGTACTTGTTTTATAATAACAATGATCGCATTTTATATGTAAACTTATTTTAACTATGTATCATTTTTATATGATGCAATAAATAATATTTCATCTTAAAAGTCTTTTCGCACTCCAAACATTTTTGATAATATTTAGGTTCTATATGTGTATTTAATATATGTCTTTTCAATGATTTGAGACTTTTAGTTACAAAATTACAATATTGACACTTTTTATTTTTTACCACATTATGTATAGACTTTTTATGTAATTTAAGATTTTTATTTGATTTAAATTTCTTATCACAACTGATTTCTGGTCTTGAGTTATTGCTTGTTAATGTATGTTCTTTACTTATATGTTTTAATAGATTTTGCTTCATTTTAAAAGTCCTACTGCACTGAGAACATTGATGATAATCTTCAGACCTTATATCTGAATGCCTTGTAATTACATGATTTAATAAACATTGCTTTGTTTTATAAGTATTACTGCACTGAGAACATTTATGACGATCTTCAGGTTTTATATATCTATGCTTTCTACTTACATGATTTGATAAATACTGCTTTGTTTTAAAAGTATCATTGCACTTATAACATTCATGATAATCTTCAAGTTTTATAAACGTATGATTTGTTAATTTATGTTTTTCCAATGATTGTAGACTGTTAGTTAAAAAATCACAATCTTGACATTTTATATTTGCTTCTACACCACAAGATTTTTGATGCTCTGACAAATACTTATATTTTTTGAACTGTTTACCACACTTTTGGCATTTATTAATTTTAAGATTGTGTACAGTCTCTACATGAGCCTTAAGATCTAGTGATGATTGAAATCTTTCAGCACAAATTGAACACTTGTAAAACTTTAAGTTGCATTTAATTTTGAGATGATTATATAAATTTGTTTTCCTGTTATGAAAATTTTTTTTACATATTCCACATCGGTAATCTAATTTTGATTTACAATTTAAACATATTTTGACTTTCTTATTACTATTATCCTTTTCAACATTTTTTTTACACTTTTCACAGTACAGACATATTAATGATTTTATTTCTGAAAATTAAACATCATTGATATATGTATTTTGTATAAATTTTTGTGTAAGGTGATGCAGAAATAAAAAGTGTTAATGTTACCTGCTGGACTTCTTTGTCTCTTTTGTTCGTCATTTATATTCTTCGCTGAAAAAATATTGTAATGGACATATTAAAAGTGTCAAAAAAAGAATGTATTGAATAATATTTCTAAACAATAATTTTAATACTTACTTAAACATTGAGAAGAGCCAGCATTTAAAATATCTTGAGTATTTTGGTTTTTCTGTTTATCGAGTGAAACATCATCTAAAAATAATAAATGAATAATGAAAAAATAAATGTCATTGCAATTTAATTAAAATTCATTATTTTGATGATTGAAAGATATACCTTGGTTTAACTGTTGCAAATTATTAGTTGGATTTACAGTTGGTGAAGACATGATTTGAATATAAATTTACGTTCGTTTTTTTTTATTCTTATTTCTTCTATAAATACGTATGATATTCTTACGTGCTTATAAAATTAATAACAATCATTTATTTCTAGATTATTCGTCAATACAAATTTATAACGTTAACAATGGCAGTTTACACTCAGCGAATTCAAGAGTGCTTTTCGTATGACGATCGAAACGCCACCATTGACGATCGGAGCGCCACCATTGGCAAAATCATATGTTTGGTAATTTTTATCTTTTCTATATTTAAAACTGGCTAAATAAGTTTTCGTACTACAAATTTTCAATTTTTTTTTTTATTTACAAAAAAATCATTATTAAAATTTAATTAAAAAGTTGTAGTTGGTAGAAAAAAAAATCAAAATTATTTTAATATAACCGGGCTTAAATTTCCTCTACAATTTATTTTTTTACTTTTGATGATTTATGATTTATCTATAAAATCTTATTTAAAAAAATTTTTAACGTCTATATGCAAAATACAAATTCTACACGGCGTAATCGACCATACAAGTTGCTTGAATAGAAAAGGACGCTGTGTTAAATATGCAAAAAGCTTTGCGCAGCTTCGAAACATGACCAAAGTTAATAAATAAATACCCTTAGCGTTGAGTGGTACTAATTTGATGAATTAAATGCGTGAAATTTAAATCTTCTAAAAGTTTATAAGAAAAGCATAATAATATTACTACATAACTGAATTTCAATATATGCGAATAAAAATTTATTTTGTGAATGAATTTTTTTTTAATTTTGCAAATTTAAAATTAATGATGATTGAAGCATTTGCTAATAAACAATAGATGTTGCAAATTGTTTAATTATTATACTATTAATTTTTTTAAATACGTGGTTCTAAAATTAATTTCTCATGCTATGAATTTGCTAATAACGTTAATTTATCCTTTTTATGAAATGCGTTTATCAATTTTTGTGCATTACGTAAATAAATGAACGATAATTATAGTGTCAGTTAGCCAAAATATTCTAAATAGCGAAATTTAACATTTGAATTTTCAAAATTTAACCAATTTTTTTATCCACATTAACATGCAGCGTAATATCGAGCGCAAATAAATTATAAATATCCTTTGACATTAAATTATCCTAAAGGCTGAGAGAAAAATTATATTTTGACGTGACTTCACAGCAGAAGCTATCATAAAATGTCAACTTAATAAACGCCAAGCAAATGTTAAAGCATCGAAATCGTAAAGTTCGCATCTTTATTTCGCAAAAGTATACTCGCACGTTAATTTCTCCTTTACGTTCTAGAGCACTTTTAACGCTCGCCAAAAAAGTTATAGCTTAGTGCTTTAAAAACTGTACCTTCTCTGTCTTTTAAAAATTTATAAATAAACTTAGGCGCTGAATATAGTGCAGCTGCTGTGCGTTATATTTAATGCACGCTGACACTTGTTTTTGCCGGTGATCCGTGCAATATTTCGAGATCGCATGAGATTGATATTTTTTATTTTTTTGGTAAGACGGTAAACTTATTATAATTACATTGCGACGCGTTTATTTTATGCATTAAATAAATGTTATTGTTTCAAAAGCATTATTCAATTCGATTATTGACGTGATGAGCGTAATAAAAGATACACTATTGAAAAAAGACAAATATACTTTTATAAATGGCAATAAAATATATGAAATCTAATAGTTTTAAATGAAATTTTTATATGAAACTTCATGTGTTTCGACCATCAAAGTGATATTAAAGAATAATACGTATAAAAAATGTTTATTAACATAAATTTAATGCAGAATAACATAAAAATTAATACATTTTGTATTAAATTTCATGTGCTTTTATGTTATTTTACTATGAAATTATACATGGAAAAAGTACATGTATTAAATTTCATGTACGTACCGGAAGCAAATTTCATGTGATTCCATAGTAAAATTACAGTAAAATGTATTAATTTTCATGCAAACCGAAATTGAATTTATATTAATAAACATTGGTCAAAACGCATTAAATTTCATATCTTTTTTAAAAATTTAAATATTTTATTATTGCCATGAATTAAAGCTTGTTATTTAATATTTTGCGATACATTTTAAAACTAATTTTTTTTTTTAATTTTGTTAAAAATTACTTTGTTTTTTATTGACAATTAATTTTTCATAATCTTTGTTCATTATAGTACTCTCCGCTAGCAGTAAATCATTAAAACGTTAATCCGTATAAAAAAAGATAAGATTATATGGAATTTTGCGTTGTTTTTACCGACGTATTGTTTTTATCGCACGTATACACACATTTTTTTTCCCAAGGTACCAATAACTTTATCAATTAATGGATACTTTATCCACTTTAAATGAAAAATTAAAAAGATAAACCTCGTAATTTATCTAGAATTTCTAGGTAACACTTATCTTGAGAATTAAAATTAATATTGTAAACAATTCTTCATTAAATTTTTAATAAAAATCTACTGATGGTGATGGGCTAATACGTAATTGGGAAAAAACATTTTTTTTAATCAAACGACTCTTTAATCAACAAGAAGTTAGATTAGAATTATCACCCGAAAATAATATTACGAATGATTTAATTTTGATTATTTATATAATGCTTCTAATCATATTATATAATGATATTGTATAATCATGATTTTCAATTGATTCTTTAAATTTTAAAGATATAATATTTATATTATAGACTTACATTTATTAAATTTTGAAGTCAATTCAATTCATACTTTATATTTATCATTGAAAAAAAAGTAAGACAAGTATATATGGTTTTAGTAAAATCTAAAAACATTTTTACAGACTTTATAATTAATTAAAAATTTATTTTTTCATAATTATCTGTAACAACTTAAAATGTATTTCAATTAAGTTGTTTAGAGTTTAATAATTTATTACCAGAATCAAGAATTTCTGGTGAAAGCATTAAAGTGTATAGAGTTTTAGAATTTGAAGGTTTTAAATTCAAAAGGTTAAGGGTTTAGAGTTAAAGAAATTAAAAATTAAAAATCCATGGTTAATATTAAGGATTTAAGAACTTGAGAATTGTAGGATTGAAGTTTTCAGAATTGAGAGTCTTATAGGTTTCAAGGTTTACGGTTCGAAGCTTTAGGCTATGAGTTTTATGGAAATGGAAGCAAGAACTTTATTTGATTTAAAACAGATAATGGTTTGAAGAAATTTTCAATTTGTATATTTAAATAAATTTGAAAAAATAAAAAAACTTTTAAATCTACAGTGATTCCAAAAAATAAATACAATCCTCTTGCAGAAATGCAAACAATTTTACAAATTTACATTTTTTTATAAAAAAAAAAATTTAATTTATTACAATTAAAGATCAAATATATTTCGAAAATGCAAATGTAAATAAATGATTTCTCAAATCAATAGAAAAAATCGTAAATTTTTCCAAATAACACTTTGAAAGACAAACAAGATTATCTTATTTTAAAATCTGAAATAAACAGGAGAACACTTGCTTAGGTGCAATCTAATTTAAAGCTGATTTAGCTATCAAAAAATTTCCTAATTTACATTCTCAAAAAAATTTTCGTGAATGTTTAACACCTTAAAATCTTAAACAAAATGTAGCACATGTTTCATCAAACAAATTTGAGTAAAAAGTAATTTTGAATTTCAATAAAAAAAATTTATTTTTATTAAAAAAAAGCGGTAATTAATATAAAAAATTTCATATAATAATAATTTCTTGCAAGTATAAATTATTTTTTTTTTTTATTTAACGTCGCTGTATTTCAGCTATCAATTCGATGCTAATTAGCGACGGAGATCGTCAGTGTGTTTGTGAACAAAGCACATGTAACGTACAGTGGTGCCTGCATTTATCAGCCGAGACCGAGATTTGAACTCGGGACCTCGAGATTATGAATCGATCGCTCTACTGACTGAGCCACTGACAACCGCTAATCATTGAATTTAAAATATAACCATTAGACTTCAAAAAGAAAGTCAATTTACTATCAAAACATCGTCTAAACAACTGTATGCTGTTAACTGATAATTTTCATTGTTATTTTTAAAAAAATATGAAAATAAATTATTTTTTGCCATTCTAACCTCAAAATCGCAACTTCGTTGCTCTTTTTTGGCTCTTGTGGCAAAAAATACGGTTCGCATCTGGTATGAAATGTACTATCAGATATTTTGATTTTAAGATATCTTAAATAATTTTTCTTCTCCTGCTATTGGCTTTTAAGTTATGAACGTGCATACGAGCACGTTGCGTATATTTTCAAGAATTTATTCCTTTCGTCTTAAAACGTGTTTTTACATTGTTAGTGAAAAAAATTATTTTTTCACCATTATAAAGCTGTTTATATGAGATAACAATACGTATGTAACAAAAATTCAAAGTATATCCAAAAACTGAAAATTTTCAAAAAATGAAATCAAATTAAATCAAACAAATAAAATAAAATATCATAATTTACTAAAAGAATTCTCTCACACAATAAAAATTGCTTATAAGAAAATTTTCAAAGAAAATAGACCATGAACCATTCGAGCTTATAAATCAGATCATCTCTTATCCACCTGCAATAGTACGTATCTATTTACGATTAATGATTCATTGTACTCAAGAGTATTTATCTGTCGCTCACCTTTATAATTAGCAAATAGACAAAGAGACGAAAAAAATAAGAAAAACATATCGATTAACTATCTAAAGGATTCCTGGTAACGAATTTTATTTTATTTTTTATTCAGCTACTAAAGACCCACATGTAATATGGCAAAATTTATCTAGTGTTCGTAGAATGTCTTGGCAGGGCAAAGTACATGATTCTTAGAGGCGCTTCTCTTTATCTTGCGGTTTCTTTTTTTTTCTTATTTATTCTTTGCTCCTCTGGCGCTTTAACGGCCTAAATTTTACATGTGCCAACGATATGTGCGTTTACTTGTCTTGTGCTTGTTTCGTTATACTTTTCCTTGTTGGCTTTTTTTTTATTTTGCAATCATGGTGACACGTGCCGAGGAACATTTTTTTTTATAAGGTGCGTACGTGAATGGTTGATTTTGATTTGATTTAAGAGGTTGCACGATTGTTGAATTGAGAAAAAGTTTACGAGGAAAGTCATTTGTTTGATTGTTATTTAATGATTTATTTATTAAATTTAATTATTTTTCAAGATGGTTTTGTAAAAAATCACTGAAATATTAATCTTTTTTTAATTTTAGTGTTTTATATGTATGAAAATTTTAACAATATTAAATTATAAATTTGTTTGAATATATTGTTAATAAATTTTATATTACTTGATTTAAAAAAATATTTTTATACATAGTAAGTAGAAAAGGTCAAACAAAATTAGATAACTTTTTAACTTCTTTTTAAGGCGACCTCGGAGTTTAGGTTAGGTTTTATTTTTTAGTTTTTAAATCACACCCTTAATACATAAGCTTTTTCAGATTTTTAAATTTTCCACCATTTTTTAAAACTCGCAGAATGGTGGAAAACTTGAAAATCCTAAAAATTTTATAAACTCATAACATAATTTGTAAACTATGTATAGAGATTTAGCCTAACTTCCGAAGTCGCCTTAAACTTTAAAAACTTTTAGATTAGAATTATATTATATTACCAAAATTAAATCACTTACATAGCTTCGAGCACTTTAACCAGATACAAACTAAAATTAAAATATCAGTTTATAAGATAATTAAGATTGACGCCGACTGCAAACATTATTTTGCAGTTTAAAATAACAATTCTAGAAAGAATCAGTTAACCCACTTCTATATATAAGCTTTAAAGTTACACTTTATTAAGGTTAATTTTTGCCAGCTATAAGAAAAATTGGCCGTATTAGAATTGATCTTTTATTTTCTTAAAAAAGAAACTCTAAATTAGACTACTTTAGATCAAACCTAAATTTTTGAGCAAACATTGAGCAAAACACGCTTGAAACTTTATGTAATCATAGCATAAATTTTGTTAAATATTATCTATTGTGTAAAGAAAAAGAGAAAAAAGAAATTTAAAAAATTTCAAAATAATTTATAACAAAGTAGCCTCGTTCTCGCAAATATGAAAATAAAGCCACTGGATCTTGTTAAAATTAATCTATGCTCTTTGAACAAGGAAAAAGCAAACATAGTTGCTCTAATTTCGTAATGAAGCTTATGCGCATATATATGTATTTTTCCTCTTACAACTTATTCTCCGAAATATTGAATCCATTAATTTAACAAACGCTAAATGTCGTTGAAAATTAATTATTACAATAATATACAATGTTCGTAGTTAAATCCAATAAATTAACCTATAAATCAAACTCTAAAAGGTAAACCGTTAAAAATAAAAGACGAGTTAATGGGTTTTGACCATAAAATCATATTCAAATATAATAAGCATGAAAACTAATGTTTATTAATATAAATTTAATGCTGATTTGCATGAAAATTAATACATTACACTGTAATTGTACAGTAGAATCACAAAAAATTTAATAATTTGAATAAAAATTAATACGTTTTATTGTAATTTTACTGTAGAATTACAAAAAATTTAATGCAAAAAGTACATTAAATTTCATGTGCAAATTTCATTAAATTTCTTGTGCAAATTTCATTAAATTTCATGTTTTTTTTTTCAAAGTGCATATTCAGCTAACATATAATATAAATTTCATGGGAAAAAAAGGCCTTAAACAAAGATAATCAATTTCTAAGTTACAGATTTATCTGAAAATCTTTTTCTTTTTCTTCGATTTCACTCATCCGTAAGTGTCAAAATCTGACAAATTTCAATGAGATTTCTATTTACGCTCCGTCGGATCGGTGCAAGCAGTCCATATCGGAAGATTTTATTATGAAAGCTCGTGTACGCGTGTCCGCGTGAAAAATTTGTCACGTGCTGTGCATAGGGGAAGATAAAAGATGATCGCGCGATCTTCCACACTTACACCCATACGCATCCCCATAAACATCGTGTCCATCGTCTTATCATATTATTCTTATCATTCATCTTTATAAAAGCGTAAGTCAATGTTTTCATTATAATTTCATGGGACTTTTTTTTGCATTATGTAATGGATGTTTACTTGTTTAGAGTATAAGATCAAATTATTCAATCTTAGTTTTTTTTTTGGTCAAATTAATGGATGTGATTGTCGAGGAGAATTTTGTTTGCTTTATGACTCGGAATGACGTTGTTGTAATTTATGCATTACGGCTTTTTCAAACGTATCATTCATTATGAAATTTCGGAGCGCGTTTATGGCTTTTGATATGAGCAAGGATTTTTCGGAAGATATAATACTGAGTTAATTTTATGTTACTGCGCTTTTATTGTTTGATTTAAAGCGGCCTTTCGTATTACGGTTTTTTAAATGTTTAACAACTTGCTTTATATTTTGCTTAAACTTCTAAAAATTTATCATAATTAATTATTGTTTTTTTTTACGATTATAAAAATTTAAATCACATGATATTTTTTGATTAATCATCTTTTTAATGGCACGCATAAAAAGAACAAAATAAATTAAAGCAATAAATTTGAGTTAATCACTTTACTAATTCTAGTGTCCCTGTAATTTTTCTCTCGCGATGCTCTCTTTCTCTTTCTTCAACCTTCGTACGGGCTAAAATCGTGATTAAATTACATAAGCATAATACCAATGAAAATTAAAATGAAGAGAAAAAAAAGACAACAACTTCCAAGCTTCTTCCGCTTTGTGGTTACGAAACATTAATCGTTTTTAACGGATCATTACCACATGCGTATACGCGCGCATTAAATAATAAAATGAAATCCCTGAAAAATATACATGTGAAGTCAGTTCGAGAACAAACGAGAGAGAAAAAAAAACTTGAAGACACGTTATTCAGAAAGGAGGACACGAAAATAAGAAAAAAAATATATGTATACGCAAAAGGTGGGAGGATATGTGAGAGAAATCCTTGACTTTTGAGCCCGTGAATCGTAAATTATTCGTTTCAAGAAGGTCGTCCGAGAGTCAAGGCATTTTATGTTTTCCGTACCATATTCAGTTTATGTACATCATATCATAATTCTATTGTTACCATATACAATAAAAATATTTAATTTGCATGTGTTTATTAATTTATCATTAAAAATTTAATTTAATTATCAAAAACTACGAAATTTTCATCTAAGAAATAATATAAATTTTTAAATTTACAAAAATAAAAGGGACGTTGATTTTTTTTAACACAATGTACACGCATAGGAAAATCAAATAGATGAAAGATGATAGAGGGCTTTTTCAATGTAAGAATTGAATGTAATTAAGGTCGGAGGTATTTAAACTTCTAGCGCGTTAAAGTAGTCGGTAACGAGAAGTTTGCTTTTCAAAATTACAGTTTAATTTACGTTGCTTTTCCAAAAAGGATAATAAGGAAACTCTCGTAATTTTGATTGATTTTAATGTTTTATCCGAGTAAATTATGAATTTAAAATGTACTTATATTTGTTGAAATTTATAAATTTTCACATCTATGAGGATTTCATTTTGCTCATTTTATGAAAATTTTTATGAATTTGTCAGTAGAAATCAAAATGAATTGTTTCGAGAGATTGAGAGTCAGAGGTCGTCGAAATGCTAGCATAAATACAGCGACTTAAAAAAAAATCATATTGAGAATCATCTGATATCTCCAGTATCATTATTTTTTTAGAATAAACGAGAATTTCTATAATGGTTTTTATAAACTGCCAAAAACTTTGATATAAAAAATTATTATAATAAAGATATTGATCTCACTGAAGTAATTTTCAAGAAAGTTTAAATATATTACAATTTAATTTTGTAAACATGGTGATCAATCTAGAATTTTTAATAAAATTTGGTAAAATGCAATTTAAACACATAAAATAAGATATTATACTATTAATTTTATGTTTATTAAATTTTTATAATTCAAAGCGATCTTTAACTTTGTATATATGTGATTTATATTTATTTGTATGAGCGTATGTGGTAGTGTATGGGTGGATACTTTTGGATGGAAAAGTTGGAATAAGAAAAAGAAAAGAAGAGAGAAACACGTTTCTTTATTCACGGGGTTTTGTTAAAGGAAGGAAAAGATATAAAAGGGTACATGTGTCGTGCATTTCTTTCGCTATTCTCCTTTTATTTTCTAAGGTTTTCCTGTTTCCTTACGACTGCTCATTCGTCGTTTCTTTCTTTTCTTACTTTTTTTTTTCTTTGTCGTACAAGTTCATCCGTTGAAAGAAATATATATGGCGTACATACAAATTTTATTTTTCGTTGGACTTTATAAGTATTGTTAAGCTACTGTATCATAAATAAGTAGTTTTCGTTATTCGGAAAGTTTTCAATTGTTATTAAATCCATTTTATTATATATTAAAATTTTTACGAGCATTGAATTTAATATTCTTTTCTAAGAATATTTGAAAAATTTTATTATTTTATTATAAAATATTTAATTTACATTACTGCAGACACAATTGCATTATTATGGTAATTTCTAATGTCAAACTACAAATTGTTAATGAAATTCACTTAAATTAATTAATAATATAAATTAATTAAATTAATTTGTTTTTTTAACCTTATTCATTATGTAGTTCATACGAGAGAAGATACCGTCTTATTTATTGTCACGAAATTCGAAACAAGGCCAAGCAAAATGACTGCTGTAAATTTTCAAAATAGCATTAGTATACTACTTTGTATATATACATATTATATTTTTGAAAACTCGATTTTTTTTTAATTCTTGAAATGCGACATTAGGATAGTTAATTAGATAAAATAATAAATAATATTTAAATTTTTAATAAATTAGCAATTCTAAGCGCGTTCCATGAATTTTTCTTTGTTTATTTTTCAGTTTAACATAATTTATGGAAATATTTTAATTTTTTATATGAAAATCAAATTAATATGTTTTTTGTCATTTTTTACAATAATATCTTAAAGTTCATAATATAAAATTTAAAATAAGAGATATCTTTGAAACATTTAATAAATTCCCATTTTTAACAATAATTATAACCCAAAAGTAGAAAGTACTTGTAAACGAAATCACGAATACTTTATAAATTACAAAATACAATTATTCGTTAATGTAAAAATGATATAATTAAAATATTATAAATTTTAAATAACTGTATTTAAAAATTATGGATTCTAGAGATTATAATCACATTTTACTTTATGATAAATTTATTATTCCAAATTTCAAAATTGTAATTTCTGCGTCACTTATTTATTTAATTTAAACTAATCAAAATAATGGTATCGCAATGATCGATTTTTGCCGCAAATTTTTTAAACAGCACATCAACTTTATATTTATGAAAATCATAACTTTGAATCACAAAAATATTTAATCAGATTTATTCCTATAATGCAAAACCTCACCCTCAAGAATTTCACCGTTTCGAATTCAATCATCGATATAAGCAATAAAATAATTCAATATCTTGCTAAACATTTAATCAAATTGAAAGCATCATATCCACTCTACAAATGCATTGGCACCGATACTCCAAATATACACCATCGCATTAACAAAAATTAATACATAACCTCAACTCCCCTCCATTCAGAGAAAAAAAATCTCTAAATTTTTTCCTCCCCTTAGTTTGACATTTAAAGCCTTACAGCTTATTAATTCTCACTTTTCGCACTCTCGTGTCAACGAAAATTTCTAATAAATCAAAACTAAATGAAAAGCTATGGCGTAATCCCTTAAAACGCAATCTCCACTTTCTCTTAGCGCATTTAACTAATTATCGCCCGGGCAAAGTACATTGCAAACGGTTAAACATAACCAATCTTTGTTCATCCCGTTGAAAATGGCAATGTACCATAATCATATATATTAAAGTTTTTAGAACGACGACACAGAGGGCCATACATAAGAGATGATATTTTAGGGTGAGAAAATATAGTAAAGTAGTTAAATGGTTTTTGTGTGTGAGCGGAGCGCGCTTTGGCTTTACAAATGCATGAAACGTTATATATAAATCCCCTTTTCTCCTTCATGACAGGAAAATAGAGAAGGAAGTCCTTTAAATTGTTTCGTAATTAAGGGTATTTCAATTAGTTAATAGGTTTTTAGTATGAGGAAACAAACGCTTTTACGACGCAGGATGATAACACACTTGTTACTAGTTTATGGATACGATTAAAGTTCACATTTCGTTTAATTGGATATTTTCAAAAATTTTTGTTTATTGTTCTTTTAAATATACCAATATTAAGAGGCGCGGTCGCGCTTCGACGGCAAGTTAATTATTAAAAATTATTAATATTTTAACTATGGTAGACAATATTTTTTTATTATTTTAAAAAATACTGATTTTTGTTTTATAATTTAATATCACATTTTTCATTCATTATTCATTTTTGTTTTAGAATGACTGGAAAGGTTAATCTATCATCTACAAGTACTTAAGTGGTTCTAATCAATAAGGTAAGTTAACGTTAATTAACATTCTTAATAAAGACACAAAAAGCAGTTTTAAAATATAATGCATTTATAAAGATAATATTTATAAATAATTGACAATTTATTATTTTATTAGCTGAAAAAATCAAAATTTAAATAAGTTTTTGAATTGGCCAAAAATCATCAATTATACTGTAATAGCCGAAAATGCTATTTTAATCGTTTTTATTAAACACATTCAACATTAAAATTTAACTGGTATACTTAAAACCAAATATCTTTCATATAGTTAACAAGAAATATCGTTACCATGGTGTTTCTTCTACCCACATATACACGCACACTTGCCGTACGTATATACCCAAGCCTGCATAAATTGCACATGCACGTGTAGCTAGAGATGTCTGTCCCGTTCTTTTTTTTGTCCCTACATCGTACATATATACATGTATATAAATATGTATGTATATATATACATATACATTTATATATGTGTATATAAAAAGAGGGTAAGAAACAGGAACGAAAATCAATACCCTTCGTAAAAGGTCCCCCTTATATGCATGTATGTGTGTGTATACTTGCTCTCCTAAATTGCCGGGAGAACTTTGCACCAGTGGGGGGTAAAAGTCGACGAAGCGTGCCACCCTAACCTTACACATATATACAACGATCGTCTTTCTATTTCTTTCCTTTTCTTTTTCCTTTTTCGTCTGTTTTTGTCGACTTTATTCGTCCGTATCCTTACGCTCCTGTCTTCCCTTTATCTCTTCTTCTGATTTTCGCGACTAAATCTTCTCCTACCCCTTTTTTTTCCTTCCTTATATCAGTCTATCATTCTTTTTTTTTCTTGAACTTTCGTACAATTTTTTTTATCTTTCGGACTTTATCGCTTGGTAATATGTATCTGTGTATTTTTGGGGGGCGCCTGTGTAAGTGTATAGACTACGTATAAGCATTTTGTTCCAGCTGTATGTATACGAACGTCTAGATTGGGGTTATATATACTTTTATAAGAGCAGTAAGTGCTTTTCTTACAGTGTCGTGATGCATTGCGTCGAGTCAAAGAAAGAAATCAGATTTCCTCTCTTTCCCGAAAATGTCCATTTTCTTCGTTTATAAATGCCAGATTGGATGATATATACCACGCTACATTCTGATATATAGTATATATGAAACGAAACTTTTTTTTGCTTCTGGTTCTTTTGAATTCAAGGGTTTTTCTTATATTCGCTAGGGGGATACATTGGATGTGTATCCTAGCTGCTTGTCTTTGGTTTTCATTTTTTCGGGAGAGTCGGAGAGGAGAGCTTTGTTTCTTAATTCAATTGAGTGTTTATATTCGGTTGATACTTGATGCGTGGAATCGACGGATATTTTTCAGTGACAGAGTTTTCGCAATTTTTTACGTCATTTGCTGGTGAAGTGAAGTGATTTGACTTGAATAATGTTTCGTTTCGTTGAGTCAATTTATTGAAATACATATTTTTCGTATACATCAGAAAAGCGAAGTGTTTTTTTCAGTAAGTAAAATAATTTTTTTAATAAAATAATTCATATATTTAAAATTATAAAAAATTTGATGAATGCAAACATTTATTGTTACTAATTTCTCGAAAAATTACTGAAAATGTCACTAATCTTGTTACAGTGGTAAAAATTTCAAAAGGAAATGATATAACCGACTCTGATGATCCTGCAGCTGTTACTGAGAACGAATTATTAAGAGCTACTAGTATTGATGCTGCTGCTAAAAGATTAGTAAGTCTGCAACCTTGTAAAAGTATACAGCTGACTATTTATTCATACACGGAGAGAATAAATCGGGAATACTTCCTTGTGCCTTCTATCGCTATGATTCTTTGCGCATGCTTGTGGAAATATGCCTTGCTCTGAAGTAATAATTCCACAAGCTATCAGGAATGAGTCCGTTTGCTTGTGAAATCATTGCTTCAACGCAAGGCGTATTTCCACAGTGCATGCGCAAGAAATCACAGCGTTGGGGACGCAAGGAAATATTTCCGGTTTGTTCTCTGCGTGCATATAACTTAGTAGAATTATTTTTATTCGTAGTACTAATAATATCATTAGTGCAATAACTTACTATCAAGATGCCGTAAGATATGTTTGATATTCTTGGTTGTTGTATATGATCGACCAAGAATCAAACATATTACTACTGTACTTGGTCAAATCAACGGTTCGAATAAATTATTAATATTTGGGTAAGTTTGAAATTCAACTTTGAAGAAAAACACAACTTTTAATATTACAATTTGTTGATTTTTATAATGAAAATTCTGTATATCTTCTCTGAGAAATTTTTAAAAGCTTAGCCAAACAGCCGTAGCGTGGCGCAACTACAAATTCATTAGGATGCTCTCTGTGCTTTGGGGT
The DNA here is from genome assembly GCA_017163975.1 of Anastatus disparis. Taxonomy (NCBI): domain Eukaryota; kingdom Metazoa; phylum Arthropoda; class Insecta; order Hymenoptera; family Eupelmidae; genus Anastatus; species Anastatus disparis. Next base: position 3,987,128 of record JAFFSR010000218.1, on the reverse strand, counting down.
GCAGTGGCCTAACATAGAAGCCTGCGCTCGAGTCTGCGCGCTTATCTCAGTTGTGAATACATGTTTTTGAAAGACTGAGCGCCAAAAAAGAGAGAACAGCCTCAAAAAGTTCGTTGTGGCATCGCACTGTAAAGGCTGTGCTCTCAAAAGTTTCTCAGTGTTGAGTAAGATCAAAAGGCGAGATTTTATGTGATTCTTTGAGGTTTTTGAAATCGCTTTTTATCAAAATAAGAAATAATAATGAAGCAAAAATATCGCTTTGAATTATTTTTCGAAAATTAAAAAAAAAACCGATATGATTGAGCTCTATTGTCATAAATATTAATATCTTAAAAAAGAGGTTTGACTTCTGGTGTTGTATTTTTTATAACTGAGAGATATTTGTCTCTTATGAAATTGTAAAAAAGCCGTGTCTGTTTAGTCAAACGCTCAATTACTTGAACTTCATCTGAATTTTTAAATGTCTAAAGAACATTGCTTCTAATACAGGACCATACTATTTTTAAACAAATCACACGAGATACTTTATTTATTCCCAATTTAACTCTAGCTTGTAAATTGTATCATATTAGAATTCTAAGGTGTACAAATCTAAAAGTAGGAAAAATGCTTTATTCGAGGTTATATCACAAGTTATTTTAAAAAATATACCTAAAAGTACATTTTGCCTTTAAAAATTAAGTTAAATATTTTGGATATCTGATTTTATTCCGGTCAATTAAAATTTATTAGACCAGCTTTATAAGCGTTATATAAGGAAAAAAATGAAAAAATACTATAATTGATAAGTAATAAATAAATATTTACATTAATATATAAAAAATTAATAAAAAACTCATGATGAAATAAAATTATACTTAATTAATAAAAAGCATAGCAAAGAGATATGTCAAATAATTTTTGAATACAGATTCAAAATCCAAGAAACTGCAATGTCGATAACTATGTATATATCATATATCCTTTTAATTAAATCATCTTAAACGACAGATTGCGTAGTAAAAAGACAATTTTTACGTACAAAAAAATTATTTGAAAATGCTACCAATAATGCTATAAAAATTTTTAATATATTTTAAATATACAATAAACAAAACATATTGCTAATGATCAGGAATAAAATAAAAGGTTTATCGCATATTAATTTGAAAAGAGACCACCTTTGCGCTTAACAAAGTTAACAGCTTGCACTCGTTAACCCGAGTCACGCCCCTCACGTGAACTTTCGCATTTACATATAAGTATTGTAGAATATAAACTGCAGCACATAAGAGATATGTGTGGTATACGTGCACGTTGGCACGTTTGTTACGAGCACCTCACCTCATCAAAGAGGAGGAAAATAGAATTCGTTTAAATAGGTATATACATATATATATATATATGTATTTTTTTTAATGATTGGAAGTGAAAGAATGTTGTTTAAAATTGAGAAAGCAACTCCAAAATTTTTTGTATTTATTTATGATGAGATCGAAGAAATGATCAAATATTTCTTTTGTAAATGAAAAAAAAATAAATATTGAAAATTTATTTGGATATTAATAATTTTTAATTTATCATATATTAAATTAAAAATATTATCTACAATTTTTTAATTCAACATTTATTCTTTATTCAAATATTTATTCAAATTTTTTAAATAAAAATTAAAATGTAAAAAATTTTAAAGATTTACGTATTTGTTTTCGAATATATATTTACGTATATTTTTATAGAATAATATACTAACTACAATATCACGTACTATAATAATATATTTATATTTTTCTTGTCAGGAATGATCTTATAACATATTATACATCGTTTTACAAATTTTGGCGCCTTTTTTTATTAGTTCAGAAATTATCCACTAGATGGCTACCAATATTTTTCTGCTCTCGCAAGTGCAGAGACTAGGCTATGATTTGTATATAAGAAAGGTCCAATGGTTAGTGGGTGTACTTGCTTCGGCAGTACATATACTAAAATTGGAACGATACAGAGAAGATTAGCATGGCCCCTGCGCAAGGATGACACGCAAAATCGTGAAGCGTTCCACATTTTTTTGCAATTTTAAAATTTATTATTTTTACCTTAATTAATTAAATAAAATGTCAACTTAACATTTTTTTATAGATGTTCGAAAATAACATTTATAATTTATTACAAACATTAATTTAAAAATATACAAAATTTAATATAATTTAAGAAGTTATTTTGTAATCTGTATTTTTTTGTATTAAAATTTTAGAAAATGTATTTTCAATTCATGAATTGTACATAACGTGATTAAATTACGTGAATGTGCAAACCGATTGGATCATAAATGCTATATAATACTTTTCTTGAATTGGATGTTTCCAGATTGATTTGTTAATAACTTTATTATATTGTGCAAATTCAAGACATTTCATAAAATCATTAATAAGTACTTCGACGTACGAGATAACAATTCAAAGTCTCGTTGTTTATTTTAAAACAAAAAAATTTTTCATATTTTCTAATTTTATCATCGATTAAAAGAAGGACAATCGTATGTATCCAAAGCGCATAGACATTTAATTTCTCAGAAAATCAGATATTTTAAAATTTTATCGTTACATGGTCTTTTTTCCTTCTTTTTTTAGGTCGCGTACGAAAGCGATCTTGTATTCCGAGTAAAACCGCAAAGTCTTATCTGTAGTCCGATTATATTTGCTTTCAACGTCCTCCTTGTAATTCTCAGAATAAGAAAAATCGCTTATAAAATCTTCGCCACACAAAAATTATTTAATAACTATATTAATCTCTTTTTTAATGGTTAATTTTAGTTTCAATTTGTTCTTAATGTAATTCTTTATATAAAAAACAAACAAATTTAATGAAGAAAAAAAAATTTATTTTGAAATAAAAAAAATATTTTTTTGAAATTTCATCATCGAATACAGGTACAATGAAACTAAAAAGTTTTAATTTATAAAAATGTTTAAAATACTTTTTTAGTTTATAAAATAAACTAAAAATTTTATAAGCAAATTTTTTGGGTTTTCTGAGTTTTAAAAAAGGTGGATATTTTATGAGTTTTAAAAAAGGTGAAAAATTAAAAGATTTGAAAAATTTCACGGGTCAAAAGCGTGATTTATAAATTAAAAAATGAAACCTAACCTTAACTCTGAAGTCGCCTTAATAGAAGGAAATAAAATAATATGTAAAATGCATACTACAATCATAAAAGTAGTTTTCTACATATTTTCACTTCCACGTATCTAATTCCAGTGCAGTAAAAACAAATTAATATTTTGCAATTGATTGAATTACAAGCCTATTTATAGTTGTAATAACAAAAACAAAAAACCTTGATCCTCTGCTAAATATATAACAAACGTATAAACAATAAATAAAGCCTTAATCAACATATCAGAGAAAAACTGGTACAAGCCATTGTTTCGCAATTCAAAACCGTAAGCTCATCTTCGGCTCAATAAATCCATCATCCAATCCGTCGGTATATATGTATTACAATTAAAAGAAAAACCAAGTAAAAACATGAGGAAAAAAAAAGAAATCTTATAAGAGTCACGTAAAGTAATTGTGTATTCCGATCACGTATGAGTCCGCGATATTACTATAGCCTGCGGGGGTGGAGAAGGAGGAGGAGGATAAAAAGAAGGAAGGAGAGGGAGGAAGATTCTGATTGTCGCGGAATGACAATTGCTCTTATCGAATTTACCGATCAATGAATTTCACGCAATGCTACGGTGCTTGCTGTATGTGCACATTTTTATTTTTCTTCAAGGATTCTTGTTGCCGTTGATTTATAAATAGATTTTGTTTTTGATTACATTTAGATTAATTTGTTTTAATGCAGTTGCACTGTAATTCACTGCTGTTGGCTTTGGTGAGAAAATTTAATTTTTTTTCAGCAGTAGAATGTAGTTTTTAATAATTGATGTATGAAACTTTTGTTTTCAAAAGAAATATGAAATAAAACTTTTTAGGTTATTATGTGCGTAAAGTTATTATATAAAGTGCGATTAAACCCTACAAAAAGTAAAATTTGTAGAGCGTTTAATGAAGCACTTCTCGCACGCTGCAGAATAGCACAAGTAACGTTTATGACACAGGCTTAAAGTATAACTTTACGCACGAACGAAGAAACTTCACGTTCGGGCTTGCTACGTTAACCTCTTTTCACGTCCTTGTTGCAAAAAAATATTTGTAAAAAATAATTTAATTTTAAAATCTAATCACTGCGTAATTTTGAAAAATTTAATCACACAATTAAAGAGTAAATATAAAAAGCTCATTTTAATCATGTTATTTGATCAAAGAAAGAAAAAAAATCTTAAATACTTTAATAATATGAACATAAAATTATCTGTCTCCTTAATAAAACAAAAGAATTTTCATTTCTACAGGATTACGTAAAAGGGAAACTATGTAAGATAAAGTTATTTATCAACAAAGCATCTACGTAATATATAAAAAGTAAAATATTTCAAACCAAACAATAAAACCGATTTGCTTTTTGTACGATAGATGTAGTTATCAAGAAAGTAATATTTTCCGACAACTTAAGTCAGAAAGAAAAATAATAAAATCGGATGATTTCAACCCTCAACCAATAAAAAAAAAGAAGTTTCTTATAATTTATACAATACGTATATCTTTTATCAGTGGCATGAAAAAAATATTCTTCATGTATTATTTATGTCAATAAAAACCTCTCTTGTATCCGGAGAATAATTTCTCTGATAAAAAAAGTGACATTATGCACGGTGTGGAACCAGACCTTGTAAATCTTTCATTTATTGATAAAGTCTTAAATCTCAGATCGTTAAATTGTCCGCTCTTGCTCTCAAACAATGAAAAATTATCCAATCAATGAAGTAATTGCTTCGAACGAAATCAAACTAAAAGAGTATCTTCTCTTCCTTTCCCACTGCCCCTTTTATTTCCTTCCAACTTACAAGATAAAAATCACCATAAATCCCTATATAAAAACTAAAGTTAAGTATCAAACCGACGAAAAATCCGTATCAAGTGAATACAAACGACTTGCGCCAACAATCTTTTGCCCAACATACAAGAGAACATGTATACAAGAAGAGGGTGAAATTTCTTCGAAAATTCATTGGTTCAAGGGGAGGAGCTGGTTTAGGAATAAAGTGATATTTTACGAGAAAATTTTTGCTCAAGGAAGCAAAAAGTGAACATATCTCCTAACATCTCTTCCTCCCCTCCCTCCTTCAACACAAGAGGAGTTTTCGTTATAACTGAAATTTATGAAGCGTACATTTTAGGCTTCTTTTTTTTTTCTTCCTTTCTAGAAAATATCCATATAGCTGCGAGCATTAAAATTCCTTGCCTCCTTCACTAACTTCCGCCACGTGGATGCAAGAGAGCGCAAGAGAGCTGGAAATTAATGTATATTAATGATCGTGAATATAAAAAATAACCCGCCTATGCAGTTCAAGATGTACTGCCGGCTTTTGTGTTTATTTGAAAATGTCTTTTGTTAAAAAGATATAAGAATCCATCCCTTTCATTAATTTTACTAGACAAGTCGTAAACGATTTTTTTTCTTTTCTTTCTCTCTTTTTTTTTATTTCGAAAGATTATACTTCGTGAGACGATGTAATTTTTTTTTATGATCTGTAAAAAAAAAGAAAAGATGGAGGGTGTTGCTGTATTGTCATATATATACTGTGAAATGGAAGGATAGTATTGTTATGCAAGATCGGACTCGAAATATTGTTTTATCGAGTGGCGAATGGGTTTATGGTTATGGGAATCGTTGGATGAATTTCGTAGGGTTTTGAAAGTATTATGATCATTTTCGGCTCGCGTACATAAAAGGGACTATTGTCGCTATTGTCATTATAATCTTACTTTAATACTCTGTCTGTTCATTTAATCTTTTGACACTAGAGGTTAACAACTTTATACGTGTAACTTTATATCTGAGGATTAAAATATTCATACACTCGTAAAGTAGAAATGTTTTATTTGAAAATAATTTTATATGCAAATAACAGGGAAACTCGCGTAAGGAGATATAAAATATCGACATTACAATTTTCCAAATTTTTTATTCATAATCTAAAATTTTTTAAAATTTTTCTATATTATTATTCCCTTTTACTTTAACTAATAAAATCTATGACATAGAGATATTTAAAAAAATTTTTTTAACGAAGATACAAAATTTGAGAAATTATAAATATAGTCTATTACATATACTCTATTACATGACCTTAATGCAATATTATTTAGCGAAACATTATTTTTTAATAATTAAGTTTCATCAAAATGAAATAATTGCATACGCTAATACTAAATACTTAAGTAGATGAAAAATTTTGCTTTGGTTAATGTTATGTGAAATACAAAATAATTTTACTTCAATTCAATCAAACACAAAATGCAAAATATGAATTTATTTCTCTAATTTATTTCCTTAGTTCAAATGGTTAAATTTGCTTCTGAGAATAAAATTGTTGAAGTGGTTCGATTATCAGTTCTATTTATAAAAATTCTTTTCGAAACTATATTCAGTACTTTGCACTATAAGCCTCGAATCGCGATCAAAGAATAAAAATCGAAAATTTATAAGATCACTAAAAGTAAAAATTTGAAGCATCTTTCAAAATTTTCTCTAAAAAAGGCAGCATTGTATCAAAATCAATCTTTAGCGAAGCTATTATCAAACTTATATGAAACATTTTTTTTTCAATTTTTAATAGTTACTTTGGTAAGTAACTATTTATGTAAGCCTATAATCTTATTAATCAATGTACACCGATCTTTATGAAATAATGCAAAGATTCCATCAACTTATCTAACATCTACAATCGTTACTCCATCAAACTAAAAAAAACCTCCATGCATGAAATCTCATTAAAAAAAAAACTCTGCTCATGTACATGTACAACATAAAAAAAGAACTTGACGACAACCCTCATGATTTTTTTTTTTACTTAGCGCACACACTAACTTCTTTTTGAGTATGAAGAAAAATGGACACACGTCAAGGTAGGATGGAGAGAGAGAGAGAAAAAAAAATAAGCATTCGAGCGAAGCATAATAATGGGCCATAAGCCTGTAATATTAAAAAAAAGGGCCTGAAAGTTTTTCACCATGGGGGTCAGCCCAACAACGGGCAGCAGTAATAACAGCACGCGACCAGCTGTCTTCTCTCGTCACATGAATGGGGTTAACATTTTAGCTCGCAGCAACAGCAGTAAGCCTCGTAAAGAGGTCGATGAACTACTTTACGCTTTTTTTTCTCTCCTTTTAACAAGAAAGAGAGTGAAAGAGAGACGTGCGAGGGAGGGAATTTATGAATGCATTTTGAAAATTGTTCCTTGGTCACGTATATATGGAGAAGAACATTTTTGAAGGGATCCTTTTTTTTTAAAGGTTGGAGTTTTTTTTTCTCCTTGCTTCTTAGAACATTGTGGAAAGAATTGTTATGGAAATTCAAGGATTTCAATCAGTTTAAAAGGCCACTTGGTAAGATATACTTTTAAAAATTGAGAATCTTCATTTTTTCTAGCTCGGATGGATGAAGAAAAATAGCTTTCATCATCAACTTTTTCTCGGTATCAACCTATTTGCGTGAAAGAAGAAATATATGATGGAAAAGTGATATTAATATTAAGATTAGAATTATGTAATATGGATTTAGGTGATGAATTTTCTATTCTAAATTCAAATTTTTTACATTAGTAAAATTGACAGAGTTGAATGTTCTAATTTTATTTACAATGGAAAAGAAATACTTTTGTTAATATAATCATTTTTATAAGAATATAAATTATTCATATGCTTGAAGCGACTACAGAGGTTAGGTTAAATTTTATTTCGTAGTTTACAAATTACACTTAGTTTCTAAAAGTTTTGGGTTTTTTAAAATTTTCCATTATTTTTTGGATTTTAAAAAATGGTGGTAAATTAAAAAATTTTTTAAATTTCATAAAATAAAAGTATGATTTGTAAACTAAAAAATGAAATTTAACCTGATATCCGAAGTCGCCTTAAAATTATGATTATAAATTAAATAAAAGTTTAGACGAATAAAATTAAACAGAAATCAGAATAAAAAATAATTTGATTATAATATTTTAAAATAAAAAGTGTATCATCCAAATATCACAATAGAATATATCAAACAAGCATTTCTTTGGCAGAGAGGCTTACAATTAATTTCATAATATTAGTTAAAACATTAATTTTACGATTCGGTCAAATAACATTGGCACGTCTTCATTAAATTTCTAACATTATAAAATTTATTTTCGAACGAAAAATTTTCTTGAGTAAAGTAGGTATTTCCCTGGCTTCTGCGACAATTTACCAAGTAAATTTCCTTGAATGTTACAAAGAAAAGCCACGATATCTATACTAAAAATGTTGTCCTTGAAAAAGTTCCTCAACCTCGAACGTATATATCTGTATTACATAACCTAAAACCCACCTTTTCTTAAACTTTTCCTCAAACATTTATATACTCGAACAATAGGAGCTTAACGAAATTAGAACGCTACTATTCTGAATTGTCTATTCATTCATAACAAAAACCGCCATAATAACCTATATATAATCAATCCCATTAATATCTTCACCTAGATAAATTAAAATATTCGAATGTATATATATACATAACCTTATTCTAAAGAAAAAAATATATAGAAACTCGATTCGCGGAAGAGCTTTGAAATCTTCTGTGCGATTTATTTTTTAGGTTGCAGTAACGATAAACAAAATTATGCAAGCTTCTTATTCTTCTTCATCATCAGCATCGTCTTCTCTATCTTAGAAAGAAGAAGTGGAGGCCAATTAGTTTTAGTAAAGTTGGCACAAGTGCAAAATGCTTTTAAAGCACGTTTTTCTCAGAACCAATCTCAATGCGGATGACCCCACCAATTTTTGTTTAGCTAGATTGTTTGAGCCAATAACACACATGCGGCATTAAGAAATATACGACACATTATTTCTTTCAACCGTTTCATCTTTGTCTTCTTCTTTCTCTTTTTTTCGATGTCAGAATAATGTCCTTCGGTATAAAGATATATAAAAGATTTTTATTTTTTTAAACATTTTTTTAGAATTTGAAAAATTAGACATTTTATGAATGGATTAAAGTTATTATATATTTAAATTATTAACTAAATTTCCTTAGATTTTTTACTTTTAGTTTTTTTAACTAACTAAATTTCGTTAGCTTACCTTTATAATTCGAAAATTTATTCAAAATCGTTATCTGAGTAGAAAGTAATCATAAATCTGTACAATATAACCAAAAACATTATAATTTTCATAAAAATTTGTAAATGCTTGAATTTTTGTTTTTAAATATTTTAATTATAATTTCAAACTCTAACAACACTAATGTTATTTTAATATTCAATTAATACAAAGTTTTAATAAAATAGTATTCATTGAACCCATAATTAAAATATTAACTTTTCACATTTACTATCCTTATCTACATATTATCATGTTAACTTTTCATTTCGGATAAAATACCAAAACAAAAACGTTATTGAAAATTATTATTGAACCGCAGCGTCATTGCCAAAGCTTCAACTGTCCAATTGCTGCAATGGTTTTTTTTTCTTCAATTTCGCAAGCTTTGTCGTTGTTTTTAAAATTTAATTTACCTAGAAGAATATACAGTCACGTTTTCATTCTCAAGGTGAAATGCATGTAATATTAATGTAGCTTTGTAGCTACCATTTTTATTTTATTAGATGTTCTTTAATGAATGATAGATTCAGAATGCAATATTTATTCAATGCGCCTCGCGCGCCTTGAGCTATAGGTTACGTTTAATAAATATGTGAATGTATTACTTTAATAATAGATACCGCGAATCATGTATGCAAATGAAAATGGAAAAAGATATACTAATAAATTGGCATTTAGCTTCCTTAAATTTAAATTCTAACTTCTTTGGCTATTCTTAAACTACGTAAAAATACGTTGTTTGTATTTTAAAAACATTTACCGAGAAAAATAATCATGAGTAGTTAACATTTTTTTCTGTAGATTCCTTGTGAAGTTAAGTTCTATGTATAAATCAATATTATTAAGTGAACCATTAACAGAACATAGATTTTTAATTGTATAAGTTCATGCCAATTGAATCTTTTCAAACATTTTAACCGAAATGAAATTTAAAATTTAAATCTAAAACTAATCGACCTTGCGCATCTCTGCAATTTTTCAAAACAATTCATGAAAAAATTCATTCAAATTATCTAGAATCATAAAAAAAACGATTTTTTTGTAAAATATGTGCACGCATGTGTGTACGCGCACTGATTCTAAAAACAGTATAGTTTTATTGAAATTCCACATTGATGTTATTTAAAAAGTATTTCTTCTACTTGAAAATAAAACTGTTATTCACAATTTATTGTTCTCGAAGTAACTTTAAAATTTAAATCAACAATTCTATATGACCAATCGTATTTGAGATTCCAATCAACTTTTTTTTAATAATCATTATAATATAAGAGGATCAAAAAGTATATTTGACATTTTGAGCTGATATTTTACTATGTTAAATAAATCTTAATACAAATTTTTTGCTTTTCAGTAGTTCGTTTGGTAGAGTGATGATGGATTTCTACTGCTGATGAATTCGTAATTCGGGTATCTGAGTTTGATTGATTTATACTAGCACCGCTGTACGTCACTTGTGCTTTGTTCACAAACACGCTGAAACGAACTATCCGTCGCTAATAAACATTGCACAAATCTTAGCGCATATTCAGCGACGTTAAATAAAATAAAAATATTAAAATAAATTATTACGTACAATTACATTTAATCATACTTTAATTGAATGAACAATTAAAAAAGTTTTTTCTTCAAAGTGCTTTTTATTGTAATTGAGCAGCATACATTAAATATCTCAAGAAACTTGAGAACTATACCTAATTTTTTGTTACATTCACGAAAACCTATAAGAAACGTCTCCTTTGTCCCTCTTTCACTAATAAACGACGCAACAGTACATTATTATAATAGACAACTACATGCCGCCTCAATTATAAATGACATTTATATTTTTTCATATATCCACATGTATACATGCGCGCATACAACGTGAGATCCAAGCTTTATTTACGTATATCCCAAAACGAGCGTTTAGGGATCAATTGAGACGGGACTTTTGGGTTCGGGAAAATTTTGTAAGTTTAATTGCAGTCGTATGAGGGATAGGGCGATATAAATAATGTCGGTTGATTAAATTATGAGATGCTGACAAGGAAAATTTTATTTTATTTTTTTTAATTTTTGGAATGTGTGACAATGTGTCGAGTTTTTCAGAGAATAACTTGGATGATATTGATAAAATTTAATTTTCGTGTTTTAATTTTTATGGATTATTTGAAAAGTTCTTTTGTAAATGATGTTATTGGTTTTTTTTGATAATAATGATGTTATGAGAATTTTAAAAACTACTCGTTAAAATTTATTTAAAACTTAAAAATTTGAAGTTGCACTATCTTAACTCTATAACAATAAATTTCAAGTAGATCATTACTACATTTATCGTTTGAAAACTCCAAAATTGAAAGTAAAGAAACAAAGAAGTCTGTACCTAAGCATAAAGCTGTATACAGCCACAAAGTTCCCAAAATTAAAAAAAAAAACCTCAAAAAAAAGCGCGCAAACTCAAGAGAAGAACCCAAGGCGCTTTTATTCGTCCATATCCGTTGGATTTGGAAAGAGTCTCCGTAAAGCAAGACAAATTGTTGTGCCAAAAAAAAAAACAAAAAAAAAAAAATTACAAAGACACTCAGAGAGCAAAGCCTTTCCCCTTTATTTTTCGAAGGTCTATACAAGACCCCTCATAAAAATGAACAAGAAGATTTTTGACATCGAAGAAGAAATAAGAAAAGAAACAGAGAGAGGGACAAGCTTCTAAATATCACTACAGTGTTAAATTTTAGCCGCAAGGGTGATTTTCAACTTTGTCTTTCCTTGCACTTTATGATTTTCTTTTTCTCTCTCTTATATATATTATTATTTTGCCTTGTCAAGACGTTGAGTTTGAAAAATTGAAGCGTTTTCACTTTGAATGATTATCTCGTTTTTTTTTCATCTCCCTTGGAATATGATTTTGAGGATAATTTATACATTGCTTTTTGGAGGATTATCCCTTAGCTTAAGTATCGGGAAGTTTCAAATTGATGTTTACAAGCCATGATAAAATGTCAAATTGTTCTATATTTACATGATCACAATGATGCTCGTTTTCAATGTAATATGATAATTATGCTGATATTTTATGACTGCACCATCGTAAAATGTTTTGTAACGCTCAACAAAAAAAAAATATAACCACGAATGAACTTCTAGTGAAATGCGAATAATTTGAATAAATACAAAAAAATATCTAAATTGTCTGAATTATTCATTGTTGAATTTTAAATTTACTAACGTTTAAATTTGTCACTCCTGACAATTATTACCGAGCTATTTCTATTATTGCTCTCTGAAATTATTTACGATCGTTCAATAGCAAAGAAAATTTCTTAGGAACATTATCGGTCATTACATTTTTTACACTTCGAGTCGTTCTAAAAACGTAATAAAGTCTCACGTTCTTAAAAATGAAATGCGAGCTTCTTTCGAACTCAAAACTCCATAAGTTAAGTTTTTTAATGTTTCGTCTTTAGCTCCATAAAAAAAAACACATTAAATTTTTAGGTATCAGTAAATTTAAGAGAATTTTTTTAATTTTCTGATGAGCAAAGAAAATTTTTCTTTCAAAATGCGAAAGTAAAATTAAAAAATATTACCTACAGACTAAATAATTTTATATAGTTTTAATAAATATCTAATATTTATAGAAATTTTAAAATAATTATAATTAAATAACTTGGAAAAAGATTAAATTCTCTAAAATAATTTTTTCAAAAATTCAGTATTAAAAATTGACCAAATACAAAAAATCTTCTCTGCTTCGATACAGTCCAAAAGAACATTTCTTTTTCAGTCAAAGCATTTCAAAGCGATAAAAACCGTCTGTCGCGACAAGAAACTTAAAGCCCAACCCGATAGACTTTAAACATATCTCCTTCGTTTTACGCGTACATATATACACACACTGTCTGTCAGGATGTCGAGTTGTTAATCTAGAGTACACAGAGAAAGAAAGAGAGAGAGAAAGAAAAAAAAGAGGCGCGGACTTGAAAAATTTTAAGAGCTGCTCATAAATTACACGATTGAGAGAGAGAGAGAGAGAAACGAGTCAAGCTATGGCGAAATTTCGTGTGTGTATAGAAGAAAGGCGACGACGCGAGTCAAAAAAGGAGAGAGTAAAAAAAAGGAAAGAAAGAACGAAGGCGACGTAGTTTTAACTTTTTTTTCAGCACACATTTATCATTATTACATTCACTGATTATTGGGACTCATTGTTTTGACGAACAACACGAAGCCACTGTGTGATTAGGCCGAAGTTGGACCATTCAAATTATTTTCAAAATTCTTATGCTTTAATTATAACTATATGAAATATTTGCAATAACTGAACATTTCTTAAAATTATTTGGCGTCAAAGAAAAAATGTACTTATTTTTTTTTTACAAAAACCGTAAAATACGTAATTAATGTATTTGAACCCTGATCAAACGACTTAATAAGCACTTATTAATCGATTTACGCACAACCCAACACGTATTAGATATGATCGATCACAAAAACTAAATATAGAATACTATATGAAATATCTTATCTCCAAACGCGTGTAAAAAACGCAATTAAAGATAATTTGACGGTAGCTAGAACTAGAATTTAATATCATACGCACGCGTCCTGTTTTATTTACTTTCGATACTTTGATAAAGGATAATTAAAGGTTTAGAATAACCAAGACTTAAATATATAATCCTGCCATACGTGTAATATAATAGATATACGTAAGGTTGGTAATTAAGGTTATGTCTTTATATAATAACTTTGAATAAACACCTTCATAAATCGTTTTTACTTGATACTTTTGAATTAATGTTATTTTGGGTAATTATGACAAGTTTTTAAATGAACTTTGTTAGTTAGATTTCTATGTATTGATAATAGATTATAATCGTATCTTGCGTTTTCTTGTTGCAAAAAAGAAAAATTTTTATATTACCCATCTATGTATTTAATAATTTTTTTTTTTTAATTTTATTTAACGTCGCTGTATTTATGCTATATTATTGCGATGCTAATTAGCGACGGAGGTCGTTTTAGTATGTTTGTGAACAAAGCACTTGTACCGTATACAGTGGTGCTTGTATAAATCGGCCGAGAGCGAGATTCGAACTCAGGACCTCGAGTTCATGAAGCCATCGTTCTACCGACTGAGTCATTGAGATCTCATATAAATACATTTAAAATGATATGATAAACGTGTTTCTCAAGGAATAATTTTCCAAATATTTAATCGGATTGAATATCATACTCGGTACTTTTATAAAATCTGTAAATTTTCAATGATTTGTAATAAATACCGTTAAGACTGAACATTAAAACTATTTTAAACATTAAACTATCTCTAATATTAAATAAGAAACGAATTTATCTCTATAAAACTTGTGATCGTTAACTTAAAAGCTAAAAAATACATTCTTTTGCAAATTTTTTTGAACGAGTTACACTTTATTTATAAACATATTTGTAGAATTCCTTACTACTGAAGTTATTAGTAAAAAAGTTACAATAATCGTTTAACTGACACAGAAAAATTATAGAGAATTTCATATATTTTTCTTTTGGATAAACTTTAAAAAATCAGAAAACTTCGAGAAATTCCAACAGGTTTGAAAAAATATGCTTTATCGAAAAAAAATATTATTTTAACTTGTTACTGAAGTCATTTAAAAAAACTTTCATTTCAAATAGAAGATGATACAATACTAAAGATAAAAACATTTGCAGCAATCCAATAAATAGCTTAGTTTTTTTTGCAATCACATTAGCCAATTAAGAAATCTTTGGAAAAAACGAAATTTCTGGTTCTAATTTTTCAATTTCTTAATAAATTATTTTGATGCATTTAGTTAAGTTTATAAGTCGTACAACATTCTTAAATCTTCTAGGACACAACTTTATTAAAAATAAGTTTTCGCCATTATAACTTGAAATTTATAAATATTGTTTAATATTTACAGAGGGAATTGTTAAATGTTTATAGTATTGAATATTATTGATTCAAATTTCTAAAAACACGTTCCAAAAAAAAATAAGAATTGACTCCGGAAGAATTCAGAATTATACTCTAATAGTAAAATGACCCGCATGACTAGTATACTGTAAATTTGCTAAAAGAGCGAGATATCCCACCAAATATCTGTTAAGAAAAAAAAAAAATTTCATTCTTTCCAAAACTCTAACACGTTAGATCACTTTCAACTTTAATAAAAACCCTATAACGGCTATTTTCAAAAGTATTCTTAATAAAATAAAAAATATAAAATATGCAATCACATAAATTTAGCAATTTTCAAAACTCTCAAATCGTAACATTAGATATTAATTATCATCAAAAGAAGCGGGCAAACCTCTTTAATCGTCCTCGTGCACAGTCGTTTTCATTGGTTCATATATACAGGCGAATAGGTGCGTACGTACACGAACGACAAATCGTGCGCAACAACACTTACGTATAGGTGTGTACGTGCACACATACGTGCACAGACATAAGAAGGAGCGCCATGGATTTGAATCGATGACCCTGGCTCACTGACCCTTTTTTTTAACTCACTGTACGCGCGGAAACCTTCAATCGTTCATTTTTATCTTCTCTCTCTTTTTTTATATATCTTCTGTATAGTTTTCCATTCCATACTCTTTTTTTATACTTACTCCATTATATCCTTCTTTTTCTATATTACAAAGACTATCTCACTCTTTGATTTTCTCTCTTTTTCTCTCTTTTCGAGTGAAGAATTTATACTATATGTATACACCGAGCGATGGTGAAATAACATTGTATGCATCTCTTGGAAGAGATAGATGATGATCTTTCGCTATATGCCTTATGTACCACTGATGGAATGATTTTTTTTTCCTCTTATTCTTTCCTTAGCTAATGATTATAAGAGAGGGACGTTTTAATCGGTCCAAATACAGCGCAAGGTGAACGTATGTAAAGATCGAAGATACGAAGAAATAAATAAATAAAAAAACAGCGATGAAGATGATGCTGGTGTATAAAGGCTTTGATCATATTGTTTTGTTAGATAAATTATCGAGATTCGTTTTTTTATTATTTTTATTTTATATAAAGTAACAATTCAATAATTTATGTATTTTATCCTTGGAATGTGTTGAAATGTTAAATAAAACCGAGAAGATGAATGGCTATTTGTATTTTCGTAATTAATACAAAACTGAAGATTTTCAAGTAAATTTTGAAGTTATAAATAAAATTATGTTTAAAAGTGAAAAAAATAGTGTTTTAAGTTAAAAAAAAGAAGATGAATATGTAAAGATTAAATAAGTCAAAATTAATATTTATTAGTATGCAATTCCATTTGATTAAATTAATCAAAATGAGCAAAGAAAATAGCCAAGATCATCTGTAACACATTTCTCCTTATTTCATCTTCACCAAAACAAAAGACAAGTAAATATATATATACACATTTAAAGCCATGAAATCCTCTTGCAAAGCTGACAAATGATAGCTTTTTCATTCTCCCCTTTTTCGTGTCTTTCTCTTCACCCTCGCGTGTAAAAAAAAAGAAGAAGAAATGAAGAAAAAAAACCAACACGCAACCGCAAAATAAAGGATAAGAGAATCAGCTGCTGCTACTGCAACAAAACAAAAACTATTAAAGCCTTTTGCACTTCTTTGCGCGAGAGAAAAGAAGAAGAAGAAAAAAAGGTTCTCTATTTGTTGAAGTTGGCACTTGGCCAGTTTTAAGACCAAAATCAGTACAGTGACTAAGCTTATATATACCATGACACTAGCCAATTGTTGCTTCGTTCAATTATAATTTAACCAATGAGATTTTAGTTGTTGAAGGAGATTTTATCGTAACAGTCAATTTCGTAATAGTGACATTGTTAGCAAAAAATATTCATTGAAGATAATACAAAATTCATCAATAATCAAAACTGGAGTAAAGAAGATATCAAAATTGCAATTCAGAGGATTAAACATTAATGTAACATTACATCAATACCATTAATTTTTGGTTGAAATTAAAATAATCAATGTTTACTGTATACTTTAATGCTAATGGGTAAACAACAAGGCAATAACATTAATTCAATGTTATTTTTGGCATGTTAACAGTCAACAAATATATTAATAGAACACGAATGGCTATTTTGTAAAATTGTAAATGTGAAATGAGCCAATCTAATTATTATGAGTGTATTGTTATTTACATGTTGATATTATTAATGTCGCTGATAAATCAAAATAAGAGTTTGGTATAATTAAACACTCCTGAAAAAAGCTTTTGGGTAGAAAAATGTATTTAAGGGTAGTTTGTTATTTGAAAGTATAATTAGAAAGAAATAAGATATCCTCGTCTGGAGCGAGTGGAAGTATAAGGAAAATTACTTAATTACGTTGGATAACAGAAATTATTGCATTAGCTAATTTTATTAAGAAAATCGAATAACATAAGAGGGTCGGGATGAGCTGAATCTATTGAGCTTGAATTAGATATATAAGAAAACACTATTGTGTTTCGGATTTTAGAAAAGAAAAGATGCTTGAATAGAGGTCTCTATTACTTAAGATGTTTTTGGATAATAGGGAACGGACACGTTCAGTAAGAATAATGTTTTGAATCTTGGACTTTTAAGATGAATTTTTCACAATAACAATATTGTCATTTAGCTTTATAATTATTGTATCAACTGTTATGAAACCCAATGAATTTTCGTAATATATTTATTCAAATTTCATGTGAAAATTATAATCAATTTTTTAGTATTTCTGCGTAGTAAAATTAACCATAAAAAATAAAAGAAAATCTTTTGTCAATACAGTGGAAAAATTGTGCAAAGAAAAGAGTTCAATAGGAAAAACTACACATTCTTTCGGTGTGATTAATATTTCTCATTTTAATCGAGATACATACTTGGTTTAGTATAAAAATTCGTATTTATGTAGTAAAAATAATTATATTATTTATTTATTTATTTATTTACTAATGCAAAAATATACTATATCTATCATCCTATTCATCAGCCAAACAATATAAAAATTTAGATTAATACAATTAAACATTAGTAAATATTGGTGCGTTTATAACAATAAAATATAAGTTATATACTAGATAAATCATATTATTTACATAGAAAAATTTACTGGGTGCATATACAATGTATTCTATATATTAAATAGTAATTTTTATAAAAAAAGTCAAGTCTGTTCCACTCTTATAATATAGTATGATAATTTTCACTCGAGAATTTCCCTTCGTGTGAATATAAAGTAAAAAATTACAATCGTGAAATATTATTCAACAACTATTATCGAGCAATCCTATTACGACATTCCATAAAATAAAAGGCCGAGTCCGCATGCAATCATTTAAATGCACAAAAATAAAAATTTTTTTATACACACGCGTGACCAAGCATTAATATCTTCTTTCCTTCTAATCCATATCCATCAAATTTACCTTCAATAAACCTTTCAACCATACAACAAACGAATAAATTGAAACATAAAAATGTTTATGTCCATCCATTTCGTATCTTCCTTTCCATTAGTTTCTCTTCTCTCTTTTCTCTTCATCTCTCTTTCCAATTCATCTCGATTCTATCCATTATTCCAAAAAGGGAAAAAAAAAAAGAGAAAGTATAAATGTCCACCTAAAAACGTCATCTTCCTTTTCCCTCCTCATATTCGCCGAAGTTAAATCAATGGCACTTTTATTTTTACTTCCCTTATATTCTCTTCCTCTGCTCATTCTGATTCCCTTGCTCTGATAATGTCTTAATTGGTCAACGATATGGCAACGGAATGAAATAGAGAATATAATTTGCCCTTTCTCATTCACGTATATATATAAAGCTTCCATTTGCTATTATTAGTGTCAGTACTTGAGGGAGAGGTTTTATATTTATGATATGTTTCGCGTACGTATAGGGGTAAATTCAAAGGAAAGAAGAAAAGAAGATATCTGATAGGAAGATTTACCTAGCTGGAAAAATATAAAGAGTATCTTTTCATTTTATGTATGATACATACACGTGACTGTTATAATTTTCTTATACATATACTTTTTTCTTCTTCCTTTTGTGGTTAGCGAGACGCAAAATTTAATGTTACTTGAATTGATTATAGATAATTATAGGGAAGATATGGATATGGGCAGCGGTAATTGCTGTATATTGATAAAATTTGTGGTTGTTTGAATTGGGTATTAAATTGTATATTTAATAATAGCTTGTGAAAATTAAAATTATTACTTTTAGAAATAAATATGGTGACGATGGCCTAGTAAAGAACTGATGATTATGATTGAAAAATATTTTTTCAATTTAATTTGGAATATAAATATTTGAAAATTACAGTAAAAAAAATAGTAAAATATTGTGATTTTGCTAAAATGTGATTAAAATGGATTTTATGACGGAAAAAACTCTCGACTTTTTTATTATTTGCACGGAGACAAATGTTTTTGTAAAAATTGTAATAGTTTAGAATAGAGTGGCCAATAACTGCCATTATAGCCAAAAATTATTATAGTTTATGCTAAAATTTACTGGAGACATAAGAGTTTCCATTAAATTTTTTGTAAATTTTACCGTAAATTGGTAATTTTGAACTATTATAATTTTTATTATGATATTTTTCTCCATATACTGATATAAAAATCGATTACAAATAATTTATCAAAAAAAAAGATTTTTTCTTTTACTACATAATTTTTATTAATGACATGACATGCCACAAGATTATGCATACATCAATTATAAATAGAAATGAATGAATTTAAAAAAATTTAAA
Source organism: Anastatus disparis (assembly GCA_017163975.1). NCBI lineage: Eukaryota > Metazoa > Arthropoda > Insecta > Hymenoptera > Eupelmidae > Anastatus > Anastatus disparis. The sequence goes on along the minus strand of JAFFSR010000218.1, from coordinate 3,967,180 downwards.
GCTCGATACAGTCTCTCCTAAAATAATCAAATCAGATAAGACGTTGGATGATTAAATTTAAAATTAATATCACCGATAAGCATTTTTATTCAGATATTGTTACTTAAAAAAAAAATGAATTAATCTCAAACTGATTAAATGATTCGTCACTTCTTTTGTCACATAATTAAATTTCCTGCGCTTGATTTTCGCCGAGATTAATTAATGAACTCAATCGATGATGCATCGTGGAGCTATTTTTTGTATTTGTAAATATCGTATTATCAGTGCGACAATTACGTGACGTTACGTTTCGATGCTTATCGTCATCTTTCAATACGATTTAGCTCAAGTGATTAAAATTTTTAATTTCAGCTGGAAAAACCAAGGTCTTAATTTTAAAAATAAATATAGTAATTGTATTGTATCATCTTATTCGTCGATTCTAAAAATAAATAAATCTAATTATTTTTAATGTTTGAGATATTGGAGATATTTTAGAAATTCTGTTCTAAAAATACTTAAGTGTTTTATTCAAAATATTCTCATAACGAGCACGTGAATCGTTAAAATATAGTAGATTAAAATTTGATATAAGGAGAAAAATATTTTAATAAGAATTACAATATTTTTATAGTTTTCATAAACTATCATTATAGTTAATATTATACCATAATTTTCAGTGAAATTTGCTAAAAGTATAATAAAAACTTTGATTTTCTTATCACATTTTAGTATGAAATATGATAATTTTAGGCCATAATTGCAATTTGTGATAAGTTTACTTTGAACTAATGTCATTTTTACTAGAACATTTTTGACTGCATGATGATCTTGATTGTTTATCAATTATGAATTTTCAATCAGTATCGAAAAATTCCTTTGAAATATTCAATAAAAGAAAATACAATAACCATTTGAATCTATTAATTTTCACATTAATTCTCACCAATAATCGAATTCAATTCTTAATTGATACAAAATCCACATTGAATCCACATTAATCTTCAAATAATTTACATCGCTGCACGTGAAAATCTATATCCCATCGATTCAAAGCCAATTAAACCATCATTTTTCAAGTTTTACAAGACGTGTATACGAGTACATATCTGATCGATCCCTCCTCTAGTTATACTTACAGCTTTGCTTTGTTACATTTACGCCCATTGCGCGCATTCTCTCTCTTTCTCTCGGAAAATCAAGTAGGGGAGAGATCGGATGGAGAATAAGAAACACACTGCGGGTAGTCTGAAAAATCTCGTTTCTCATCCTTTATCTTCGATTATTCGATTTCTCTATTTTATTTTCGTGTGGGAGGATTCGAGAATGGATGTGCTGTAGATAGATGTTTAACATTTTAGTTTGGAATTAAGAAGTTTTTGAACTATTTGAGATTTAAGAGATACAGAATATATGTGGATGTTATGTACAAAAATTTTATATCGTTTTGTTTACCAGTAATGCTGAATATTTTTGAAGAGCGTTTTTAAACGTAAGGAAAGGTTTTGTTAAAAATATTTATTTAAATATTTATCAATATTTTTTCTAAAAATATATTCACAATTTTCAAACTTAACCTGAATAAGAATTTTATAGATTTTTTTATTAAATTTTCTAATTTTTTGAACTAAAAAATTCAATGAGTCTTGAATTAATTTTAGAACAAACGTATTTTAAATTTAAAACCGTATCTTAAAATTCATTGAATTTGTATAAAAAAACGATTACTTTTTATATAATAATATTTTAAAATGGTCAACATTTTCTTCAATGAATTTTCATAACAGAATCTTTTTTCTCTGCTAAGCAGCTTATGATACAACATTTTTCAAGTAACTTTTCAATCACAATAGAGCAGCTTGTTATTGTTTTGTGCAAAATAAAATATTGACTTTAAAAATAAAAAAAAAAGGCAAGCAAATGACTTTGCATTCTTAGATTTTAACGATAAAGAAGTTAATTCAAACGTTAAGAATAAAATTATAATTTTTACAACTCCTTTTTTTTTATGCCGCAATAAACATTCTGAATGTTAAGATCATGTAAGCGTAATTACGTTGTTACGTAAAAATTACTTGAAAAGAATGCTTAAGCGTTTATTATTATTTTTTCTAAATTCAAAAATAACTTTTCCGTTTGAATCTTAAGAGGTTTTTATAAAATAATATCTTGCTGCGATTATATGATAAAAAATTTTATAATATTTTTTATGTGCAAAACTATAAATAAATTTATCATTTAAAATCAACGAATTCTTTATTCCAATTAACTTATTAAACGTATAAATTTATTAATTTTGAAATCATTAAATCCAACGTTATAGTTTTCAAAATTCTTGATTATAGATCTAAATTTTTAAAATATCTGTATATTATAAATTATTGATAAAAGATGAAATTCGGAAAATTGTAATGTCGCTAACTGTATATATATTTTATTACATCATCTAAAAATATTAAATTTTCCATTAAAAAAAAAATTGTACATCACATCATAATCATCATCAAAATAAAAGCCGTGAGCCGAGGTCTCCAGTGGCTCAGTCTGTAGAGCGATGGATTCATAACTCGTGAGCCCGAGTTCGAATCCCACTCTCGGCCAATTTGTGCAAGCATCACTGTACGTTACATATGCTTTGTTTACGTAAACACTTGGGATCTCCATCGCTAACTAGTACCTTAACGGTAGCACATATACAGCGATGTTAAATCAAATGAAAAAATACAAAAAAATGTTTTTAAGCTGTTCATAAGAGGCTTTTTTTATTAATAAAATTATTGTTTGAATCATCATTATTTTTGAAGGTATTATTTAGGAGGTGTTTATCTTTTTATCGTATCGAAGTTATAGTTTTAAATAACTCTAACTTTGCAAAACTTCAGAATCAATAAAAAACTTAATAATATTCTTTAAATAATATTTTTTCAATAAAAATATTATATTGAAAAATAGTTTGTAAGTTCAAACCATATTAATCAGCAGCAGTTATTTTTACTAAATTTTATTTTCTGTCAGCATTGCCGATGGTTTTAGAGCAGGTTTTATTTTTTCCTTCTTTTATTACACGTTTATTATGAAGTCAGATAAGTACGATAATTAATACAAAAAAAAATAAAACCCATAAACAATTACACAACTACACGAACCCATCAAAAATAAAAGCGCAAATTATCATTTTATGTTGAAAAAAAATGAAAAATAAATAAAACAATAAGGAAGAAAACTTACGTGACATGCGTATCGTTAAAAAGGCAAAAAAAAAAGAGAAATAAAGGGGCGCGGTGTACTTACAAAAGTTATCGCTTTTGTATACGCACCCACACGTTCGCGGGCCAGGTGTTTCATGTACATGTTATACACAGAGAGAGAGAGAGAAGAATAAAAAAAAATAAAAAAAAAGAGGCAGACCAGACGGTGGCGACGATCAGCTGGCGCGACGGAATCGATTGGTATATAGTTGCACGTTCGCGTGTGGCGTCTGTACTATCCTTTTGAACTTTAATGCTTTTTGTTAAAAAGATATATGCATGTATATATGTGCATGCAAAAAATTTTATAAAACATGATTATTGCAATTTGTAAATTAACTGAGGAGTTGCAGATAGAAAATAGAAAATTGCTAGTTTATTAATTTTACTTTTTGGACTTTTTTGTTTGAAATTTATATTAATCGTGTACGCTGAGAACAAAAACGGTGAGATTTAGTTAAAAGTTTTATATTTTTGATATTTTTGCTCAAATCACAATGCACAATTTACATTGAAAAAAAAATTATCTTTTCTTCTAAACAAAAAAGAATGAAACGATGATTTTGGAAACGATGCAAAAAAGTTTCAGAAGCTTTTAGATATATTGAATAAAAATGATAAAATTAAATAAAATGTACTAATTTTTGATTATTTAAAAAATATAGTACACACATAATTTACATTGAAAAACAAATTATTTTTTAAGCTAATCACCCTATTTTAAATTTATGAAAGCTAATGTCTTTATTATATTGGCATGCAAAAATGTATAATTTATTTAGTTTTCAGTAAAACAAATCCATTAGCAACATAATCAAATAAAACATGTCATCAAAAAATTAACAATTCCAAAAATCCATTAAAAAAAAAGCAAAAAACAGCAAATCTATAATACAAAAATTTTCAATCTAAAATTAAAATTAATCGCCCGCAGTGTCGGATTATTAATTTCCCCTGCATGTCTTTTTATTGCACGCGCTGTACAACCAAATAGTCTCTTCCACTGGGACAAAACTCACATCCATGCGATATGTGTATTAAAAATAAAATAAAAAAAAAAGCAGAGGAAGAAGAGAAGTTTGCTCGGGCGCGAAAGACTAAATATTTACGTTGGATATAGCCCACGCCTGCGTTACCTTCTTTACAAACCATATATCTATAGATATATATTAACTGTATACACTCCGGAAGTTCGAAGGTCGTGCGTGCGGCGTTCCATTTCGTGATTACCCAAGTGGCCGAGTAGCTTAAAAAAAAAGAGAGAGGAAAAAGAAATGAAGGGAAATGTAAGCTCAGCATTTTTGGCTTCATTTATAGCTGTTTTTAATAAATTAATTTAATTTTGAGATGTGGTAGGCAGAAAACATTTATTCGCGATGGTGGGATATAAATTTTGGCAAACGGAATGAAGAATTTTAATGGAAATTTTAAAATAATTAAGTTATTGTTATGGTCTAAAAGAATTTGTAATATTGTTATAAAATATACAAATTTTGATGAGATACCTAATTAGTTAGATAAATTTATTAAATTCTTATTTAAGTTAAAAAAAATTGATTTAGCTAAATGTTAAATGAATAATATAGAATTTAGTTATATTTTAATGCAAAATGTTAAAATTTTTTCAATAAAAGTAGTTTTTCAATAACAAATAACAAGATTTTTTCAAGATAAATTCATTAAATTTTTATGTATTGTTTAAAAACAATTCATTCAGTAAAATAATAAGTATATAAATATAACAAGATTTAATTTTAGTTTCTTTGGTTTTTCAGAATTATTATTATCAACTAAATAAACTTAATTTTTCATTCTCTATTTAATGATTATGAACCTATTATCATTTAAAATGATGTTAAAATTATTTAATAATTATAAATTCCCCCAAACAATCAATAATAATGCTATTTTATAAAATAAATTTCCTATAAAATAAAATATCTTTCATACACGCGCAATGCAAAGAATAATAATTCCAAACAAATATTCAATTGAAATTCATATCTCTCTCGATGCCTTCGCGATTAAAAAAAAAACAAAAAAAAAAGAACTCTCTTCTCTCTTCTCCAGTTCTTCAGTACGTGTATATCCTCCTCATCTTTCATCAGTGCGCCAGTTTATTTTTAGCATACATCCCGCAGTCGCTATATAAACCAAGACGCCGCCGCCGTCCATTATAAATCGCTCGCTATATACACACAGCGGAGAGCACAACCGCTTGATTCGATAAATTGCACGCACATGAAACTCTTTAAAACAAAACTCTCTCTCTTACTTACTCGAGAAACGAAACCCAAAGAAGAAGAAGAAGAAGAAATAAGAATAAAAAAGGAATCATTGCACATTTTTTATTTTATATATATACATATAAGTACGAGCGTTTGTACTTGTACGTGTATACCTCCAGGGTATTAAACGTTCCTTTTTATTTATTTTTTTTTCCAGTTTAATATTTATAGGTTTTTACCTGAGAGAGAGAAGACTGTGTCAAGGCGATGAGCCGTTAAGTCGCAAGGATATACGTAAGTTTAGTACCGATGGTGTATTTATATGTAAGAATCGCGGATAATGAATCAATTTATCTTTGAGCAAATGTTAAAACGCCATTATTCTTGGGCTCTTGAGAGAGAGCAAGAGGGATATATACGTGTGTTCGCGAATTGCGAAAAAAAAATAAAAGACGAAATCATAATTCATTAAGGGAATGTAAAATACCGACATTACAGTTTTCAAAACTTTTGATTCTTTATCCAAAAGTTTTAAATATATCTCTAAATTACATTCTTCCATTTTCATTAATAAAGAGCCTAATATAGAGCTATTTTAAAAAATTTTAAAATAAAGATTAAAAGTTTAGAAAACTGCAATGTCGGTAACTATATATAAATCATATACCCATTTACATCCCCTTAAAACTTTAGATTTTGGAACATTGTTTTTCGTTCTGGACGAAAATTCACAGCTGTTTATTATTCGAAATCACAAAAGTATACTGTATTTTGATTGTGTGTTTGAAAATTATGTCTAAATTTATTTTCGAATTTTCGCGCAATAATTTTCGTATGTTGGTATTCGGCAATCTAAGGTTGCCTCATTACAGCGTGAATTCTTTGTTCTTTGCCATTTTCCTTCTTATCTAGCGACACGTTCTGACGTCAAATTAATCAGATGTTCGATTTTTAAGTCATACGCTGTTATAAATCATTAAAGGTGAGTTTAATTAATTTTTTATAATTACTACAAATAGGTGCCTATTTGTAGTAATTATAAATAATTATTAATAATAATTATTAATAATTATTATTAATAATTATTAATAATATTATTAATATTATTTATGCATAAGCGAAATCTTTTTCTATATGGTTATTAGCTAATAACATTCAAAATTATAGATAATGTCTATATCTTTTTGTTATTTACTTTATCCTCTGCTTTGCTTATTATTTTTTTGCAATATGTAAAGTTATTTCTCGGATTTTAAGGTTAGGAGCTAGTAAAAGCGACAGTGGTACCCTCGCATACCGTATACCATATTTAGTAAAAATAATTATTTATATCGTGAAAATATAACTAATTTACGAATAATAACGGTATACTGTAAAGATCATGTATGAAGACTACCTGTAGCAAAAGTCATAAAAGACTAAAATTTCTATTCTTTCGACGTAAATAATAAATATAAAATAAGAGAAAAAATAATAATAAGACGTATATAACTAATCTTAAAAAAAATTTGTCGAATATTGAATCTTGTATTCTAAAAAATACCAGGATCTTTACGTTATTAGATTTGTCTTTTGTAGAATGTTACAATTTTTTTATCAGAGCACTAGCTATGGATTATATTTATAAATATAAATGAAATAATATATAGGATGGTAATTAAACTATATATAAGAAACCTTTCTGCTAGGTCTTTAAAATAAAAATAAACAAACAATGAAGTTGTAAAATATAAAAGGCTGTCTCATAAATCTATTAAAGTACCGCAAAATAAAAAGTTATTTGATTTCATAAAGATGATTTATGTACAGGCAACATTGTTCGTAGCTAAAGGATGCTTCATTAGTATTATAGTTCTTTGGTCATTCCTCGTGTAATTTACCGAGCAACACGGTCTAAGATTCGTCTTCGAGAATCAGCTGTTCGATTTTGAATTCGTTAACGCATACATCATATAATTCAACAAAGGTGAGTTTGATTAAATCTATTTATGAAACCAATATTGAAGATTAAAACCAGATTCTTAACATCAATAAATATTTTAATTTAAAAATTACTTTTAACGTCCCTAGTACAAATTTAAACGCTTACCATTTTATGACCAATAGAAATTGAAATGATTTTTTTTCCATTTTATGGCCATTTTTTTGACATTACTATTACTAATTGCCATAAATTGTTATATACATCATTTTTTATATTTACATTTCTACCAAGGGTAGAAATGTATTAATTATTGTAATTTTATTTTTATTTCCTTTAATATAGTTCCTGACAGGGTGAGGTTCATGCACATAACAATTATGCACGATTTTATGGTTCACCAAATATTTTTGAATAACCATTTTGCACATGGTTTTTTTAGTTAATTAATATTAATTAATATTTAACACTAATATTTTGAAAACAATTGTTTTATCTACATATTATGTTTTAAAAATTTTAAACATCAAATTTTATTCACAAAATATTAGGCACATTCGATACTAATTATTATTTTAACACATTAATAAAATTGAGATAAGTTTATTATACACAGCGATCATTATGCACATTCTTTATTATTAAAATTGTTTACAATATTATTTTTATCGTACACTTTAAAGTTTAATCGGAACTAAAATATGCACAGACATTTTGAACACAAATTTTAATGCACCCAAACTCGTCTAAAGTCATTGTGTAAAATATTTGTTCACAGAGTATTTATTTTTATTATAATAATACGCAATGCAGTATTTTTCGTTTGTATCCAAATTTGGCACACGTTTTGATCTATGTTACCGCTTGATCTGACGTTAGAGAGATGTCAAATGGTAAAACAGATTACTGCGATACCTAATTTCAAATTTTATTCACTTTTGAAGACTCGAATAACTTATTTTTTAAAAGGGCTATTTATTACCCTTCTCGATTGCATAAAGAATACGTAACTAAAATTGGAAACAATTAAGTTCATTAGATTTGCCATAATCTTATTTGAAATATGTAAAATTATGCAATACCAGCAAAAATATTTAACAATATTCAACAACAAGATTTCAGCTGAGGTCATCAGTGGCTCACTTGGCAGAGCTAAGGATTCGTAACTCGATGATCCGAGTTCGAATCTCAGTCTCTTCTGATTGATATGAGCACTATTGTACGTTGCATGTGTTTTACTTACAAACACGCTGAAAACTGTCGTTAAATTGAAGTATTAATCTGAGTGGTGTAACTTTCTAATCGTTATTCTTGTGTTCATTCACAGGATTTAACAAGGACAGTTTCCGATCTCCGGGAAATGGGTTTTTCTGAAACTGCCGGATATGATTCTTTGATGAGAAAAAAGTGAACCCGTGTTTTTCTTTTTGTCCAATAGGCCCCAGAGACAAAGATACAGGACATTTTTTCGCTTAATATAGTTAAAAGAAGTGCTTGAATAAATATTTAAATATCCGAGCAAATAAGACTGTTGTAGAAAAATGTATGAAAGATAAAAGAAATTACAAGTTGATTAATTTAAGTTTTGTCGCATTAGAAAAGCTTTTACTTTTAAGAAATAATGCTTAACCCTCCGTTCGTAACTATATAAATTTATGGTCACAGACCGTCACCTGGGTCATATAATGTTTTCTCTATGATAATGGCGATAAAAAAGTCTCAAAATTCTGGAATACTTATTTATTTTTTTACTGTATGGTTAAATTGTTTATTTAATGATTTATAATAAACAAAATTATTTATAAACATTTATTTATAGCGAGATATTTTACCTGAGAATTTGGCTTATGCCATTGGATAGAAAGAAACAACACAAATTCATTTTTTTCATAAATGTATCATATCTTGCAGTTTCAGCTAAATCCGTTCTCGAAAGTCAAAAATTCCCCTTGTAAGGTCAATTTTTATTAATAATAAATAGAATGACGTTTTAATCTTTATTATCAACTAACAAATTTATTTCATCCTTATTATAAAATCTCATTCGAGATCTCATGCCAAAACCTTAAAATATTGAAATCGCTTAGGTTTTCATTTTAAAATCATTTTTATGTATTATAAAACTTATACTTTTTTAATGAATTATTTAAGGGAATGTATCTCTATATTACAGTCTTCTATTTTTACTAATAAAAAGCGTAATATAGAAATATTTCAGAAAAGTTTTTAATAAATATTCAAAATTTGAAAATCTGCAAGATCGGTAACTATCTATAAATCATATACCCTATTACATCCACTTAAATTCAATTATAATATTGCATTTAAATGATTTATTAGAAAATTGTAAGCTGAATAATGCAATAAAATAATTGTGTAAGTTAAAATCTAAGTGGTTTCAATAATTTTAAAGGTTTTTAAGTTACATGATATTTTCGCATAAGATTTCACGTGAGATTTTATAGCTTAAGAGTTAGAAGAGATGGCAATTTGAATTTAAAAATAAAAATGAATACATAAAAAAGATGTCTGTTAAGGAATTTTTAAAATAAAAATCTTATTTTTTTAAATATTTTAATGTATAACTGAGCAATATGTAGAAATTATGTGGATTAGTTATTCATTCTATAAATTAAGTTTGGATAAATCAATTTTTTTAATGGTGGCTTATATGCATTAAAAAAAGTATCCATTACTCATCTATAAAATTATTTTTGCAATATTGATTAATTCATTGTTTCTACAAACCTAAGATATTTTGTAGGAATTTTTATTATAAATATCGCTTTTTATGAAAAAAGCCATAGAAAAGAAAGGTTAAAAAATATTTTACTTAGATAAAGTAAGTTATTCTTTTAAAAATTTATGGAAAATTGCAGTGTTAATTGAAATTCTATAAATATTAATTCTAACCCATACATATATACTTTTACAATGGTTAAATTATTTTAACGCATTTATGAAGTATAAAATATAAAATATCAAGACAAATGGATATTCGAGATACGACTTTATCTATAACGACGATATTACATCATCTTTTTATTATATTCAATTTTTTAAAAATTAAATTGAATTTTCTTTAATTGTTCTGAAATCCTTCTTCTGCGAGTAATGTTCCTATCCACTCATTTTCAAGCTGCAGGTCGTAACCTTTGTACCAATTCTCTCCTCCCATCAAATCCGGTGATACGTAAGATATTACATGTTCTCTGCACAATGGACATTTCCTTGTAATTAAGCTACGTACACAAGTCGTGCAGACACGGTGACCGCAAGGACGTAGCTTATTCACTTTTTCGCGTCCATCGCATATAGTGCACTCTAACGAAAAGAAAAAGTATTATAATAGGTTATATATTAATAATCATTATTAATAATATTATTGTTATAATGTTATTAATAAATTAATAATACTCATTATTGTAATTATTTTGATTGATTTTATTTAATTTAAATATTTATTATATTTACTATCATAGTTTTTATTATAATTATTATTATTATTTTTATTATTATTATTATTATTATTATTATTATTATTATTATTATTATTATTATTATTATTATTATTATTATTATTATGTTTTTGTTGTAGTTTTTATTATTGTTATTATTGTTGTTATTATTATTGTTATTATTATTGTTATTATAATTTATTATTATTATTATATTGTAAAAAAATGTTTTCTAACTAGAACTTAATTTAACATGACTTTATTTCATAAAATACATATTCTGAGAAAATAGTAAGTCTTGTTCATTTAATATGTGATTAAATTATTTTCTTATTGTAATTGTGTATTTATTATATTGTATTAAAGCGTGATGTATGAAATCTAAACCATAAAATTTATTAGTTATTCTATTTTTCATTCGTTGATAAAAAAGAGTGCTTTAAGCATTTGTTTTTAACTGATTAAACTATACATAATCATAACTTTTTTATTATTGACTACTAATTGATGTTATAATAATAAAGTAACAAATGAAATCAGTAATGCGTCGAGAACACCAGTAAAAAATGGTGCTATAAGCACACATATTTTACTGATAAACGTATAGACAGACACGAATTATTCTTTTACTACGGTTCAACAAAAACTGGAATCAGATGGACTAGCAAAAATGGTGCTACAAGCACATATTTTACTGACAAACGTATAAATAATCACGATTCTCTATTCTTTCACTACTGTTTAACAAAAAATGAAATCAGATGGATAAAAAGGCCAGCAAAAGTGGTGCTACAAGCACACATATTTAACTGACAAAAATATAAATAAACACAATTATTAATTCAGTTACTACTAATTAATGTAATTAGAGTTTAATTACAAAAGGATAAATATTAATTTATTTTGTAACAGTATAAAAAAAAGAATTAGACATGTATTTGGAACATCAGTAAGATAACGCCAAGCACTCATATTTAACAAACGAACGTATACATAAACACGTTTTGTTTTTTACTACTTATCAATGTAATAAAGTTTTATAACAAATGGAATCAGATGGTTTAAAAAGACCAGCAAAAATGGCGCTACAAGCACACATTTAACTGACCATTGAGAACACCAGTAAAAATGGTGCTACAAGCACACATATTTTACTGGCGAACGTATACATATTTTATTTTTCAGTACTGATTAATGTAATGAAAGTTTAATAAAAAATGGAGTCAGACGGTTTGAAAAGACCAGCAATAATGGTGCTATAAGCACACATTTAACTGACCATTGAGAGCACCAGTAAAAAATGGTGCTATAAGCACACATTTTACTGATGTGTATATACATAATCACGATTTTTTATTTTTTTACTACTAAATAATGTAATGAAAGTTTAACAACAAATAGAATCAGATAGATTGAAAAGACCATAAAAAATGGTGCTGTATGCTTAGATTTATTTGATGAATATTTACATTAATACAATTCTTTATTCTTTTACTTTTAAATAATGATATGATAGTTTAACAATAAATAAATCAATAAATTTCGTAAGTATTTCTTATTTTGACGAAGAGCTAGAAATTTAATGCAAATTAATTAAAATTCAATTAATTATTTAATAAATTTTATGGTTAGGCTCATATTAGTGTTTATTTACCGATAAATTTTCTTAATATAAAATTATAAAAATATACATATATATATATATATATATATATATATATATATATATATATATATATAATATGTAAAGCTTTAATATGTTTTCATTACTTATTATTCTTAATGAAATTATAAGACTTCAAGCTTTTGATAAAACTGATATTAGCTGAACGAAGTCATACTTAAATATCAATTTTCAAATATTAAATAGATAGGTTAAGCATAAAATACGTAATGTGATATAAAAAATAAAATCATGTTATTTTAGAAATAGTAAATAAATTATAAATAGTATATAAATATAATACCTATTTGTAGTTTTCCTATAAATAGTAATTCTAAATATATATTTATTGTTTAATACATAAATTTTGATTTTGAGTAATATAATATATAAACAGTAGTATTAATTGATCAATGTCTCAATTCTTACTAATTTAATCCTTCCAATCATTTATGTTGTGATCCGATTTTTATATAATTTGCTTTTTGTGATTTTTTTATGAATAATTATCAATCATTTGCAATATTATTATACTTATTGATGTTCTGGAAACGTATAATAATAAAAAAAGTAGATGTTATTATGTAAAATTGCTTTAAACACCGAGAAACTGAAGAAAAAAATATGGAACGCTAATGCTCACCCTTTTTTTCATGAAAACTTAAAAAATTTTGTAATGCAAAATTCATTTATTTGTAATTATTGCTTTTAAAATTGATTATGCAGGAAGTTAAGAAAAAATCTTTACTTAATTAAACGTAAAGAACCAATACGCATGTGCTTAAGGTAGTACTGTCATGGATATGAGTCATTAAGAAAATCATCAGAAAATTATTTTTTACTAGTTTTTATATAAATTTCATGATAATAAATGAGAATGTAGGAAAGAGATACTTTAGGATGTAGAAAATTATTTGATAAAAATTGCAACCCATTTAGCGCAGATATTAGTGATTATAAAGAGATACAAAAAAATATCCTATAAACCAAGTAAACTTTTTTATTTTTTATCTGAATAAAATAAAGTTCAATTTGTTCCTTAGAGAATTCCAGGGGGACTTTATCAATGGAATTTCAGTGATATCGCTTACAGTTTAAACAAAAATTCAATTGTTTATTAAATCACTGTAATTTATTATAAATAATTGTGATATACGTTCTAACTGTAAATGCTATCACTCAAATTCCATCGGTAACTCCCCCTGGAATTTTCTAAGGAACAAAATGAGCTTTGTTTCATTCAGATACGATGAAAAATAAAATTTACTTTGTTTTTAAGACATTTTATGTCTCTTTTTAATCACTAATATCTGCACCAATAAGGTTGCAATTTTTATGGAATCATTTTTCTCTGCATCCTAAAATATCCCTTTCTTACATTCTTGTACATTTTAGTTGTAAAATTCATATGAAAACTAATAAATAATTTTTTGATAATATTCTGAATGGCACATATCCATGACGGTACTACCTTAACATACACGTTTAGTCGAGATACGTTATTGTAAGTAAAACTGAAACTTCAGCGTTTTTTTTTTAATTTCTGCTACCTTCTACTACCCAGGAATGAAATATTGTCTACGTGAAGATATTTAAAAAAATAAAATTTTTTTTTGTCGATACAATATAGTACTTTTCGATATTAGTGCGTTAAATTATAAATACTCATGCTATTGATAGCCACAAGGGTTGGTGAAGCCGGCCCGAGTATTTATAATTTAACACACTAGTATCGAAAAATATTTTTTGAAATAGAGTGCGTAATATTGCACATTTGATTGCATTTCAGTATATGCAATTTTACGTTCGGCATGTCGTAAAATATATTGTTTTGTGGAAATAATAAAAAACAGTTATGATTGGCTTGTGAGTAACAATTGAAACATTGACTATATATTTACAAATATTGAATTACTTGCGCATTTTCCACCCCGACGAATTTTTTTTTTTTTGGTTGCATGGAGTGGTCTTGGTAATCATCTCTAACAAGCTCTTGTCCGATTGGAATCGGGCCTGCATGTGCAGCAGGGCCCTGGGTAATAGAGTCGCCTGACTCCTGATCTGCAGGCATGTCAGTGTGCTCATTAGCAATCACAACTGGGTTCTCGCCAGTAGGCATAATAGTAGCCTGGCTACTGGATACGGCAGCAGGTGCCTGTTCCGCAGGTATTCCTGTCGGTATGACAAAGTCTACGACTAAATTAATTAAGGAATTCTTGAGCATCATAATGCATTATATTACAATTATAATTAGTGATTTAGGAATATCTGAAATACCATTGCTAATGTCTTCTAAAATATCTTCTTGCTCACCGATTTGATTAATAGCATGATCAACGTTTATATTCTGTTCTAATTCAGCATCTCTAATGTTATTTTCTTCTATAAGAGAAAATGATTAAATATAAGAACAAATGTTAAATTAAAGTATCCCGAAATATCTCTATATTAAGCTTTTTATTAATTAAAAAGGCTGTAACATAAAGATATTTTTTTTATATTCAGATTGAGTATAAAAAAATTGGAAAACTGTAATGTAGGTATTTTATATTCCCTTAAGAGTAGGCCAGAGTTGTTTTGATTATCGGCCGAAAAGTAAAAATGTTATTTTATCATAAATAAAATAATTATACTGTTTTCAAAATAAATTTTCATCGAGCGCAATTTTTTATACATACATGATTGTATAATAGATGTTTTTTTCATAAAATTCACCATATTTCAAACAAAAAATAAGTAACAGTACTTAGGTTTTAATGAACAGCTGTAGTATTATATTTTTAATTAAAAAAAGTGAATGTATTTAAAATTTTAATGCATTAGGAGAAAATTAAACAACGGATTTTCGATTCTCGGTCGGTACCGAATCTGCTCCGGCCTGCTCTTAATTATTTTTATTTTCTTCTACTTACCGATTTCTCGAATTGGTGCTTGTACGTCATTATTTCTTTCAATGACAGCTGGAACGCGACGAGGTCTACCACGTCTCCTTCTTGGAGCTTCATCATTTGCATTATTCTGTTGAGGTGCAGGTCTTCTTGCAGCTGGTGGTTCTGTAGCATTAGTTTGTGCATTTTGACGACGAGGCCGACCAGGCCTCCTCCTTGGAGCTTCAACATTCGCATTATTATTTACTCTTGCTGCCGTTGCTCTTTCAATGGGTGGACCATTGGGAAGTACTTCCAAATCTCGAACTATGTATAAATTAAATCATTAAAAAGGTCTCAGTGGCTCATTCGATAGAGTGATGGATTCATAATCTCGAGGTTCTGAGTTCGAATCCCACTCTCGGCCGATTAATACAAGCACCACTGTAGATGATACATGTGCTTTGTTTGCAAGCACACTGATAATCTTCGTCACTCATTAGCATCGCAATGATAGCATAAATACAGCGACGTTCAATAAATACAAAAAAAAAATCATTAAACGCATCCAATAAGTGTTCGTTTTATCTTACCTGTGTGAGTCCTTCTTCTTATACGAATATTCCCATCGTTTTCAAATTGATTACCAGGAGCAGCATTTGCATCCATGTTATCAATTAAAAATTGAACTCCTGTAATTTCTTCATTAGCGGGATCTTCGGCTGGAACAATAAGCTCTTGATCATTTGCGCGAATATCTTCATTGTATTGCAAAACTAGAAATAATCCATTATTAATAGGTAATTATAAAAATTATCTTAATTATAATGATCTTTATGGGCATGATGGAGATTCACCCTTCTAATAATATTTTC
The DNA here is from genome assembly GCA_017163975.1 of Anastatus disparis. Classification (NCBI taxonomy): domain Eukaryota; kingdom Metazoa; phylum Arthropoda; class Insecta; order Hymenoptera; family Eupelmidae; genus Anastatus; species Anastatus disparis. The sequence goes on along the minus strand of JAFFSR010000218.1, from coordinate 3,950,938 downwards.
ATTCAAAGTTTATGCGTAAAAGATCAAATCAAGTTCTTTCACTATAGCGAAATTTGTTCGCACTAAACTTAAATTAATACAACCATTATGTTTGTCATTTTTAAACATAACATTTTCTTACTGTAATAAAATAAAATTAAAATTAAATTTTTTTACTGTACACGGTAAGAAAATTTTTAAGATTAAACTTGAGTGCGAAAACTCAAGGAATCCACCAAAATGTTATACATAAAAATGACAAAAATAAAAATGGTTATTTTAATTTAGTTTTAGTAGGGACAAGTCATTATTGTTTAAATAATTAATTAAAAAGATATTAATGAAATAAAACATAAATTATTCTTAGCAGCTCCGACATCCCATTAAAAGAAAATAGAATTGACTAAAAAATAGTGTTCACTTACTTCTTGCAAAGTAATACCTTCTTTGCTGAGCAATATTTGTTAGAAATTCTATAACTGTATAACTAAAAATTGATGAAGAAATAAAAATTTAATATAATGATAAATATAATATTTTATTTTTATTTTTATTTTATTTTAATTTTAATATTTTATTACAATAATAAAAGATATTAATTATAATATATGATTATGTGAAAAACTTACGCCCCAGTTTGTAACTCTTTTTCCGCATATTGGATCGCCAAGTCTGCTTGTTGAAGTTGAACCGGTCTGTTGCTAGCAATTCTGTATCCAGCCTCCACTCGTTGTAAATTTATATTATATTTTTCCATAATTTTGGATAGGTCATCTAAATAAGAAATTTTTTTTAAATTGTTGCATAATTTGTATTTTTTAAACAGTGAGTTGAAAGTTAAACTTAAATCACGCAAGGCCTTCAGTGGTTTACTCGGTAAAGTGATCTATTCAAAACTCAAGAATTCGAGTTTAAATCTCGATCTCGCACATTTATACAAGTACCACTGTATATTAGATGTGCTTAATGTTCATAAATACACTGAAAACCCTTTATCGTTAACAAACATCGCAATGATAGCAAAAATACAGCGTTGAATAAAATAAAAATAAAGTATGACATGTATAAGTATACATTCGTAGATGATAAATTTACAGTTTGTAAAGTATTTTTTACCTTAAGTTAGAAAACAAATATTTTATATAATAATTACCTAACATTTTCCATATATTCGGACGATTACCCATCGTCCTTGCAGCATGCAAATGAAAATTTTCGCAGGTATTGTTAGTTTTAACAGGTTTTAGGAATACAGAAAATATATTTGCCAATGGAAGCCAGTATGTCCGTAAATAGGTACCAAACAACTGCAACTTTTCTTTATTTGGCTCATTTCGTTGGTAAACAATATCAATTAATGACATGACATGATTGAAACCTTCATTCATCTTATCTACTGGAAGATGAGCAAGTGCGTAACTTTTTTTCTAAAATGTAGTCATAATCGACTCCAAGGTTTAGTTTTTCCCATCGTTTCGAAAGTGCCTAAGATTCAATAAAATCAATTAGTTTTAATTAAAAAATTAAAATACATTATTTAAAAATAAAGCAAAGTATTTAATGTAATATGTTATTTCGCGACAAATGAAGAAGACGTTTGTTCGGAAAAGAGAAACATTAATAACGAGGTAGATAACGAGAGATATAAAGTAAGAAGGTGAGAATACATTAAAGAGTAAAAAAAAGAGATATAAAAGACAGAGAGGAAAAATAAAGATAGAGAGAGATTTGGTTCTGTTTGACTAAATACTTATTAGTGATTGGATAATACCTTGAGTTTTATGACTCAAAATAATTACAACAAAGGTGAAAATACAATATAACATTAGATAGTAAAAGAGTTATAAAGTATGTAGAAAACAATAATAAACATTTGAAAAAATACAGAAGCTTTATATGGTTAAGAAAAAGAAATTAATGATTACTGGAATTAGAAAAAAAAATATTAATATGAACTAAAGGTGCTGAAATTCAAAGTTTAAAAGACACATCCTAATAATGCTGAAAATCAATAGGTATCTCCTGATTAACTTATCACGGTGCCGAAAAGAGACTTAGACTTTGACTTTTTATTTTCGGCTTTGTGGTTGAACCCTGTCTGGCACTAACAGCAATAATACAACGACAAATAACAATAAAAAATAAAAGGTAATGCATTTTACTTAATAACGATAACATAAAAAATTAATTCATTAAAGAAAAAATAAAAATAATAGAGAGGGAAAGAGACAGTGAGAGAAAAAATAGCAGGACGGAGTTAAAAGAAATAAAGAAAAATATTTAAAACATTTGACTGAAATACCTGCTTATAATGGAACAAGCATCCTGAAATTCGAGCTGTCGGAAATTTCAATTTAGCACTATTTATTTGTGCCTGCTCAAAATCCATTGTCATCGATGTGATATTTTCCTGCATTGTTGGTACTATTTCAAAAAGTTTATCCCAAATAGCGTTATACATTTCTTTTGTTTTACGACTTGTTATTACAAATACTGCTGGAAAACCCTAAAAATTACAATATTTTTAAATTCTGAAAGTATTATGAGACAAGTAAAAAATAGACTTGTTGTACAAGAGTTATTTAATAATACTTAATTTCTTTTTCAATCATTAAGAACAGGTTGTATATCTCTCTGCTTCTCTAACCAAAAAATTATTTTTTTGTAAAAATTAATAATTGAAGCAAATAATAAGAAGATAACTCTATCTCGTATTTTTAAATCAATATTTTCTTAGATAAGAAAGAATTAATTTTTTCGATTTGTTTTCAAGAACTTTGAAATATTAAATTGTTAATCTTGACCGTTTAAAATTTTTCGTGCTTTTCTTGAAAATTATTTTTATAAAAAAAATATTCATTTTTATCATACGAAATGGGGCTTTCTTCTCATTTTTAGCTACAATTAGTGGTTTTGAAAAAAAAATTTAATTTATTGATTAAAAATGGATAGTAATATACGACTTCCTTTTGAGGTGCTCAAAAGATTAACTTTGAATTACTGGTACAAGTATAGACATTATCAAAGTTATTTCATTAAATCTATTTACATACAATATTTAAAACAATCTTTTTATCATTCATTAACAAAACATTTTAGTCAAACGTCGAATTTTTGTGATTGATTTATTGATAGAATTTGAAAAATTATTATTTTTATTGAAAAGGTATTATAATTTACTAAATAAAAATTCAATAAAAAATTTTAAAAAACAAAAATTAAATAAAATGTCGAAATTGTATTACAGCGGTTGGAACCAAATCGGTGACTTAGTTCAGTGCTTACTATAAATGCTAATAATGATTTAATTATACATTTGCACGACAAAAATATAGTAATTTCTTCTAACCATAATCATAATGAATAATTTAAACTGTTACAGCAACAAAAAAATATAAAATATTGTCATAAAGCGAAAAATGCTAAATTGAAATTTATTGCATGCAAATAACAGCCGCATCGACTGTTAGATGGCATTTTTCGCTTTATGACAATATTTTATATTTTTTTGTCACTGAAACTGTTTCCAATTATTCTTTATATACATGGTTAGAGGAAATGACTATATTTTTGCAGTGCAAATGAATAAATAAATCATTATAAGCATTTATTGTAAGCATTGAACTAAGTCACCGATTTGGTTCTGACAGATCTCTTAACGTAATTTCAAATTTTGAATGTAATAAGAACTATATATGAAAAAAATATATATGCAAGCTATAATAATAAAAACTTTTCTATAAAATAATTCACTATGCATTAACCTCCCGATGATGTTTCTCATAACGTGAGCATGAAATTTATCATATACGTTCGATACCTATACCTTAAAAATCATAAATTCAGACACAAATAAAAATATACGTTGCTGGTTGTTGGACAAGCATAGGATATCTTGGATTCAAGGCGAACACAAAGCGAATTGTTTCTCTAAGGGGTGACAAATATGCGAAAAAAGTCAAATACACGCGCGAGAGGTTATGCATGCATGCTATTTTTTTTTCTCTTCATGTATATATTTTTTTGTTTTTTCATCCATTTGTATATGCTTGCGTATGTGTGTGTTTGCATGAGCGGATTATTATAAAAGTTATTAAACTAAACTTACTGAACTCATCTTTCTAAAGTGTATAATGTAAACTTGTGCGCTTCGAGGTTGCATTGGCCTTATCTGAAAAAAATTAGTTATGTATAAATGAATTATTATAAAACAAAAACATTAATATAAATAATATTTAATACATTTATTTATTTACCTTGAAAGTCCCATCGCAATACAATTGTGTGCATTTGGAAAGAGGATCCAGCATTTTATCGTTAAGAGGACGCTGGATCCCTCTATCCTTTTTTACTTAAAAATTGTAGGGTTTTGGAAAAACCAGTGATTATTGATAGAAATTAAGAGTTGTCCGCAACTTGTACAGTAAAAAACAATATTTTTTCTTATAAGGAAAAATTAATTTTGATGCTTTGTTTTCAAGAAAAGTTTGACATACTTGAAAAATCATAAGTTAAGCTAGAAATTATGATGTTCAAGTATGTCAAACTTTTCTTGAAAACAAAGCATCAAAATTAATTTGTCCCCATAAGAAAAAATATTGTTTTTTACTGTACAAGTTGCGGACAACTCTTAATTTCTACTAATAATTACTAGTTTTTCCAATATCCTACATTTTTCGATTAGAAAAGGATAGAAAGATCCAACGTCCTCTTAATAAAAATTAAACCCACTGATCCATCAGTACCTGTGACAGTCCCTTTGAAAATGTTGCGATGTGGTGGATATTCAGTAAGCACTTCAGCAAGTTCTGTCAAACTTGCTGGAGTAGGAGGAACATTTTTTCTTCGAGCCTTCAGCATTTTTTGCTTGTAATGGCGATGGTAATCCAATTCAGCATGCAACGGACGATATCTTAATTTTTTATTAATGTTTAAATATACAGTATACGTAACCAAAAAAAAATATATGTAATTAATAAAAAAAGTGCTTTGGCGCAATGCTTTCTCATAGAACTCATTGAGTTAGAATAATTTGAATTTATTTTTTTAAATGCGATTTTTAAGAAAAATTAAGAAGAGAAAGAAACAGAGTGTGAGAGAGTGATCAGAAAATAGGAAAAGAGAGAGAAAGGGATAGATGATTTTCAAAATCTTTAAAATTCTCTAAAATTGTAAGTGCACTAAGAAAATTTGATTTTAAAGCTTGTTTTTTTCAGTCAGTAGCGAATAACCTGTATACAAATTTTGGAGAAAATCCATCGAGTAGCTTACGTGAAACAAAAGAAAAATGAAAATTGAAAATTTTTAAAATGCTTTAAAAATAAAACTATGCTAATTCACTTTTCAAAAGTTTTTCTTCTTTTATTTATTTTTCGTATTTTTTTTTGTTTTTCTATAACATCAAAAATCCATTTTTATGCACTTTTGAAAAATGGCTTACAAATTTTCAAATACTGAAAATTTTTTTTAATCGTTGTATTTTGTCTTTTTACTGACATTTATGCATTAATCTAATATTTATTCAATACTATAATAGATGCTCTTTCGATTCCATCCTCTTCAAAAAAAAAAAACGAAAATGCAATTGTGCTTGTTGTAAAAAATGAGAAGTACATTTTTCTCAAAAAGCCATTTTTATCGTCTAAAATTTTTTTATAGATAAGTAGCCTCGAGACCTATATTTTCATCTGTATGACATTTAAAATATATTCGTTATATATATATATATATATATATATATATATATATATATATATAAATCGATCATGAATTTTTGCCCACTTTGACAAATATCACGAAAGACTAAAATTTCAATATTATTAGGCCAATTGTAGATAGCTTAAAAATTCTTGTTAAACGTGAAAATTTATATAAAAATCTTTAAAATCCTTGGTTTTTATAGCAAAAAGTACGGTTCGCAACCTGTATGAAAAGGTTTTTTAAAAAACTTTTTGTTTCGTAAATGTCGCATATTCACTTTGCATATTTGTATCGAAATGTATAATTTTAAGAAAGTATACTAATTTTATATAATGAACATTTTATATCATGATTTATTTAATAATGAAAATAATTATTTATTTAAAAATAATACTTGCATTAAGCACAAAATTGAAACTTAATCTAATTACAATATCTATTTTAATAAATTATACAAACTTATAAAATTAGTATATTTTTCACTTAGGGAGCAAAAGTAAAGAATGTCTTAAATCGTATGTAAATTGTTACACAAGCTAAAGATGAGAGGGGCAAACATACGATTGAAGGCATTCTTTTCTTACTCCCGTGATGAAAATGCGATTTTTTTTCAAAATACTACTTGGTTTTTTCGATGATAGGAAAAAAGTAGTACTTTTGGGCCAGGTGTTGAATAAATAATATTTTAATGTAAGAATATTCAGCATAAAAAGTGGACGATGATCATAATTATGAGCCAACAATCAATCATAATTATAGTCTGAGAATTAGTTATAATTATAATAACAATTATGCTGAACTATAGACAAACATAAAAAATAACCTTAAAATGCCTGCCAATAAATCATTGATCTAATTATTTAACTATTTACATTGAATCAGTAAATTTATAAATAAATGTAAAAAAATAATGAAATACAATCCTCCAAAAGTGTACACTGAAAAAAGATACGGTTTATTTAAATAACGTTTATTAACTATTATGCCAAGTCAAGATGGTTCAATTTCATCATTTAGTAAAAGTTATTAAATCATGTTTGAATAAAACGCACGAAATGATTATATTTTAACATATTTTTATTAGGTTAAAATCTCCCATTTTTACAGGCATAACATATTTTTATTACTAAATATCTTACAATATAATGAAATATTATCCGAGATAATTTTCAATAAATTATTTGTTCATTACAATGAATTTTACAATTTTTAGGCACGACCGCTATACTGAAGGCTTTATATTAACGACATCGCGAAAAATGTAACCCTTTAAAATATGTTATTTTACATATGATAAAAAACTTATTTTTATAGCAAAATAAGACTATTACGAGGCTTCCTTAAAATGTATGTATGGATGTATGTGTGTGAAAAATCAAGTTTATGAATTTTCTCGACGAGTTTTTATCCGATCTGAATAATTCAAACAGGGAATTATTTTAAATAATAACACAAGTAAACGTTCCTATTTAGAAAAAAATCGTTGGAAGCGTTTTTAAATAGGCGCCTTTTAAATGGTCAAAAAAATGGATTTTTGGTGATAACTTGAAAAATACGATTTTTTTTTGAAAATTATATAGAATAAAAGTTATAGAATATAAATAAATTAATCTTTTTTATATTATACATTTTTCTCTAAAGTTAATATTTTTCAAATTGTTCATGAAAAATGTTGAAATCGAAGGCTTTTTAATGATAATTTGATAAATATTATTTAAAAAAATATATATATATAATATTAAAAAGATGTATCTTATTTTTTTCTATAAATTTTATTTTATATACTTTTTTTGAAAATTCGTTTTTTTCAAGTTATCACCAAAAAATTATTTCTTTAACTTCTAAAGGGATAACTGTTTTAAAACCGCTCGAACGATTTTTTTTTAAACTACCAACATTTATTTGTATTATTGTTTTAAATCATCGCCCGTCAGAATGATTCAGATCAATAAAAACTTTATACAAAACTTTACTTTTAAGCTACTAAACTATAAAATAATTTTTTTTTCTTGTAACTTTTGATAGATTATCCTATCCAAAACTTTAAAAAGTATAAATTAATGAAAATATGTCTTTTTCACATAACATAAATTTCTAAAAAATTTATGATTTAAATTAAAAAATTCTTTTTATTGTATTTCAAATATATACAATAAATTCAAACCTCCTGTTGAAAGTTGCGGTAAAAAATACAATGAAAGAAAGAAATAAGAATAACTTTTAATGCTTTTGCGTTTATAAACGATTTGTTTTAATATTCTTGAAATATCAAATAGCGAGCGCGAAGCGCGAGCGTTTTTGGTCGTGCCTTATATGCAAGAAGCGAAGCTTTTTGCATGTTTTGCATCGCGAAGCGATGCAAGGCTCGAGGGCATTTCAGAGCTGAGCGAAGCGAAACTCTAAAAGAACCGAGGTGTGAGCCACAGCGGCTTAAAGGGCCTAGTTTACTATGAGTTGCAATTGTATTTTCTAAAATTTTAGAACAATAATAATATTTAATTCATAAGTACAGATACTGCAAGTTTAAAATAAAATCAATTGTTATATTTAATTTAAATAAATATTTTTGGATAACTTACGTTTCTGTCTCTTTATTCAATATTCAACCAATGAAAGCATGAATCCATTTACTCGTAAATGAATTAAAGGGGAATCACAATGCCATAAGCATTTATATTTAAATAAAATTAATTTCCTCTGCAATTTCAATAATTGTCTTATTATTGATAGCAGATACCCATTGGTCAACAATTTTAATCGACGCCCTTTTACCATTCGTTTTAAACTTAAGTAGCACGTAGATAGAGTTGCGTCTTCATGAATTCAAGGCCAATTGGCCTATTGCTGTTCTTATCCTTTTTTTGAGAATAAAGAGAAACAATAACGTGTATACTTGCAAGTAAACAATATGTTACTTAAAAGATTAAAAATAAAAGAAAATTTTTAATTTAATTATCCTAAAAACAAAGTATTAAATAAATATAAAAAAATTGTATTTAATTAAAATTTTATTTTGAATAATATTGAACAATTTTAATGAAAATTATTTGTACGTTTCCATCTTACTTTTGATAATTCGTATAAACTTAGTTATTATCATAAAATAATGAACATTGGAAAACCTATTTATATTATCATTATTCATGTATAATAATAAAAATATTTTTCTGTTATTATTAAATTTCGGTGTTTTTTTTTATTTAATTTTTTTTATCGTTGCTGTGTTTGAGCTGCCATTGCGGAACTAATTAGCGACAAAAATTTTCGTTGTATTTGTAAACAAAGCACGTAAAACGTATAGTTCTGCTATTATCAATCAGAGATCGGGATTAGAACTCGGGTTAACGAATTGCGAATCAATCGCTCTACCGAATGAGTTACCGATTTGTACGAATCAATGATGTATACAAATAGATGGCAAATAGTATACGTACGATTTGGTCGTGTTCTGATTCACACAGAATAATCTCAGTCGCGATCACAGCAGCAACTTCACCCCAGTGTGGAAAGTCTCTAAAGCTTCATCTAAATGAATGTAATGTTTATTTTTGTTTGTTATGGACGACTGTTATAAGAAAGTACCTTATATTGCAGTCTTTGAAGTTAACTATTAGAATTTTTATGTGAAATTTGTGTATCAACGATTATGAAAATTAAGTTTTAGGAAATTTCTTGAAAACTGTTTATTTTGTCTCTATAAATTTCATTAAAATTATCATTATAACCGTTTTAAATAATAATTCTTTTATATTGAAACGAAAGAATTATTTATTAAAAAGTAAAAACCAATATGTTTTTGAATATAATAAAAAGATGATGTAATATCGTCGTTATAGATAAAGTCGTATCTCGAATATCCATTTGTCTTGATATTTTATATTTTATACTTCATAAATGCGTTAAAATAATTTAACCATTGTAAAAGTATATATGTATGGGTTAGAATTAATATTTATAGAATTTCAATTAACACTGCAATTTTCCATAAATTTTTAAAAGAATAACTTACTTTATCTAAGTAAAATATTTTTTAACCTTTCTTTTCTATGGCTTTTTTCATAAAAAGCGATATTTATAATAAAAATTCCTACAAAATATCTTAGGTTTGTAGAAACAATGAATTAATCAATATTGCAAAAATAATTTTATAGATGAGTAATGGATACTTTTTTTAATGCATATAAGCCACCATTAAAAAAATTGATTTATCCAAACTTAATTTATAGAATGAATAACTAATCCACATAATTTCTACATATTGCTCAGTTATACATTAAAATATTTAAAAAAATAAGATTTTTATTTTAAAAATTCCTTAACAGACATCTTTTTTATGTATTCATTTTTATTTTTAAATTCAAACTGCCATCTCTTCTAACTCTTAAGCTATAAAATCTCACGTGAAATCTTATGCGAAAATATCATGTAACTTAAAAACCTTTAAAATTATTGAAACCACTTAGATTTTAACTTACACAATTATTTTATTGCATTATTCAGCTTACAATTTTCTAATAAATCATTTAAATGCAATATTATAATTGAATTTAAGTGGATGTAATAGGGTATATGATTTATAGATAGTTACCGATCTTGCAGATTTTCAAATTTTGAATATTTATTAAAAACTTTTCTGAAATATTTCTATATTACGCTTTTTATTAGTAAAAATAGAAGACTGTAATATAGAGATACATTCCCTTAAATAATTCATTAAAAAAGTATAAGTTTTATAATACATAAAAATGATTTTAAAATGAAAACCTAAGCGATTTCAATATTTTAAGGTTTTGGCATGAGATCTCGAATGAGATTTTATAATAAGGATGAAATAAATTTGTTAGTCGATAATAAAGATTAAAACGTCATTCTATTTATTATTAATAAAAATTGACCTTACAAGGGGAATTTTTGACTTTCGAGAACGGATTTAGCTGAAACTGCAAGATATGATACATTTATGAAAAAAATGAATTTGTGTTGTTTCTTTCTATCCAATGGCATAAGCCAAATTTTCAGGTAAAATATCTCGCTATAAATAAATGTTTATAAATAATTTTGTTTATTATAAATCATTAAATAAACAATTTAACCATATAGTAAAAAAATAAATAAGTATTCCAGAATTTTGAGACTTTTTTATCGCCATTATCATAGAGAAAACATTATATGACCCAGGTGACGGTCTGTGACCATAAATTTATATAGTTACGAACGGAGGGTTAAGCATAATTTCTTAAAAGTAAAAGCTTTTCTAATGCGACAAAACTTAAATTAATCAACTTGTAATTTCTTTTATCTTTCATACATTTTTCTACAACAGTCTTATTTGCTCGGATATTTAAATATTTATTCAAGCACTTCTTTTAACTATATTAAGCGAAAAAATGTCCTGTATCTTTGTCTCTGGGGCCTATTGGACAAAAAGAAAAACACGGGTTCACTTTTTTCTCATCAAAGAATCATATCCGGCAGTTTCAGAAAAACCCATTTCCCGGAGATCGGAAACTGTCCTTGTTAAATCCTGTGAATGAACACAAGAATAACGATTAGAAAGTTACACCACTCAGATTAATACTTCAATTTAACGACAGTTTTCAGCGTGTTTGTAAGTAAAACACATGCAACGTACAATAGTGCTCATATCAATCAGAAGAGACTGAGATTCGAACTCGGATCATCGAGTTACGAATCCTTAGCTCTGCCAAGTGAGCCACTGATGACCTCAGCTGAAATCTTGTTGTTGAATATTGTTAAATATTTTTGCTGGTATTGCATAATTTTACATATTTCAAATAAGATTATGGCAAATCTAATGAACTTAATTGTTTCCAATTTTAGTTACGTATTCTTTATGCAATCGAGAAGGGTAATAAATAGCCCTTTTAAAAAATAAGTTATTTGAGTCTTCAAAAGTGAATAAAATTTGAAATTAGGTATCGCAGTAATCTGTTTTACCATTTGACATCTCTCTAACGTCAGATCAAGCGGTAACATAGATCAAAACGTGTGCCAAATTTGGATACAAACGAAAAATACTGCATTGCGTATTATTATAATAAAAATAAATACTCTGTGAACAAATATTTTACACAATGACTTTAGACGAGTTTGGGTGCATTAAAATTTGTGTTCAAAATGTCTGTGCATATTTTAGTTCCGATTAAACTTTAAAGTGTACGATAAAAATAATATTGTAAACAATTTTAATAATAAAGAATGTGCATAATGATCGCTGTGTATAATAAACTTATCTCAATTTTATTAATGTGTTAAAATAATAATTAGTATCGAATGTGCCTAATATTTTGTGAATAAAATTTGATGTTTAAAATTTTTAAAACATAATATGTAGATAAAACAATTGTTTTCAAAATATTAGTGTTAAATATTAATTAATATTAATTAACTAAAAAAACCATGTGCAAAATGGTTATTCAAAAATATTTGGTGAACCATAAAATCGTGCATAATTGTTATGTGCATGAACCTCACCCTGTCCAAATTTAAACGCTTACCATTTTATGACCAATAGAAATTGAAATGATTTTTTTTCCATTTTATGGCCATTTTTTTGACATTACTATTACTAATTGCCATAAATTGTTATATACATCATTTTTTATATTTACATTTCTACCAAGGGTAGAAATGTATTAATTATTGTAATTTTATTTTTATTTCCTTTAATATAGTTCCTACTTTCACATAAATGCATTCGCTCAAAATTGTTTTATACTTAAAGTTAATGTAGAGTGTATAAAAGAACTTAACAAAATTGTTATCCAAAATATGTTTTGTTTTCTTGCGTACTTAACCAACCTCCTTAAAACAGTTATTTTTGTCGTATTAGCACTTTAAGACCTTTTAGGACTTAATAAATCCATTAATGTACCGCAACATGAAAAGTTATTTGATTTCATAAAGGTGATTTATGTACAGGCAACATTGTTCGTAGCTAAAGGATGCCTCATCGGTATTATAGTTCTTTGCCATTCCTCGTGTAATTTACGGAGCAACACGGTCTAAGATTCGTCTTCGAGAATCAGCTGTTCGATTTTGAAGTCAACGCATACATCATATAATTTAACAAAGGTGATTTTAATTAAATCTATTTATGAAACCAATATTGAAGATTAAAACCAGAATCGCGTAATCACAATATTATCTTTTTTTACAGTGACTACAACAGGCACAAACGAAGAAATTTTTGTTTCCCACGCGTTAGCTTGAAGAGTTTTTCTTTGTGGCTATTAGCAGACAACATGCCACATCAAATTAATTATTTGCTCTCTTCTGATGCAAGAACGATTTATTAGTGAAAAAATCGATGAATCATAATTTAATTATTAATGAAACAAAAAAATTAATAAACAACTAGATGCGATTCTTTGATACTCGAAATATTATCTTGAAATTATTAAAAACTGTACTTTCTTTTCTACTTGGAATGTTTTAAGTGATTGGAATATAATTGGTTAAAATTTATAAACATTTATTTTTTTTGTTATATTTCGTGTTTTTAGAATAATATTATATTACTTATGCTATTGAAATTAAATATTACCAATAAGGCATGCCTGATAAACATTTACAATAATATAATTTGTGCATCGAAGCCCCAAAACGTGATTAATAATATGATATTGTTTATGTAAAATTAAGCGAAAGAGCGATTATTAATGTAAAATTGTCAAGCTAAATATTGTACATATAAGACTGACAAAATGTTTGTTTGTAATAAAGGCAGAAAATCTTTCTCCACGACGATACAAGAAGCAATCAGATGGAATAATCAAGAAAGACTTCGTACATTGATAGAAGGGATCAACCTTAAAGAAGCTAAGGATCATAAGGGCACAACCCTTTTACATTTAGCAGTTAGAAAAAGAAGTATTAAGACTTTAAAATTTTTTATTGAAAACGGCTGTGATATAAACGCTCGCGATAATGCAGGTAAAACAGCATTATTATGCGCTGTTAAATCATATTTGTATGCAGCAATAGAAGTTTTGTTGCATGCAAAAACTGACATTACACTATCTGACAAAACTGGAGAAAATGTATTAAATTTTATGTCAAAAAGTCGCCCCATAAAAAGATTAAAGTTAATTGCATTAATTGCAAATTATTTAAAAGAATGTGAATTGGACATCAAAGAATTAACTTCGTTAATACAGGAAGCAAAATGGCCTGTACATTACGCCATATACATAGGAAATTCGGAATTAATAAGACTAATGCTGGAGGCTGGTTGTGATGTCGACTCCTGTGATGAAGAAACTGACCATTACACAGCACTTCATGTAGCTATTATACATTCTGATATAGAAAGTATGAAAGTTTTATTAAAATACGGAGCTGATACGGAAAGAATAAGTTATCAAGGATCGAAATCGCAATTACCCAGTGCAGTAAGGTGTCGTGAAACATTAGAAACGCTTCTAGATTATCGAGAATCTTTACTAGAAGGATTTAACTCCGATGGAAAGATGATATCTTTCAAAAATTTTTCGACTGTCCACTACAGTGTCGTAGAATTATTATTAGTAAAATATAAAATCAACTTAACAACTAAAGATAAACAGGGAAACACATTTTTACACTATGTAGTTGTGAATCATGATGAAGGTATTATTAATCTACTATCGAAAATTTATTTTGATGCCAATATAAGGAATCATAATGGAGATACGCTCCTGCATGCTGTTATTGGCCGTAATTATCCGAGTTGCATGGAAATGTTAATACACAAAGGTGCATATGTTAACGCAAAAAATAATGAAGGCAAGACGCCACTAACTGTTGCGCTCGCTAAATTGGCTTTGGAAAAAGAATTTGAAATCCTTTTTGAGAATGGTGCTATTGTGGATGAAAAAATGCAAACTCGTATATTAACAGATTTTGCAAACAGAAAATTTTCTGTTCACTTGATAAATTGTATAATAAAACATATGGCAATTTTATACCTTCAAAACAAAATTTCAGAAAAAAATTTCGAATTGATAGAAAATTTACGACGTATAAACCTAAAGCAGAGACATTCAATGTATTTAGAAGAACTGAATGTTATGAAATCAAATTTAATAACTGTGCATAGTAATGTTACAGTATTTGATATACTATCTGCTCCAGAAAATAGACTAGTGAAATATGCCCGAAATGAAACAATAATTGATCAGTTTGCTAAAATTGACTTTCAGTCTTGTTATCCGATTTTCGGTGAGCAATTAAAAAAACGATTTGAACTAGCGATAATTAAACAAAATTTAAATAAAAATGCTATAGATGAACTCAGCAAAAACATTGAACAATTAAAATGTAATTTAAAAGTTATAGAAAATATTATTGAATACTTAAGTTTAGACGATTTAAAGCGTTTAAAGAGAAGTTATCCGTCAGTTTAGGCTACAATCGTTTTTGTTTCATGTTTAAAAGCTTTTCGTAGTTTTTTACTTGACATAAAATTTGATTAAATCAATGTAAATTTAAATAAGAATAATTTTGTGTTCGTTTACTGATATTTTTCAAATTACTTATGTATTATAAAAATACCTCATATTTAATAAAAAGTTTTATAAAAAAGAATAAGGTTCTGAACTTTATATTTATATATGTAAAATCAAGCACCACCGAATCATATTTATTTTAGATCGAGTTCATTTTGATGCGTTGCAAAATAAATGTACCCAAGTAGATGCTGAAGTCTGCTGAGCACACTTGAATATATTTTCAATAGCTGAAACATACACAATTATAAAGACACTGATGATTATTCATTAATTTTAAATCGAAATTATTAAAAATTTGTACTTTTAAAATTTATAAAAATGCAATAGAATAAATATTTTTCTTTTAACTTATACCAAGTCGTTTAAGTATTAGCGACTCAATTTTTATTTATTTAAAAATCCCTTCCTTTCAAACGTAAGTAATAGTTGTACTTTAGTTGACATTGATTCTCTCCTTTTTTCATAGTCTGCACAAATGAAAAATTTATCATCTGAACAAAATGATATTTTAATTTTTCAAGTAAAACAAAAAAAAAAAAATTTAATAATAACAAAGTTTAAATATTTGCTATATGTGACAAAAATCGCAAAAGACTAAAATTTCAATTTTTTTGGTGTAAATGTAGGTAGGCGGAAAAATATTTGTTGAATATTGAAGCTTGAATGAAAATAATTCAAAAAAAGCTAAATAGATCTTATTTTAATTGATAAGTATAAATTTAAATAAATGCAGGTCAAGTAATTGTCCTACAATTATTTAAATTTGTAAAAATTTTGTATAAAAGTTGATATTTTCTAATTTGAGTTTTAGTTTATTAAATTTAGTAAAGTCTAAAATAGAAAATCCTGAGATTACAAAAAATATACCATAAAACAAAAAGTTATTTGATTTCATAAAAGGAATTATCTGAAACATATGGCAATTTTGCATGTTCAAGGTAACGAAATTTCAGAAAGGAATATTAGTTTAATTAAAAACATTTCAGATACTACAGTATGGCTTAGATATTTTTTACCTGCTGCTAATCCATGGGAAAGTTTTATAAGGATTTCAGAGGAACTTCAAAAAATGAAATTAAACCTGAGAACTGTCCACAGTAATATTTCAGTATTTGATATATTATCTGCTTCAGAACAAAAACTTCTGTATTATACCCGAAACGAAAAAATTGTCGAGGAATTTGATAAAATTATCTTCCAAATTTATTATCCGATTTTCGGTAATGAAATAAAAACGCGATTTGAATTTGCAACTGTCAAACAAAAGTTAATTAAAAATGCCATTGATATACTTAAAAAAAATATCAAACAATTAAAATGTAATTTAATAGTTATCGAAAATATTGTTAAATATTTAAGTTTAAATAATTTAAAGCGTTTAAGCATAAGTTGTCCATCAGTTTAGGATAAGATCTTTTTTTTTATTTCATATTGTTTTATACTTTTAAGTCAATGTGACGTAAATAAAAGAACTTAACAAAATTGTTTTCCAAAATATGTTCTGCCTTCTTGCATACCTGATCAACTTCCTTAAAACAGTTCTCTTTGCCGTACTTCTTTCTAATTTACTTATCAAATAGCAATTTAAAACCGTTTAGAACTCAATAAATTCGTTTCAATTTTTATTTTTTACAATTTTTGTTACGTTATATTTATTTAAGATTATGAAAATTTTAAAAATCGAAACAAATTAAAATTAACGTAATATCGTATGAAAGTTGATAATTTCTAATTTCTATTTAAATTTATTAGTATGATTTAGTAATGATTTTGTAAATAATTATTTTAAAATAGAAAAATTCCACTTGACAAAACTTTACAAAAAATATTAATGAAAAAGTATTATTATTTTTGAAAAATGTGTTACGTCTAAATTTACTTTTAAATTTTCGCGCTCTAAGTTAGTATGTTGGCATCCAGCAACATTGTGTATACCTGAGGTTGCTTCATTCGTCATGTTAAGCGATCCAAAATACACAATATATTTTGCCGTAGGTAAGTAGTACCAACGAAGACAGACGCTTACGTTAAACGGAGCAGATAGGGCCCGAATTAGCAAATTTTCTGTCCCTCAGAGCCGAGTCATCAAGACGTACTCTTCTATAAGCGTCTATGTTTGTTGGTAGTACTTATTTTGGCCTTCATTTAATTTAGATTGTAATTCATGTCATCACTTTCCGCTTAACGTGACGAATTTTCCATTTCGAACTATTGTCCAACAGGTTCTATTCTTTGAGATAACAAGCACTTGGTCGATTTGGGAGTTGATATCGTATACTTCATACAATTCAGCATAGGTGAGTTTAGTTAATTTTATTTTTTACGCTAATATGTAAAATGATATCAAAATGTGTGGAATCTACAATTCGATTTTTCTTTTATAGACTACAAATAGACATAAAGAAATTTCAGTCATCTAAGCGTCCTTTTTTACCAGTTACCAACAAACAGCATGCAATGTAAATTCTATTCTTTAAAATTCATCCTAACCCTGGAAGAAAATTGACCATATTGTAGGCATAATTGCTGGTCAACAAATGTTAAAATGGCACTTATCTAGAAATTCTAGAAATGATATAAAAAAAATTTCTAGATAAGTGTCATTTTAACATTTGTTGACCAGCAATTATACTTAAGATATGGTCAATTTTCTTCCAGGGAAATTATAAATAATAACCATACCTTTTTAGTCTTTATTTTATATATACTAGAAAATCCATGCGCGCAAGCGCGCTCTATATCTAATCTAAATGTATATAAATTTTTAATGATTAACCGTTAATATAGTGTTATTATTTTCTGTTCATTATTAAATAATAATAATTTCATATCTACTATCTGCATCAGTAAAGAAATTGATGTTATATACTAATGTATCAGAGTAGTTTACGCGGCATCAGTGAATTTATAGACACGGAAAACTTCGAGAAAAATAAATCCCATTTAAGAGGCGGCCGTATCATTCTGTCCTTGTCTAATCTAAACTTTCGTTATTATAAATAAATAAAATATTTTCATAGAAAAGTAAGACAACCGCCCAATAGGGCAAAAGACAAGCAAACGATTCTTTTCTATGAAGAAATATGAAATTTTGATTATTTTTCGAATGAAGTCTGAAACGAAAAAACAGCTCAATCAACTCAATCAAGTTCGATTGTTTTTCCGTTTCAGACTTCACTCGAAATATAATAAAAATTTCATATTTTTTCATAGAAAAGAATCGTTTGCTTGTCTTTTGCTCTATTGGGCGGTTGACTTACTTTTCTATGAAAATATTTTATTTATTTATAATAACGAAAGTTTAGATTAGACAAGGACAGAATGATACGGCCTCCTCTTAAAAGATATATTATCGCTATATTCATTTTCTTATTATTATTTTAAAAAATTGAAGAAATGGTAAACTTTTAGATTATTTTTTAGACATTTCTTAAATCTTTCAAAATTTAAATAACGTAAACTATTACAAAGTCAAAAGTTATTTTACGAATATATTAGCTTTTTATACACTTAATATAAATCTAACGTATTTGATTTTCAAGATATATCCTAAATGAGAATTAAAATAAGTGCCAGAAAAATTTTAATATGTAATATTGGAATCCTAAATTCTTAATAACCAATGAATGAAGTTATTTAAAAATTAATATTTTCAACAATATGAAATCCATAAAATATATAAAAAATAAAATAGTTCAAATCCATTCTTAACGATATGTATATCGTTCCTATTTTTAAAATAGAAATAAAAATAAAAATTCTAATCTATATTTTCTTAATTATAGTAATTATATTATTCTTTCAACCAAAAAATTTTTTATTTTATTTTGCAGAAGAACTGTTTATTCTAAGCGTGATTCAATTTAAATTTTGAAATTAAATAAAAAAACTTTTAAAAATAGTACATTTTAGGCAAGTATTATACTATATTTTTGAAAAAAAATTTTAAGCTGTCAATCTAGAAATATTTTATATATTAAATTATATTATCAAAATTGTATTACTTATCGGTTTTTTATAAATTATTTTAAAATATTCCGAAATATTTTAAATCTTTTTTAAATTTACAAAATCATTTGCCTTGTTATAAGCTAAAAAGTTGATAACATCTGTATTTTCAAAAAATATTTATTGCTAAATTTATTGCTTAATAACTATTTTATGGTACAATTTTAAAAAAGAATTCAGAAGTAAATGGCATAGAATTGTTACAATGTTCTAATTTTAAATATACAATAACAAATGAATATAGAGCGGTACTTCGCACTCTCGACATCTTCACACAAAAGAATTTTGTAAACGGAAGTTAGCGATGTTTACATTGATAATTTTATTTAAAAAATCAAACTATAACTCAATAATTATAATTTAATTATTTATCAATGATTTTTGTTATTAAATTTTAAATCGATGATTTTATTTAAGCATATTATATTAAATCAAATCTCGTTTTTCGCCAATCATATGATTCTATTCAATCCACCAATCACGTTCTTAGTATAAAATGTTTCACAACATCCGGACATCGTTTTTTTAAAAGAGGAAACTTTCGATCGTGTTCGTTATTTTCTGTAGTATATACATTAAGGAACTATGTTTAAACTAATTCATTTTCATACCAATAATTTTTTTAAATTGAGCAAATAAAAAATAATAATCAACATTATCTAAAGAAATAAATAATTTATAATTAATAAAATTATTCAGTAAGGCGAAACATATTACTATATGAATTATTGTGGTATTTTAAAAATGCAACATACATAAATTTTTAAGATAAAAATACCGTAAAAATAATTAAATTGCCTTTAATATTAATTATTTAATCCAAATTTTAAGCAGCAAAAATTTATGAAAATGTGAAAAACTGTAACTTTCTATAAGAGTTTAGTTAAAAAATACCAATAAATTTATTAAATGAAAATATCTGTAAATATAATAGAAAGAAAATCTTATTTATAAGCACAATATTACTATTATAATTTTGGACACATTTCAGTATTACTGCAATTATAAAAAAAACTAATTAATAATTATTTTAGTATAAAAAATTGAAAATTATTTTATTACCTAGGAATGTATTACATTTTCATTTTTTGTTTTATTTTGTGTTTGAGAATAATTTTATATGTCAAACAAAATTTAATTCAAGAAGCCATTGATACACTTAGCAAAAATATTGAAAAATTACAATGTAATTCACAAGCTATCGAAAATATTGTTAAATACTTAAGTTTAAATGATTTAAAGCGTTTACGAATAAGCTCTCCACCACTTTAGGATAAGATCGTTTTTTTATTTGATATTTATAAGCTTCTTCTAGTTATTTACTTGACTCGAAATAAAATGTAATGAATGTAAATTTAAATAAAAATCATTGTATGCCTTTGTTTGTTAGAATTAGTTATAGATTGTAAAAATTTTTATATACCTCATATTAAATAGAAAGTAAAAAAGAATAATTTTATGTTTTTTAATTATTTTTATTAAATTAATATTAAATAATATTACTTAAGATAAATTATAAATACTTGTATGTCTTAGTTTAGGTTATGTTATTCTTCTTTGTTACTGTTATTTTTATTTAACGCGTTAGCTCAAATTCCATTTAACATACGATTCTGTATTTTCACTATAAGCATTGGCTCTTAAACAAAGTCATTCAAATATTAGTTACTCATTAAGGTTACTTAAATTAAGATAGTTTTGCCATCCTACGAACGTAACTAACCGTCTTAAAAAAGTTATTATATCGTTCCTACTTTGTAATCATGTACTTATTAACGTAGCGCTTTAAGACCATTTGGAACTCAATAAGTCCATTTCAATTTTTATTTTTTACAACTGTTCACGAGAAATTTAAAATCACGAAATGAATCAGATAAAAGTAGCTATTGTACATCTTGTAGGAGATTTGCAATTTCCACTATAATTATTTAAAATTGTAAAAATTTCAAAATTCTTACAATTTCTATGTGTTTAAGTTCATTAGATTCAATGAAGTATAGCATGAAAAAACGTTTAAAAAAATATTAATGTACTATAAAACAAAAAGTTATTTGATTTCATAAAAGGAAATCAAATATTTAATTACTGTTCATCAAATAATGCATTTACGACTAAAAAAATATTATTTAAAAACTATATTTTACCCAAATAAAAAATTATGTCTGAATTTACTTTCAAATTTTCGCGCTCTTAATAGAGTACACGGAGAAAAAGTAAGTTAGCGTTACTCTCTACACCCGTGCAGATGCTCTTTGGCTAATAGTGAATGTGACTCCACTTTTAAGGGTCGTCTGCTTCCTATTGAAGTATATATCGGTCGATACTAATGTTTTTGACTATATACAGAATAGAAATTGCTCCGGTGCTTTTAGTTATTGTTATTCAGAGCGTCTTACCGTATAAAAAGAGCAACAATTACTCCACTACAGAGTTGAAGCTATTTACTTTTTTTTCTTGTGTTGGCATTCTGCACCATTGTGCATAACTATGATTGCCCCATTGAAGCGTCGTTCTTTATTATTATCGTTTTAATCTATGGTGAAACACCTTTTAGCATTCTTCTTTGAGAAAGTAAGCAAGCGGTCCATTTTGGAGTTAGTGACGCGTTTAATTAATTTATCACACTAATATTTAAGGTAAAATCTAGAATTCTAGAATCTGCAACGCTATCTTTCTTTTATAGTGAATACAAATAGGCATAAACGAAAAAATTTTGTCATCCACGCATTAGCTTGAAGCCCTTTTTTCTAGCTATCAACAAACAGTATGAGACATTAAATCCATCACTTAAAATTTATTTTTTGACACTCCGTGCGCGAAGCTCAATTTCGCGCACGTTGTACAAAGTGACACGTGCGAAAATGGAGCTTCTTACACGTCGTGTCAAAAAATATTGTTCGATATTCGTACGAGAAAGTGATTTCTTCCTCGTGTGACTTTTTCACCCTCGCTTCGCTCGGGCGTAAACCGCCACATGAGTAAAAAATCACTCTCACGCACTAGTATCGAAAAATACTATTAAATTATAAATAATGTGCAAATCTTTTTGTTTTTAATTTTATTGTCTGCTTTTTATTGTATCTGTTATTTTTTGTAGTTTATATAAACTAAGAAAATATCTTTTAACTCTCATGAATTTTCATATCTTTTGCAGATTACATAAGCGAACAAAAAATAATAATAATTAACATTACCCAAAGAACAAGCTTCATTAAAAAAAACAGGTATTTTTTTTAATCGAATTTTTTTTTGTAAATACATTAGAAAAAAATAATTATTATAACTCTGTGTATAAAATTTGTTAACACTTTTTTTATAAAATATTATTGATAGAAACAGTATTGTTATCATAACTTTGGATGCATTACAGTATTGCTGCGATCATAAGAAAAACGTGAATCAGTGTTGCGAAAATTCTAAGCCACGCACATTGAGCAATCTTTCACAACAATTTTATTACAGATTAAAAAACGCTGCCAAATGCTTTGGCGGAATGCTTTCTCATAGAGCTCTTTGAGTTTCATTAATTTTTTTATATTTATTTAAATGTGATTTTAATATAAAAAAATTGTCTAACATTAATATTTATTTATAAATTTGTACTTTGAAAGAACGATGACGACGAAATTTCTAATCGTAACCACGCTAAGAAAGAAGATTAATGAAAAATAAAAATTTTCAAAATTCTCTTAAATTAAAACTGCACTGAGAAAATTAGTTTTCCAAAACTTGTTTTCTTCAGACAGTAGCAAATAACTTGCAAACAAATTTTGGAGCAAATCTATCGAATGATTTTCGTAAAATAGAAAAAAAATAAAAAAAAATTTTTTTTTTAATTTCAAAAATGCTATAAAATTAATAGTATGCCAAGAAAATTAGTTTTCAAATGTTTTTATTCTTTTAACAGTAGCAAATAATTTCTATACAAATTTTTAAACAAATTCTTAGAGTAGTTCACGTAAAACCCAAAAAATAAGTTTTCCAAAGCTTGTTTTATTAAGGCAATAACGAATAATTTGCATAATGATTTTAGACCAAATCTAACGAATGGTTTTTGTGTAATATAAAAAAAAATGAAAAATAAACATTTTTTCAAAAATTTTCAAAATGTTCTAAAATTAAAACTGCGCTAAAGAAATGAGTTTTCCAAAGCTAATTTTCCTCAGACAATTGGCGAATAACTTGCATACAAATTTTGGAGCAAATCTATCGAATGGTTTTCATAAAATAAAAGAAAAATGAAGAAAAAATTTTTTTTTCAAAATTTTCAAATTGCTCTAAAATTAAAAGTGCACTAAGAAAATCAGTTAGTAAAAGTTTTTCTTCTTTTGACAGTCGCAAATAATGTCCATACAAATTTTCAAGAAAATTCTTCGAGTAGTTTACGTAATATACCAAAAAAATGAAAAATCAAAATTTCTTTTAAGTTCTTAAAATGGCTCTAAAAAAAACTGAGCCAAGAAGATCAATTTTCAATAGCTTCCCCCCCCCCCCTCCCCAGTTAGACAAAAAAATAAATTGCATGCAAAATTTAAAGCAAATCCATCGAGTAGTTCTCGAGATATTTTTGGCGTACTAAATTCATACACACACACATACACACACGCGCGCACACACACACACACACACACACACACACACGCACACAGACATACATACAGACATTTTCTGGAAACCACTTTTTTTGACTTCCTGAGTCTAAATATGTACAAATTAATGAAAAAATAGAAAAAAAATTTTTTTATCGATACAATGCTTTCTCTATGAGAAAGCAAAATTAAGTAGAAAATATAAGAAAGAATAAAAATATTTCAAGATTATTAATTTTATCTTAAAATAAAATAATAATAGATTATTGCAAGTATTTTTAATAAATAAAACGTACGTAGATCTGCATTAAAAACAAAACCGTGAAATTATTTATGCAGTAATTTTACTACTCTAATATTTTTAAGACATCATTAATAATATATTTTTTAATGTAATTCTTCTTTGATTTATATTTTTCACTAACTTAAGTCGATTTAAACAATTGGTTATAACCAAAATTAACAATTTTCATATTAATAACTCATTTCTCAGATTTGAAGACTTACAAACGATAAAAGAGACAGAGGTACCCTTGTATACTCTATAAAAAATTTCATAAAATCAAATATTTGTTCACTTCCGATATAAAAACAATTTATTCGTAAAAAAGATCTCCATAAATCTCAATGTAATCATTGATACGGTAAGAAAATAATTAAATATCTTTGTTTGATGCTCAAAATATTATATTGAAAAGTGTGATGCCTCAAAATCTAATTTTATTTAATCGTATGTATTCATAAATAGGTTTTATTTGCTTTTTTTATTTTGAATATGTTGTAATTAATAATTATTGGAATATAATTAATTCAGAATTATTTCAATATTTATAAATGTGTGTTACTTTAATTTATTGTTTTATTTCGCGTTTCAGAATGATTTTATATTTTTCTAATTTTTGAAATACAATTAATTCTAATTTCAATTTGGCTAATAAAGCATTTCCAAGAAAGATTTGTAACAAAATCATTCGCGCGTCAAAATCCCGATTAAGAAAATAATTATAAAGTCATTAATAATTTCAATTAAGCGAAAAAGCAATCATAACTACAAAATTTTTAAACTAAACTCAGAACTAAACTCAATTCAGAGAATATTGTACACTTAAACTTTGAAAATGTTAGTTAATAAAAAGGGCCGAAAATTTTTCTCCCAAAGCATACAAAATGCAATCAGGGAGAATGATAAAGGAACCCTTTCTAAGTTAATACTAGATGTTAATCTTAACGAGGTCAAGAATCATGATAACAATACCCTTTTACATTTTTCAGTTAAATTGAGACGAGATGAAATAATAAAATTTTTCATCGAGCATGACTGTGATGTAAACGCCCGCAACAAAGCAGGTACCACACCTTTATTAGATGCGGTTAAAATAAATTACAATCCAGCAATAAAGACGTTGTTAAAAGCAAAAGCTAACATTAAACTTTCTGATAATGACGGGATGAATGTTTTAAAATTCATATTGACAAATAACAAAGGAAGCAGATTAGAACTTGTTGTATTATTTGCAAATTATTTTAAAAAAAGTGAACTGGACATCAAAGAATCAGCTCTGTTAATGCAGGAAGCAAAATGGCCGATACAATATGCCATATACATAAAAAATTCGGAACTAATAAAACTAATGCTCGAGGCTGGTTGTGATGTCAATTTCTGGGATGAAGAAACTGACTCTTACACTGCACTTCTTAAAGTTACTAACAAGGAGAGTGTTTCACCTTCGGGTCACCGTTTTTGCTCAAATTTTGGGAATGTTTTCTGGATGCAAAGATATGAAGAAAGCCAAAATTTTAGAGGCCAACGCTCAATATTTCCCTAGTTACGGGCCACTGAAGAAAATCACTAAAAAAGTTACTAGATTTTCAAACACTTATAGTTCCTCAGAATTATTAGCTAGAAGCTTAAACCTTTTTTTAAATCAAAGCTGAGCTCAAATCCTTTCGAAATAGTACCTATAGCATCTCAAAATATTATTTTTTCCCAAAGTTATAGCATAATAAAGATTGAACCCAATTTTAGCTTTTATTATTAATTAATGTTTTAAACAAAAAATTCAGGTCTAATCTTTATTACGCTCTAACTTTGGGAAAAAATAATATTTTGAGATGCTATAGGTACTATTTCGAAAGGATTTGAGCTCAGCTTTCATTTAAAAAAAGGTTTAAGCTTCTAGCCAATAATGCTGAGGAAATATAAGTGTTTGAAAATCTAGTAACTTTTTTAGTGATTTTCTTCAATGGCCTGTAACTAGGGAAATATTGAGCGTTGGCCTCTAAAATTTTGGCTTTCTTCATATTTCTGCATCTAGAGAATATTCCCAAAATTTGAGCAAAAACGGTGACCCGAAGGTGAAACACTCTTCTTGTAAGTATACTGATATGAAAATGATTAAAATTTTATTACAACATGGAGCTGATACGGATAAGGTAATTAATGAAAGATCACTATCGCCATTTTTTTGTGCACTAATAAGTCCTAAAGCATTCGAAGCGTTTCTAGATCATAGCGATTATTTATTGGAAAGATTTAACTGCGATGGAAAGATGAAATCCTTTGAAATTTTTAAATTTGTTTGCTTCAAATGGAGTTGTTCTAAAGCATTAGAAACGTTTCTAGATCATAGAATTTCTTTACTGGAAAGATTTAATTTTTATGGACTGATGAAATTCTGTGAAGATTTTTCGTCTGTTTGCAATGAAGTCATAGAATTACTGATATTAAAATACAAAATCAATTTAACAGCCAAAGATACACGAGGAAATACATTTTTACACTATGTGGTTTTGAATCATTATCGAGGTATTGCTAAACTACTTTCAAAAACAAATTTTGATGCAAATATGAGGAATAATCGTGGAGATACACTTTTACACGCTGTTGTTGGTGTTTATTATTATCCGAGTTGTGTGGAAATGTTAATTGACAAGGGTGCAGACATCAGCGCTGAAAATAATGATGGCGATCCACCATTGATTACAGCGATACGTTATAAAGCAGATGAAAATATAATGCAAATACTCATTGAAAATAGTGCGATTTCAGATGAGATAAAACAAAATCGTATATTAAAAAGGCTCGCAGAGGATAATATCTTAGCATTAAATAAAGATCCTGGATGGAAATTTATACTGAAACACATGGCCATTTTTAATCTTTAAGGAAACGAAATTTCAGAAAGGGATCTAAGTTTAATTACAAACATAGAATTTAAACCTATGGAAAGAACTTCAAATAATGAAATCGAACTTAATAAGTGTACATGATAATATTTTATTATTTGATATATTATCTGCTCCAGAAAATAAACTTATGATATATGCCTGAAATGAAAAAATTGACAATCAATTGGCTAACATTAACTTCCAGCTTGATTATCCGAATTTCGGTAATGAAATAAAAACACAATTTGAATTGGCAATTGACATACAAAATTTAATTCAAAATGCCATTGATACACTTGGCAAAAATATTGAACAATTAAAATGTAATTCTCAAGTAATAGAAAATATTGTTAAATATTTAAGTTTAAATGATTTAAAGTGTTTAAAAATAAGTTCCCCATCAGTTTAGGATAAGGTCTTTTTATTAGATTTTTACTCGATTCAAAGTCAGTTATTTAAAAATGAAGGATATTATAATGATAAGAAAAATTTATCTAATGCGAACATCGTCAAGCTAAGTTGTCTAGAAAGTTGTTTTATCAATAATTTTTATGAATTATTATTCCAAATTTTGAAGAGAATAGGTATATTGATTCATTTAACACTCCTATAATGATTATCACATAATACAGGGTGTTTTTCGAAATTGTTTTTCACTCGTGTTGTTGACAGTACTGGCCAGTAACACAAGTGGCAACCACGCAATAAATTTTAACGGTTTATTTGAATCAAAAAATTCAATTCATAAAATTTAATTATTATAATAAAATTATTAAAAAAATTATTGTTTAATTAGATAATTAATTATTATTATTTTACTTTATTATTTTTTCACTTTTATTTTCGAGTTTAATTTATAGTGAGCTGTTAGCTGTTGAGTTACATCAGTAGAGCATATGCAAATAAAAATCAGCTGATTACTGGTTTGATGATTGAATTGAAGAAAAGGGTGGGGTTCGATTTTTCGAAAGACCGATATTTTTTGTGCTTAACGTAGAATCTCACAATTTAGAATGATGCTATTGATAACATTCATTTAAATTATTTAGAATTCTCGTTTTCAAGGGTGGGGTTCGATTTTTCGAAAGACCGATATTTTTTTGTGCTTAACGTAGAATCTCAAAATTTAGAATGATGCTATTGATAACATTCATTTAAATTATTTAGAAATCTCGTTTTCAATTCATGGCTGCTATCGAAATTTATTTATTTGAATAAATTATAATTGATATTTAGAATAGTAACAAGTATACAGAACACCATATTATGATTAGATATTTCGAAATTTCTAATAGAGTTTTCAAAAGTATATTTTTGTATATTCTTTCAATACTTGTCAAAAGATTTTATTAGAAATTTCGAAATATTTTATAATTATATGGTGCTCTATGTACGTGTTACGATTCTAAATATCAATTATAATTTATTCGAATAAATAAATTTCGATTGCAGCCATGAATTTAAAATGAGATTTCTAAATAATTTAAATGAATGTTATCAATAGCATCATTCTAAAATTTGGAATTCTACATTAAGCTACATTAATATTAAAAAATATCGGTCTTTCGAAAAATCGAACCCCACCCTTCTTTTGATACTTGACAAAAGATTTTATTAGAAATTTCGAAATATTTTATAATTATATGGTGCTCTATATACGTGTTGCGATTCTAACTATTAATTACAATTTATTCGAATAAATAAATTTCTATTGCAGCCATGAATTGAAAATGGGATTTCTAAATAATTTAAGTGACTGTTATGAATAGCATCATTCTAAATTTTGGGATTCTACGTTAAGCACAAAAAAATATCAGTCTTTCGAAAAATCGAACCCCACCCTTCAAAAGTATATTTTTGTATATTCTTTCAATACTTGTCAAAAGATTTTATTAGAAATTTCGAAATATTTTATAATTATATGGTGCTCTATGTACGTGTTATGATTCTAAATATCAATTATAATTTATTCGAATAAATAAATTTCGATTGCAGCCATGAATTGAAAACGAGATTTCTAAATAATTTAAATGAATGTTATCAATAGCATCATTCTAAATTTTGAGATTCTACGTTAAGCTCAAAAAAATATCGGTCTTTCGAAAAATCGAACCCCACCCAAACTACTAACTAGGAGAGTATCAGAACTCCGGATCACGGATTTTGCTCAAACTTTGGGATGAGCTTCCAAATGTCAAAATATGAAAAGAAACAGAATTTTAGACACCAACGCTCAATATTTCCCTAGTTATAGGCAATTAAAGAAAATCACTAAAAAAGTTACTAGATTTCTAAACGCATATAGTTCCTTAGCATTGATAGCTAGAAGCTTGAAACTTTTTTTAAATGAAAACTGAGCTCAAATCCTTTCGAAATAGTAGTTATAGCATCTCAAAATATTATTTTTTCCCAAAGTTATAGCGTAATAAACATTGGACCTGATTTTTCTTTTTAAAACATTAATTAATAACAAAAGCTTAAATTGGTTCTAATGTTTATTACGCTATAACTTTGGGAAAATATAATATTTTGACATGCTATAACTACTATTTCAAAAGGATTTGAGCTCAGCTTTCATTTTAAAAAAGTTTCAAGCTTCTAGCTATCAATACTAAGGAACTATATGCGTTTAGAAATCTAGTAACTTTTTTAGTGATTTTCTTTAATTGCCTATAACTAGGGAAATATTGAGCGTTGGTGTCTAAAATTCTGTTTCTTTTCATATTTTGACATTTGGAAGCTCATCCCAAAGTTTGAGCAAAATCCGTGATCCGGAGTTCTGATACTCTCCTAGTTAGTAGTTTGGGTGGGGTTCGACTTTTCGAAAGACCGATATTTTTTTGTGCTTAACGTAGAATCTCAAAATTTAGAATGATGCTATTGATAACATTCATTTAAATTATTTAGAAATCTCGTTTTCAATTCATGGCTGCTATCGAAATTTATTTATTTGAATAAATTATAATTGATATTTAGAATAGTAACAAGTATACAGAACACCATATTATGATTAGATATTTCGAAATTTCTAATAGAGTTTTCAAAAGTATATTTTTGTATATTCTTTCAATACTTGTCAAAAGATTTTGTTAGAAATTTCGAAATATTTTATAATTATATGGTGCTCTATGTACGTGTTACGATTCTAAATATCAATTATAATTTATTCGAATAAATAAATTTCGATTGCAGCCATGAATTTAAAATGAGATTTCTAAATAATTTAAATGAATGTTATCAATAGCATCATTCTAAAATTTGGAATTCTACATTAAGCTACATTAATATTAAAAAATATCGGTCTTTCGAAAAATCGAACCCCACCCTTCTTTTGATACTTGACAAAAGATTTTATTAGAAATTTCGAAATATTTTATAATTATATGGTGCTCTATGTACGTGTTATGATTCTAAATATCAATTATAATTTATTCGAATAAATAAATTTCGATTGCAGCCATGAATTGAAAACGAGATTTCTAAATAATTTAAATGAATGTTATCAATAGCATCATTCTAAATTTTGAGATTCTACGTTAAGCACAAAAAAATATCGGTCTTTCGAAAAATCGAACCCCACCCTCAGTATTTCGACTAATGTTATTTTGACAATTGTATTGGGTGGGGTCCTATCATTAGAATGTTTTTTCTATCTCGTTGAAAATTTGCGACTATCAAAAAATTAGAATGTCCATTTTGGTCATCAGAATCAATAAAAAACGACTGACTACAATTTCGAATGTGTAAAAGGACGAATACTCAAAAGGATATTTAAACTTTTTAGAATATAAAGTCATAGAACAAAAATTTTCGGGTGGGGCTCGAACATTAGAATGTTTTTTATTTAATGAATATTTATTTAGAGTGCCACAATTACGAATAGCGTATTTCATAATTTAGAATAAAGTGATAATGAATTTTCATGATTTCAAAAAGCAGTAGTGATAATCTCAAATTATTCGATTAAAATATTTAGAATTCTTTCGAAATCTTGATATAGTTTATTCTAAATTTAGAAGTACATTTATTTTGCTACTTCTTATTTCGATTAAATGAATATTCTAAAATGCTTTACTCGCATTAGTTATTTTCGTTACTTCAGTCGCTGAAAAAATGAAAATTCTAAAATGAATAAATGAACAGTTTCGATATGCACATAATTTATATGAACTTCTAAATAAATGTTAATTAAATAAAAAACATTCTAATGTTCGAGCCCCACCCAAATTTTCTCAATAAACTTTCTAAATTTAGAAGTTTATTATTTCGAATATAATTATATTCGAAAGAATAAAACGAAGATTCTTTAACTTTTTATTTACCAGTATTTCGACTAATGCTATTTTGACAACTCTATTCATGATATTGAAGAAATATTAATTCGAAACTTCAATATTATTAATTTTTTATGACTCTAAATAATTGAAATTCTGTTTTATTTTTAGTCTAATTTTGAAAGTTAACACTTTCACCAATCTAAAATTGATTGTTCTAATATCTAACTATTTATAATTTTGACATTCGACTATAATATTTTCGAATTCATTTTAGTCGAATAATCAAAATGCACATTCTAATCTTTGATAGTCGCAAATTTGCAACAAGATAGAAAAAACATTCTAATAATAGGACCTCACCCATTGTATTTATGATATTGAAGAAATGTTAATTCGAAACTTCAGTATTATTCATTTTTTATAACTCTAAACAATTAAAATTCTCCCTGGTAGAAATTTTCAGCATCTTTTGGCCAAGCATAGGCCATTTTTTATCAATTTGACCAAAAAATGCTAAAAATCATGGCCAAATACCCTGCTATCTAGCGACCTTTCATGGTGAAAAGTTGACAAAATAATGGTGAATATATTTAATTTTATTATAATATTTTATTTGAAGGTTATGATCACGCTTTTCTGCTAACATCTGCTGTCGCTATATAGATACATAACCTAACAGCTATACTCCACGCAAAATGTTTGCAGCACTATACTATCTGCTCACGCGTGATAAATCAAATAACTTATTTATGAAACTATTAATAATATAGTTACATTAAAAGAAAATCGAACATTAGTTAAAATAAGATATATATATAATAAATATATGTAAATTTTAATAATTAAGTTCCAATTTTTTCAACTTTAAAATTAAATTATTCACCATTTTTTCGACAACTTTTTACCAGTGACTGGCTAAAAATTGACTAAGAAAGTTGGCCAATCGTTGATTTTTTCACCATTTGAGATGGTGAATTTTCTACCAGGGCTGTTTTATCTTTAGTCTGATTTTGAAAGTTAATATTTTCACCAATCTAAAATTGTTTGTTCTAATATCTAACTACTTATAATTTTGACATTCGACTATAATATTTTCGAATTCATTTTAGTCGAATAATCAAAATGCACATTCTAATCTTTGATAGTCGCAAATTTTCAACGAGATGGAAAAAACATTCTAATAATAGGACCCCACCCATTAATAATAAGTCAACTATTTCGAAATTAGAACTGTACTAATAATCATAAAAATAAAATAGAAATTTATTTAACCGAAAACTACTGGGTGGGGTTCGATTTTTCGAAAGACCGATATTTTTTTGAGCTTAACGTAGAATCTCAAAATTTAGAATGATGCTATTGATAACATTCATTTAAATTATTTAGAAATCTCATTTTCAATTCATGGCTGCAATCGAAATTTATTTATTTGAATAAATTATAATTGATATTTAGAATCGTAACACGTACATAGAGCACCATATAATTATAAAATATTTCGAAATTTCTAACAAAATCTTTTGACAAGTATTGAAAGAATATACAAAAATATACTTTTGAAAACTCTATTAGAAATTTCGAAATATCTAATCATAATATGGTGTTCTGTATACTTGTTACTATTCTAAATATCAATTATAATTTATTCAAATAAATAAATTTCGATAGCAGCCATGAATTGAAAACGAGATTTCTAAATAATTTAAATGAATGTTATCAATAGCATCATTCTAAATTTTGAGATTCTACGTTAAGCAAAAAAATATCGGTCTTTCGAAAAGTCGAACCCCACCCAAACTACTAACTAGGAGAGTATCAGAACTCCGGATCACGGATTTTGCTCAAACTTTGGGATGAGCTTCCAAATGTCAAAATATGAAAAGAAACAGAATTTTAGACACCAACGCTCAATATTTCCCTAGTTATAGGCAATTAAAGAAAATCACTAAAAAAGTTACTAGATTTCTAAACGCATATAGTTCCTTAGTATTGATAGCTAGAAGCTTGAAACTTTTTTAAAATGAAAGCTGAGCTCAAATCCTTTTGAAATAGTAGTTATAGCATGTCAAAATATTATATTTTCCCAAAGTTATAGCGTAATAAACATTAGAACCAATTTAAGCTTTTGTTATTAATTAATGTTTTAAAAAGAAAAATCAGGTCCAATGTTTATTACGCTATAACTTTGGGAAAAAATAATATTTTGAGATGCTATAACTACTATTTCGAAAGGATTTGAGCTCAGTTTTCATTTAAAAAAAGTTTCAAGCTTCTAGCTATCAATGCTAAGGAACTATATGCGTTTAGAAATCTAGTAAATTTTTTATTTATTTTCTTTAATCGCCTATAACTAGGAAAATATTGAAGCAGGTAGCATTCTGAGCTCTAGCGCTGTCATGGCGGTCACACTACGACAATCTTGCGATGTTAACATGTATGAGTGTATTTATGAGTCTATCCGTGTATATTCAATGAGGTCACATCTGAAAGTAGTGGGGGAAGCCCCTTCTCTAACAGCCGCGCGTCGTTGCACGCACACAGCTACATGTATATGCTCATTCATACACACATACGTGGAGTGTGCCGCCATGACAGCGCTAGAGCTCAGAACGCCACCTACTCTGAGCTTGCATAGCAAACTGCCTAATAACTTCCAGCCTTACCGTTGTCTTGTTTTGCAGTAGTAATGTTCCACTCACAAGAGGGCAGCAGAACGCTAAAATTTTTTTCAGTGAATGTGCATAGTTGAACTTGATGCATTGAGGCGGCGTTCTTTGCCATTTTCATTTCAATCTACTGTACAGCAGACTCTAGTATTGTACAAGAAAATAAACACGTGGTCGATTCTGGAGATAATAACGTATACTTTATATAATTCAGCATAGGTGAGTTTAATTAGTTTTATTTATTATTCTATTTAAGATGAAAACGAGAATTTTAGAATCTATAACCCTATCTTTTTTTTATAGTGACTGCAAACAGGCATAAACGAAGAAATTTTAGTCATCTACGCATTAGCTTGGAGCCTTTTTCTTTCTTGCTAAAATTTTTTTCAGTGAATGTGCATAGTTGAACTTGATGCATTGAGGCGGCGTTCTTTGCCATTTTCATTTCAATCTACTGTACAGCAGACTCTAGTATTGTACAAGAAAATAAACACGTGGTCGATTCTGGAGATAATAACGTATACTTTATATAATTCAGCATAGGTGAGTTTAATTAGTTTTATTTATTATTCTATTTAAGATGAAAACGAGAATTTTAGAATCTATAACCCTATCTTTTTTTTATAGTGACTGCAAACAGGCATAAACGAAGAAATTTTAGTCATCTACGCATTAGCTTGGAGCCTTTTTCTTTCTTGCTATTAACATACAGCACGTGATATAAAATCTTTTGCTTGAAATTCATTTAAATTTATAATATCTCAATCTTTTTGTTCTTTATTTTATCGTCTGCTTTTCATTGTATTCTTTATTTTTGTAGTATATATATAAACTAAAAAACTATCTTTTAACTCTTATGCATTTTCATAACCATTAATAACTGCATACGTACAATTAAGCAAATAAGCACTTATTACTGCAAAAATTTTAAACTAAATTCTATAAATTCAGAGAATATTGTATACTCAAACTAGGAAAATGTTATATAATAAAAAGGGCCGAAAATTTTTCTCCCAAAACATACAAGATGCTATCAAACAGAATGATATAGAAACTCTTTCTAAACTAATATTAGGTGTTAATCTTAACGAGATCGTGGATCATAACGGCACTACCCTTTTACATTTGTCAATTAGAAAGAAACGAGATAAAATAATTAAATTTTTCATTGAAAATGGCTGTGATGTAAACGCTCGCAATAAAGCTGGCACAACGCCATTATTATACGCGGTTAAATCAGCTTACTATCCGGCAATAGTGAGGTTGTTAGAAGCGAAAGCTAACATTGCACTTTCTGATAATAAAGGGGTAAATGTTTTTCAATTCATATTAACAAGAAACAACAAAAATAAATTAAATCTTATTGTACCCTTTGCAAATCATTTTAAAAAATGTGAACTGGACATCAAAGAATTAACGTCGTTAATTTTAGAAGCAAAATGGCCAATACATTACGCCGTATATATAAAAAATTCGGAACTAATAAGGCTAATGCTAGAAACTGGCTGTGACGTCGATTCCTATGATAAACAAACTGACTATTACACTGCACTTCATACAGCTGTTATGATTGGTGATAAAGAAATGATTAATATTTTATTAAAACATGGAGCTGATCCGGATAAAACCACTGACCCAATGTCACTATCGCCATTTTCCAAAGCACTTCGCAGTTCTTCAGCATTAGAAGCACTTCTAGATCATAGCGATTCTTTATTGGAAAGATTTAACTGTGATGGAAAGATGAAATCCTTTGAAATTTTTTCATATGTCTGTTACCAAGTCATAGAATTATTATTACTAAAATACAAAATTAACTTAACAACTAAAGATAGACGCGGAAATACATTTTTACACTGTTTGGTTAAGAATTGTGATCGTAGTATTATTGATCTACTTTCGAAAACAAATTTTGATGTAAATATAAGGGATCATCTTGGAGATACACTTTTGCATGCTGTTATTGGCAGTAATAATCTGAGTTGTATGAAAATGTTAATTGATAAAGGTGCTGATGTTAACGCTGAAAATAATAATGGCGATCTACCATTGACTGTTGCGATAAGCGATTGGAAATATCAACAAGAATTGGTAATACTCATTAAGAATGATGTTATTTTAGACGAGGAAATGCAAAATCGTATATTAAGAATGATCGTAGAGAAACATATCGGAGCTTCAACTATAGATCCTAAACTTATACTAAAACGTCTGGCAATTTTGAATCTTCAAGGTAACGAAATTTCAGAAAGGAATCTTAATTTAATTAAAAGCTTAACAACTTCCCACATAGCACGGAAGCTTCCAAGAAGCTTCCACACTAATATCCCACATAGCATGAAAGCTTCCGGGAAGCTTCCATGCTATGCGGGTTATGAATTATGGGATATGTTTTCTAAAGAACTTCATTTAATGAAATGTAACATAATAACTGTAGATAGTAATGTTTCAGTATTTGATATACTATCTGCTTCAGGGCAAAAACTTTTAAATTATGCCCGAAACGAAAAAATTGTTGGACAATTTGCGGAAATTGACTTCCAGTTTTTATATCCATTTTTTGGTAAAGTAATGAAAACGCGATTTCAATTTGCAATTGTCAAACAAAATTTAATTCAAAATACCGTAGATACACTGGGCAAATATATCGAACAATTAAAATGTAATTCAAAAGTTATCGAAAATATTGTTAAATATTTAAGTTTAAGTGATTTAAAATGTTTAAGCGTAAAGTCTCCATCAGTTTAGTATAAAATTGTTTTTTATTTCATTTTGAAAACTCTTGCTACTTTTTTACTTAACTTAAAATGAGATGTAATGAATGTAAATTCAAATAATAATTTTATATTGGTATTGTTAGAATTAGTTATGCATTGTAAAAATATGTACATATTTAATGTAGATATTTTTATTATTTAATGTAAATATTTAATAAAAAATTTTCATAAAAAAGACTACGTATTTGATTATTTTTTATAATAACATATTTATAATAACAAAAGAATACTATAAGCATTAGAATATAATTATTAAAAAATTAGTAAATATAAAATCAATAAAATAACGTTATTAATTTGATTTAAATTAAAATTCAATAATTACAAATGAAAAAGAATAAACAAATAATTAAATTTGACGAATCGGAATAATTTTAATTTACATTTTATGATTTCATGAAGTTATTTAAAACTAAATGACCCTGGTAGAAAATGAAACGCTTTTTCTACCATTTTATGGCCATTTCTTTAAAGTGAAGAGCAGAAAATGGGAATGTTTTATGGCCATTATTTGAACTAATATGAAACGTTTTTTTTCAACCTTCATAGTGCTAAAAATGCTAATAAAATGTTGAGTCTGATCCACTATTATTTGAATATAGATAGTTAACAGTAGAGTCTATCAAATTGTGCTCTAATTGATTACTATTAAGAATCTCAAAAATAAAAAATATTTTGTCAAAAATTTAAACTAATTTAATACAATCAACTATAAAAAAATCTATTATATCTCTAAAAAAAGTCTTTAACATTATAGATAATAAAAAAGTGGGAATTTAATTATAACAAAAATACACTTGAAAAAATACTGAAATCAATAATGTGTGGTCAAGTTTTAATATGATTTAAAATAATACACTGAGAAAAATAGATTATAACTTTAGTTATAGATAGTAATAAAAATTACTATATTTTATAGGAGAGCTGGGACATTTCTGCATTATAACGATTTTTATTACATTTATAACAAATATTACTATAAATTTGATAAGGTTGGCAACAATCGTTTAAGAAATGAAACTATATCTTATTAGAAAAATTGTTATATTACATAGTAAAAATTATGCTATAGTAAAATTTGTTATGACAGAGTAAAAATATTTCATATCTTATGTTGGAATTAATGTTATAAAAATAATAAATTTTATTATGCATATAATAAATTTCATTATGCATATAATAAATTTTATTATGAATATAATAAATTTTACTATTTCAAATAGTAATGTCGAGTCGATGATCTGTAAATTTATTTCTAACCTCAAAATTTTCTACCAAATTGAAAGTATAGTTGGGTAACATATGTAGACGATTCGAAATTTTATAAGTAACATGTCGTAATGGCGCAGTCGGTAACGTTCACGCTCTCCAGTCTCGAGGTCCCGGGTTCGACTCCACTTCAGGTCCGTTTTTTTCTTAGGTAATATATTTTTAAAAATTGATATAATTAAAATTAATAAATAAATCTAAAATTAAATGAATTTAAAAATTTCAATGTCAAATTTCGGGTACAAAAAATAAAAAAAAAAAATTTTTTTCTACATATCTGTTTTCATAAATTTTACTATACAATATAGTAAAATTTGTTATAATGCAGAAATGTCCCACTCGTACTATATAATATAGTAATTTTGAATACAATCTATAGTTATATTTATTATAGGATTTCTCTCAGTGTACTTACAAATGATATTGTACCTATATTTTGATGATAATAATGAATCAATAAAAAATTCTTTTGTTAAAAATAAAGCGTAAAAAAGCCATATAAAATGTTATTGAAAATATAAAACTATCTTCAACAAAATTTAAAAAAATAATAAGTAATTAACGTAAAAGTAAGAATAAAAGTAATATTACAGCTATAAACTTGCCAGGCCCACCCTTCAAAAGTTCTATTTCTTGGTAAACACACATGCATTTAAAACATTTTTTAGGATTGACTTTTTAGAATCTCGTAAGGAAATTCAAAATATATAAATTTTCACAATTTAGTATTCAATGAACAAATAATCTAATTTTATAACATTAATGATATATTTAACTTTTTGTAGAGTGGGCCTGGCAAGTTTATAGCTGTAATATTACTTTTATTCTTACTTTTACGTTAATTACTTATTATTTTTTTAAATTTTGTTGAAGATAGTTTTATATTTTCAATAACATTTTATATGGCTTTTTTTACACTTTATTTTTAACAAAAGAATTTTTTATTGATTCATTATTATCATCAAAATATAGGTACAATATCATTTGTAAGTATTATTTTAAATCATATTAAAACTTGACCACACATTATTGATTTCAGTATTTTTTCAAGTGTATTTTTGTTATAATTAAATTCCCACTTTTTTATTATCTATAATGTTAAAGATTTTTTTTAGAGATATAATAGATTTTTTTATAGTTGATTGTATTAAACTAGTTTAAATTTTTGACAAAATATTTTTTATTTTTGAGATAGTGAAAAAGATTTTTTTTAAAGCTAACTTGCCGTAATTTTACCTTTTTAAAGGGTTTTTGGGGAGATATCACAACTTTTTCAAAGTCGAAAATTCTTATCTCAATAAATTTATTAACTTTACCGATAATCTGATACTTTAATATAATAACACTAATTTTATAACTAATTGTATCAACTTAATTTTTATATATTTATTATTATTATAAAATATTTGTTTTCGAAAAAATTTTAATCTTATTTTCTTCCACACTTTCAAATTAATCAACTATTATAAAACTTATTTTGTCTAAATATCGTATGAAAAACTAATTAATTAATTAAGAATGTTTTAAAATATGCAAATATTAATTTTTCATTTGTTGTTGTTTTCATTTTTAAATACCAAATCGGTATTACCGACTTTTGAATTTCGCCGCTTTCAACTGTTGAATTTTATGTACGGGACGTTTTACTGCGCACGCGCGAACTGATCACATGAACGCCCGTGATTTTGTAGCAGCTCGTCAGCTATATAGAACGAGACTCTAAATTCTTATATTGCTTATTTACGCAATGTCTTTATACATTTATCATGTTCTGGAAGCATTCGCCTGAATACATGCGTTCATTATTAAAAGGTATAACTCGTATTCTCTTTCTTTTTCTCACTCTCTATACTCTCTTTCTCTCTCTCACTTATTAGCAATCGCACAACTCGTATTCTGTCTCTTTCTCTCACATCAGACGAAAAACTTGACTTTTGGCCATGTGTTTTTGTTGTCAGATAAAACATTAGATTATTTTATGTATACTTGTAATCAAATAATATGTAAATATTGAAATATAATCATTTACTCAAAGTTTTCATCTTTGAACATCACAAATTCAAAGTAAATAGGGAAAGCCGTAGCGCTAACATGCCGTAAGGAGCGCTACCGCGCTCCCTGATCATTTAAGGTTTTTTCTTGAAAGTTATCATTAATCATTAATAGAATCACTTTTGTTAATATATTCGCGCGCATATTTTGAGTTGTGATCGGATTGTTAGAGGTTATTTTTAAACGATTAATAAAATTTTCCATTTATTATTTTAAAAAACGATATTTTTATACTCGTTTCGTACTGCGTTTCATATTTTTATTTTTATAAAATTTAATATTATTTTTATTTTTATAAATTCCAATAAAAATAAACATTGACGAAGGAATGTGAATAAATACTAATCTATATTTTCTCGCCACGTGGCAAAAGTGAGGTTATGATTTTACCTATGATCTGAAAAATTAAGGACTCATTACTAAAAAGTTATATAACTAGTCAAAAAAAGTTGTCCACAGTTTACCTAATTTTTAGATAGCTGTTACTGATTTTTTCTCTCCGTTTACTTAAAATGCGTATTTTTTTGGCTAAATACAAAAATTTTGAACAACATTTTTATATTAGCATTTTTTGCCTATAAGATGCTAACCAATATACCAAAAAATTTGAGCTCTGCAGATTCAGCAAAAAATTGCCATTTATTCGCCAATATTGACATGACAAAATATTACTATTGACAATGGTCATAAATTGTTGTTTACACCATTTTTAATGTTCAAATTTCTACCAGGGCGAGTAACTGAAACAATCACTAAAGCACGTTTGTCAGAGATTTTGATAATGTTGAAAAATTCTGAAAAAATTATATTTCATTCTTATAGTAAAAAAATAAACTGTAATTTTTTTCAAAATTTTCTACCGTTTAATTGTTAAGAAAATTGAATAAGAATGCGGTAGTTTTGAATTGTCGAGTCTTCAGATGTAAAAGATCAGATATATATGTACACTGTAAAAAAATCTTTTGTAAAATTACTATGAGAGTAGGAAATAAAAAGGACCTACTCTGAGAGTAGTAAAGTTGCTATAAAATTGTAAAATTATTGTAAAATTACCAAACTGTATAACTATTTTACTAATATACCGATTGTATTTTTACAATTTTCTTGTAATTGTACTCCAAAATAGTAATATTACTACTAGTAAAATTACGTCTCTGAAAGTAGGAAATTATTTGGTCCTACTTTCAGAGTAGTATTTTTACTAAATTTAAAGTAATAATACAAAAAATAGCGAAAAAGCAGAAGAAATTGTAAATTCACTACTCTCAAAGTAGCAATTGTACGTTTTGCAGTTGTAAACACACCTTGTATTTTTACTACTTCATAGTTATTTTACATTTGTCTTTTTTACAGTGTAATAATTAAATAAAGATTAAGAGATTGTTTATAGTCAATTATAATTTAATTAATTATAATAATGAATAGTAATTTGGCTATTAATACAATGGAACTTTATTAATATCTTTAAAAATATTTTTGTCATATTATTATATATAATTCGGGTGAGCCAAGGACGATTGACCTGGGGAGCGGTATCGGTATTCCTTTCTCTGACACCGTTACGAGCCTTGGTGTTGTACTCGACTCTAAACTGTCTTGGGAACCGCACATTAATATGTTGACTAAAAAATTCAATAGAGTGATTTATAGCCTGCGGTTTTTCCGTCGGTACACCACTGAGGCTCTGCGTAAGCAGCTCGCAGCTACCTTGCTGTTCCCACATCTTGATTACTGCTCAGTGGTTTTGTTCGATGCTTCGCAGGAGTTACGAAGACGACTACAGACAATGCAAAATTCGTGTGTGAGATATGTATCAGGCGTGAGAATGGGTGATCACATCTCTCCCCATAGACAAGCTTTGGGTTGGCTACGTACTGATTCGAGGAGACAGTATTTTATGGCTGTACTTATGTACAAAATCGTACGTATGAATACTCCTGAATATCTAGTGGGTCTCTTCACTAGATATATACCCAGAGCGACCACTAGGGGTGAGATTAAAGGTCTTGCGGTGCCCTTCATGCGCACTGAGACTGGAAGAAATTCCTTTCAAGTTCAAGGTGCGCATTTTTGGAACTCCCTACCTGCTGATATGAAAAATCTTCCATCAATCAGCAGGTTTAAAGCCGCTCTGAGGAGGTATTTACTCGACCTCAATTAAACAGTATTATTTTCGGACTATATCATATGTGTTAATTTATTATGTGATGTACCTTTTATAGATTTAAGGCATGATTGTATTTATTGGCGTGATTGTAGAATGTGTGTGCATAGAATGAATGATTATATTTTTATCAGCTTGACTTGTATATTAACTGTATACTGCTGATATTTCGACTGCGCTCTTTACACGCTTGATTTTATGCAATTCTTTTGACTAATAGATATTTGAGACTGATTTTTAATTATATTATTTATACTCTTTGTGTATTTATTTGTGTTATTTGTGATATCACTTTTATTTAATTTATTGACTTACTATTACAGTATTATTATCTATATTATGTTTTATGACTGTGATATCATACTGTACTATTTTAATTTTATATTTACAAGGTTATTTCAAGTATTTTATGTATTTTAACTTTATTTGTAATTTTACACGCTCTTTTGCTTTCTCATAAAGAAAGCATTGTATCGGTAAAAAATTTTTTTACTATTTTTTCATTAATTTGTACATATTTAAACTCAGGGAGTCCAAAAAAGTGGTTTCCAGAAAATGTCTGTATGCATGTGTGTGTGTGTGTGTGTGTGTGTGTGTGTGTGTATTCAGTACGCCAATAAGATCTCGAGAACTACTCGATGGATTAACTTCAAATTTTGCATGCAATTTATTTTTTTGTCTAACTGGGGGGGCTATTGAAAATTGATCTTCTTAGCTCAGTTTTTTTAGAGCCATTTTAAGAATTTTAATAAAATTTTAATTTTTCATTTTTTTGATATTTTACGTAAACTACTCGAAGAATTTTCTTGAAAATTTGTATGAACATTATTTGCGACTGCCAAAAGAAGAAAAACTTTTACCAACTGATTTTCTTAGCGCACTTTTAATTTTAAAGCATTTTGAAAATTTTGAAAAAAAATTTTTTTTTTCATTTATTTTTTATTTTACGACAACCATTCGATAGATTTGCTTCTAAATTTGTATGCAAGTTATTCGCTATTGTCTAAAGAAAACAAGCTTTGGAACACTTATTTTCTTAGCGTAGTTTTAATTTTAGAGCATTTTGAAAATTTTGTAAAAAATCTCTATTTTTCATTTTTTTTCTATTACACAAAAACCATTCGATAGATTTGCTCGAAAATTTTTATGGAAATCATTTGCAATGGCCTAAATAAAACAAGCTTTGAAAAACTTATTTTCTCAGTGCAGTTTTAATTTTAGAGCATTTTGAAAATTTTAAATAAAATTTTTCTAATTTTTTTTATATTTTACGTAAACTACTCGATGAAGGAGCTTCAAATTATGTATGGGAATTATTTATGATTGTCAAAATAAAATGAGCTTTTGAAAACTAATTTTCTTCAATTTTCTTAGCGCACATTTAATTTTAGAGTATTTTGAAAATTTTGAAAAAATTTTTTATTTTTAATTTCTTTTCTATTGCACAAAAATCACTCGATAAATTTGCTCAAAAATTTTCATGCAAATTATTCACTATAATCTGAATAAATCAAGCTTTGGAAAACTTATTTTCTTAGCGCAGTTATAATTTTAGAGCATTTTGAAAATTTTGGAAAAAATGTTCATATTTCATTTTTTTTCTATTTCACAAAAGCCATTCGATAGATTTGCTCAAAAATTTTTATACAAATTATTTGTTATTGCCTAATTAAAGCAAGCTTGGAAAAACTTATTTTCTTAGCGCAGTTTTAATTTTAGAGCATTTTGTAAATTTTGAATAGAATTTCACTTATTTTTTGGTATTTTACGTAAACTACTCGATGAAGTAGCTTAAAATTATGTATAGAAATTATTTACGATTGCCTAAATAAAATGAACTTTTGAAAACTGGTTTTCTTAGCGTAGTTGTAACGTTAAAGCGTTTTGAAAATTTTAAAACA
Source organism: Anastatus disparis (assembly GCA_017163975.1). Classification (NCBI taxonomy): domain Eukaryota; kingdom Metazoa; phylum Arthropoda; class Insecta; order Hymenoptera; family Eupelmidae; genus Anastatus; species Anastatus disparis. Next base: position 3,906,876 of record JAFFSR010000218.1, on the reverse strand, counting down.
ATGTTTATTTTTCAATTATTTGGTATTTTTTGTAAACTATTCGATGGAAATGTTCCAAAATTTGTATGCAAGTTATTGGTTATAGTGTTAAGAAAACAAGCTTGGGAAAATTAATTTTATAAACACATTTTTAATTTTAGAGCATCATAAAATCACATTATGCAAATGGTAAAAGTAAGAAAGAGTAAAATTCATATAGTTTTCGTAGGTATTAAGACAGCCTTCAATACAGAGGATAGGGACATTTATATTAAAATCGTATTTAAAAAAATAAAATCAAAATACTCTAACTCAATGCGCTCTATGAGAAAGCATTGCGCCAAAGCACTTGGCAGCGTTTTTGTAATTGTAATACAAAATAAAAACAATATAAATACAAAAATAGTTTCAGAAACTAAAAATATACATTATAAACAAAAATATTAGTAATATTTTAAAAATACATTTAGGAAGCTCAGCATACAATATAATAAAAATTACTCTATGATATTTACTATAAATAATATATTTAAATATTTTAATTTCAAATGTATTAACTTTTCTTTTAAATAATTTTTAATTTTTAAAATATAACTCTATATAAACTTTTCTTTTTAAATAAACACTCACGCAATATTTGGTCAATTAAGGTATCAGGCCTGAGTTAAAGTCTGAAAAAAAATTAATTTAAATGTAATGATAAATTTTTTTTCTTATAATATTAATTGATGAAACATTTTTTTATCTTAAATATATATTAAATATAAGGCTTTGATCCATTAATAATTTCAAAAGACCTCATGCAATGGTTAATATCCTTTTCTTGTATTGATGACTTGATTTTTTCTATTTTTATAGTTGCCACAGGATTTCTCAGCCAATTTTCAATAAATTGACTTCAAAATTTCCAGAGATCTTTAATTTGTATATTCTCACAAGTTTATTGACCTGGAATTTTGAAGTGAATGTTGAACAAAATTACTTACATAAAATTTTAAAAAATACCTATTTTTTCTAATATTTTCAACTTTTTCCAAACCAAACTTTTTAAATTAATTTTTTTTAGAAAACTGAAACAATAAACTTGTGAAAATATATAAATTGAAGATCTCTGCAAATTTTGAAGTCAATTTGTTAAAAATTGGCTGAGAAATCCTGTGGCAACTACAAAAATAGAAAAAATCAAGTCATCGATACAAGTAAAAGAATATTAACCATCGCATGAGGTCTTTTGAAATTATTAATGGATCAAAGCCTTATATTTAATATATATTTAAGATAAAAAAATGTTTCATCAATAAATATTATAAGAAAAAAAATTTATCATTACATTTAAATTAATTTTTTTTCAGACTTTAACTCAGGCCTGATACTTTAAGGGGATGTAATAGGGTATATGATTTCTACGTAGTTACCGATATCACAGTTTTCCAAATATTTTATCTTTATTCAAAAATTTTCAGAAATATCTCTATATTAGGCTCTTTATTAGTAGAAATGGAAGACTGTAATATAGAGATATTTTTAAAAATCTTTGATTAAGAACCAATAACTTGGAAAACTGTAATGTCGGTATTTTACATCCCCTTAAGAAAAATAAATAGAATTATTTTTCAATATTATTTTTCAATAGAAATAAGGTAGTGGCGCTAGTACGCGATCATAGAAGAACGTGATGACTTTTGAATACTAAAAAAAAATATTTAAAATTATTGAAAAATAAAAAATCTATTTTAGTCAATCAAATAAAACAATAATAAATCTAATATGAAAAGAAAAAACAAATTTTATTAATAGAATTAAATGTAAAGTGAACATAAAAAAAAATTGAATACGCAGTAGATGATCATTATTTCTGTCGCGAATTCAGTAGTTGATATAGTATAGGTCCATCAGTGGATCACTCGATGAAAATAACATAATTGAGGTTATGTCAATGAAGTATAACATAATAAAGATACATAAATAAGTTTATTTCAGTGCCGGATTAACAAATTTGCGGCCGTAGGCAAATTTTGGTGGGGGCCTACGTAAGGACATCGTTTTTATTGAAAAGTATCTAAGATTTCCAGTAAAAACACATTATTACAAATTTCAATTATAATTATTTATTACGTTAAATAAAAAATTGGATTATATGAACTTCATAACATATAAATAAATTATTAATCATAAATATACTTAAAATGAAATTTACATTTTTGGTGCAATTAGATGTATTTTGAAATGTAATACTCCTTATTTTTAGTTGTTAATTACTTTTACATATATACTTTTCGCGACTTTTTTTCGGCAAAGTCATCAATAATATCAGAATACGAAATTTCTTTTAACAAATCACTTTCTATACTCATAAGAGAAGGACAATTCAATCGATTTTGAGTCATTGAAGATCTTAACCGATTAAAAATTAATTTTAATTTAGAAAAAGATTTCTCACTAGTACAGTTAGTTGTCATAACGACTAAATACATTTTTAATAATAAACAAGTATTTGGGAATACATCTTGTAAATCTTTTTCAATTATCAATTGATACATTTTAGCTTCAAAACATATTTTTTTCTTATTGTTATTATCAGCAAGAATAAATTCTTTTGAAAATTCTTTAAATTATATAAGTTCAGAAATTAAATTCTCCTCTAAATCATCTTTATAAAATTCTAATACTTTTAAGGAATATTTTTGTATTTCTTCTGTAGACAAGTCATGTAAATTCCTCAAAAACCCAAAATAATTTTCAGATACTTCATATGCTTTGATCCTCTGAGTCAATGATGTTATTAGTTGATCAATAATGGGTAGATAACATTGAACTCGAAATTTTTCTGATCCTGTTAATTCAACATTTTGCGATCGACCATAATCAATAGGATCTAGCCGAACATTTCGTTTGCGAGCTCTTTTCTCGCTTTCCTTATATTTGTCGCAACCAGATTTTAATTTGCCTAAGGTCTCGTAATTTTGAAAGTCATTACGCCTTGATTCAATAAACTGGCATAAGGATTTTAGCAGCGCAATAGAAGTGTTCAGATCTGCATCATAACTTTGTAGTTTGAGACTAGTTGCATTTACTCTTGATAAAATTGTATTCCAAAAAATTATAGATATACCCGTTTCTAATCTAGATAAAATTTTATAAAGCCTATATGCTTCATTATTTTTCTCTGATAATTTCAAAAGGACTGATTTATACGCTTTGAAACCATAATAAATCGAGAGGACAGCTTTAGCTCGAGATTCCCACGGGTGGGGCTCTAACATTAGAATGTTTTTTATTTAATTAACATTTATTTAGAAGTTCATATAAATTATGTGCATATCAAGACTGTTCATTTATTCATTTTAGAATTTTCGTATTTTCAGCGACTGAAGTAACGAAAATAACTAATGCAAGTAAAGCATTTTAGAATATTCACTTTATCGAAATAAGAAGTAGCAAAATAAATGTACGTCTAAATTTAGAATAAATTATATCAAGATTTCGAAAGAACTCTAAATATTTTAATCGAATAATTTGAGATTATCACTACTGCTTTTTGAAATCATGAAAATTCATTATTACTTTATTCTAAATTATGGAATACGCTATTCGTAATTGTGGCACTCTAAATAAATATTCATTAAATAAAAAACATTCTAATGTTCGAGCCCCACCCATTCCCACCTAGTCGTACTTATTCTTTTTGGTACTATTATACGACTTTTATCGTCAGATAATAATAGATTTAACTCTGTTACCAGTATATCATGACGCTCAGACAAAGATGTAAAAAAGTTGTAAATATTTTCTAAGAAATCAAAGAATTGTTTTGCCTCTAAGCAGCAATCCATTGCTGCAGTTCCGACTAAATTCAATGAGTGCGCAAAACAAGGTATCCACAAAGCCAAAGGATTTTCTCGATTTATAAGTGCTTGCAGCCCGTTATACTCTCCGCTCATTACAGAAGCATTGTCGTATGACTGGGCACGACAATTTTTAATATTTATATCATGCAGATGAAGAAATGACGTAATAGCTTCAAATATATTTTGAGCTTTATGCCCTTCATTTGACATAAATATCAAAAATCGTTCAACTGGTTCATTTTTTTCAATGTAACGAACAGTTAAACAAAGTTGATTTTTGTGACCAATGTCAGTTGTAGAATCAACTGAAATTGAATAATATTTCGAAATTTTAATATCATACTGGGCTAGAAATTCAATCATCCCAAGAAAATAACCATTGTTTGATGTTCCTAAAATTTCATTATCACCTCTGAAAGGCAAATTTCGTTCAGCTAGATAAATAATAACGCTAATAATTCGTTTTAGGATATTTTTCCAATAATTTTTTTCGTCTTCAACTTGTTTTTTGATAGTATTATCAACTGATGTAATTGCTGCTTTTCTTATAGTGAAATTATAAACGGCATCTAAATGATGTTTCGATTTTTCGTGTTCAAGGAGGCGGTTGTGAGCATTTTTCCAATCACAAAATCCATCATGTGAAAATTGTGTTTGAGTAATACTAAATAGTTTACAATGAAAACAATACACTTTGCCAGAAATCGGGGAAAAGCACAACCACGAGCGACTTATTAAATCGCCATTTTTAACTCTTCTCTCGAACATAGAAATTTTGCATTTTCTTATAAATTTACCGTCCTTTTGCTCGCACGATTTTTCCTCTAATAAAATAGAATCATTATTTCGAATCAGTGAACTTCCTACTTGAATCCAATAATCTATATGTTCATTCATTTTATCAGGCCATTCTGAAATGTCAAACTTAACATCCGGAGTTTTTTCTATTCTATCATCACTGATTTTATTTGTTAATTCATTAACGTCCTCAACTATACCAACCTTGAAAAAATGTATACAAATTTGAAATCGTATGAGAGAGCAAATGAGAGAGAGCGAGAGAGAGAGAGAGAGAAAATCAAACTCCTATGTTTGATCCTTTTGGTCTTTTTATAAAATTACAATAAGCTTCAAATGTTTTATACTTACACGTTCAGAAATATTTTATTTTGAAATATGTGCTGAATCTGACAAGTTAGGTGTTTCAGTTTTTATTTCAGGTTCTTTATTACTTATAAAATCTGTCATTCGACGGGTTTGAGATAAAAGTTTTTCATCTTTTATTTGTTTCTCTCTCTTTTCCTTAATTTTCTCGAATCCAGATTTATAAATACGTTTTGATTTATGTCGATCAATACTACGATCAGTCATTTTTCTTTTTTTTCTTTAATAATTTCTTGTCATAAAATAATAATTCTAAGTTATTTAATAAATTAACCTATAATTTTTTTTATTAAATAATGTATTTTTTGTTTAAATCTTATTGCTCAATTTTTTTACAATAAATTTATGTTTACCTGATATTGAATTTCAAATTATGTAACTAAACTTCTTGTATACAATCCTAAAATATGCGGGTTTTAGGTACACGAAATTATCGATGTATGATATAAACAGTGAAATGTCTTTAAATGATTCAATTACAGAAAACATCTTTTGACGCCATGTTGTTTTAATAGAAATAAACTATAACGGTTAATTATCTTGAGTCGATAAGGTAGTAGTCGTGAGCGCCGCAAGACTTTACTGTTAGCGCGCTCTTTAAAGCGAATTTAAATATAATTGTCATTATTTCAATGTATCAACTTAAATAATATATAAATGAAAAATAATATATAAATTAAAGAACATTTATTTTCCTTTCGCAAATGTATTGTTTAAGATTGATTTTGTTAAAAAATTTTTAAATGTTGGTTGGTTGAGATCAAGGTGGGGGCCTTATCATGGTGGGGGCCTATAGGCAGCGCCTAGTCTGCCTAGGGTAAGTGTAGGAGTTAACGTGCCCTCCCCGGTTATCGTGCCCTATGTTAAAGCATGTGATGTCGATAATCAAAGCACGATAATAAAAGTATGCATTTATATGGTAAGCAGACGACACACGATAAACTGACACATCGCATAAACTTTGTAAATTCAATCAGCAAATTAACAGTTTTTAAATTTTCACTTAGGGAATTTGTTTTATTCGTAGATAATGTGCTTTACTTTAAATAAACAGTTTATGAAACTTTTAAAAAATAATGAGATTTGTTTAATTGACGGAAATGTGTCTGCCTTAACCTTAAAGGCACGATAACTCATACACTTACCCTATGCTTTAATCCGGCACTGGTTTATTTATCATAACTTTATTAAAAGTTCAAATAATATAAATTTAAGATATATTTTGATGAATATTTTATAAATATTTCAAAATGATTAAGTTCAGAAAATAACAATCTTTATAATTAAATGAACTTTTACAAAAAAACAAACACTTAAAGGAATTAAAATTAATAAAATTAACTCAAAAGATGATCCTTCGTAATTGGAAAACCACATTTACTGGCAGCAAAAAACCACTTAACTGATTGTTTTACTTCATTTTCATTCAAAATACTAGAAGGGCCTCGCTTTACATCAATAGCATATTTACCTTGAATCCTAGATTGTAAAGTGGTATATGGGATTTTGTATTCTTTAGAAGTAGATCTTAATGATTTGTCTTTGTTGACAGCTTTTTCTAAATCCAATACATTATAAGAAATATTTTTCTTATTTTTCTTCTGAAAATTTTAAGATCATTAAAGTCAGGTTAGGAAATAAGGATTCTAATTTAGATCACTTAATAAATAATAATTAAGGTTAATAAACTTTATTTTACCTTTACTTCCTTGCTCATTGTTGAATTACTTTTCAATTTGATCTATTTTCTCTTCACAAAACGATTCACAACATAATAAAATTCTTATCTTAAAAACACGTGTTTCTTAAGGATGTTCTATGATTATATCAAAATGTACAGAAATTTATGAATATGAAACTTCAAAATATGATAATTTAACATATAAAGAACAAGCTAGAATTTTTTCAGTATTTTTTATCGCGAGTTTTTTATTAAAAATCTAGTTTAAAAATAGTCCCAAATAACATTGCTCTTATGGGAGACTGAAGCAATTTTGCTTATGTCTTGAATTTTTCATATACGCAATGTACAGAATTAAAAAAAAACTGATATTATGAAAGAATAGGTTTTAAAGAATAATTTGATATTTTGTTTTTTATACCTCATCGGAAATTTCGCAAAGATAAATGTACTTAAAGTTTATATTTTCATTCATTATCGGAACACTATCACAAAAAAATGAAAAAGTTGGCAGCGCCGTACAAATATATATAGATATACTTATCTGGTAGTCTTTATAACAGCTGACTTACGAACGTAAGTTTTGAGGTTATAATACGAAGGAAAACTGTGATGCGTCAATAATTGATATAAAAAGTAAATGAATAATTTATATAAAAACTAAAAAAGTTAATATCCAATGATATTTTATGGTTTTACATTTATTTTTTATGTAATTTATTTAGACTGATTTTTTTTTTCTAAGATTGGTAGCTCTACATCTTTCAATGCTTTTAACCCATGTCTCCCCTGTCCCCGCTACCCTCCCTTTGGCATCATAGAACATCCTTAACGGAAATGTTAATAGAAACTGCTGTAACGGAAAAGGACCGCGGATTCTTACTAATTTTTTTTTTCATACCTTTCAGGACGTAATTTTATTTTGGCGGCAAAAATACAAAATTGAAATCAGTTTAAATTTCTTAATAATTTTTTTAACCATAATAATTAATTATTAATATTTATAAACATTATTTAAAATATAAAATGATCGACTACTACATCGTGATCGCACACTAGCGCCACTACCTTATACAAGTAACATCCTCAAGTTGTTTATCCTTCTCAACAATATTTTGCTTTTTATTTTTCCTTCCCATTTCAGCACATTGTTGGAGACGTTTCTATTTTCTTTTTACTTGAAAATTTCCCTTATAATCGTATTTGTGACACAGCTGACATTTTGAGGTTAGAGCAACCATATGAGTGTATCTTGACTCTATTGACAACCGAGCTATACCTATTTAAACATTCGAACTACCAACTATATAAAACGAATTAATTTTAAACTGCGTGTTGCCAAGTTTCTTCACAATTTTAATATACTTTAATGTGAAGTAATATAAAAAAATCTTTGATTAAAAAAATTATACTTGATCAAAAACTAAATTTTAAATAGTTTATTATCATATTTATGTTATCTATCTACGTTTTTAATACTTATCAATAATTGATATATTACACATATGAAGTTGGCATTAATCTTCGCAATACATAAGCATAGGAGACCCCCGCACCGCTCACCCCTTCAAAGAATAAAGAAGAAAATTAGTGGAAAAAATAAAGAAGAAATTTTTTATACTTATGATCACGCACAAATGCATGTGTTATTCTATATGTTCGGAGTGCAATTTTTCTCCTTACCTGAATTTCACAGAAATTCATGCAAATTGCATGTCCCCATTCATAGTATTTCTAGTCGGATTCATAACTTAGATTCTACCGATATTGAAAAATTCTATTAATATCTAACTATTTATAATTTTGACATTCGACTATAATATTTTCGAATTCATTTTAGTCGAATAATCAAAATGCACATTCTAATCTTTGATAGTCGCAAATTTGCAACAAGATAGAAAAAACATTCTAATAATAGGACCTCACCCATTGTATTTATGATATTGAAGAAATGTTAATTCGAAACTTCAGTATTATTCATTTTTTATAACTCTAAACAATTAAAATTCTCCCTGGTAGAAATTTTCAGCATCTTTTGGCCAAGCATAGGCCATTTTTTATCAATTTGACCAAAAAATGCTAAAAATCATGGCCAAATACCCTGCTATCTAGCGACCTTTCATGGTGAAAAGTTGACAAAATAATGGTGAATATATTTAATTTTATTATAATATTTTATTTGAAGGTTATGATCACGCTTTTCTGCTAACATCTGCTGTCGCTATATAGATACATAACCTAACAGCTATACTCCACGCAAAATGTTTGCAGCACTATACTATCTGCTCACGCGTGATAAATCAAATAACTTATTTATGAAACTATTAATAATATAGTTACATTAAAAGAAAATCGAACATTAGTTAAAATAAGATATATATATAATAAATATATGTAAATTTTAATAATTAAGTTCCAATTTTTTCAACTTTAAAATTAAATTATTCACCATTTTTTCGACAACTTTTTACCAGTGACTGGCTAAAAATTGACTAAGAAAGTTGGCCAATCGTTGATTTTTTCACCATTTGAGATGGTGAATTTTCTACCAGGGCTGTTTTATCTTTAGTCTGATTTTGAAAGTTAATATTTTCACCAATCTAAAATTGTTTGTTCTAATATCTAACTACTTATAATTTTGACATTCGACTATAATATTTTCGAATTCATTTTAGTCGAATAATCAAAATGCACATTCTAATCTTTGATAGTCGCAAATTTGCAACAAGATAGAAAAAACATTCTAATAATAGGACCCCACCCATTAATAATAAGTCAACTATTTCGAAATTAGAACTGTACTAATAATCATAAAAATAAAATAGAAATTTATTTAACCGAAAACTACTGGGTGGGGTTCGATTTTTCGAAAGACCGATATTTTTTTGAGCTTAACGTAGAATCTCAAAATTTAGAATGATGCTATTGATAACATTCATTTAAATTATTTAGAAATCTCATTTTCAATTCATGGCTGCAATCGAAATTTATTTATTTGAATAAATTATAATTGATATTTAGAATCGTAACACGTACATAGAGCACCATATAATTATAAAATATTTCGAAATTTCTAACAAAATCTTTTGACAAGTATTGAAAGAATATACAAAAATATACTTTTGAAAACTCTATTAGAAATTTCGAAATATCTAATCATAATATGGTGTTCTGTATACTTGTTACTATTCTAAATATCAATTATAATTTATTCAAATAAATAAATTTCGATAGTAGCCATGAATTGAAAACGAGATTTCTAAATAATTTAAATGAATGTTATCAATAGCATCATTCTAAATTTTGAGATTCTACGTTAAGCACAAAAAAATATCGGTCTTTCGAAAAGTCGAACCCCACCCAAACTACTAACTAGGAGAGTATCAGAACTCCGGATCACGGATTTTGCTCAAACTTTGGGATGAGCTTCCAAATGTCAAAATATGAAAAGAAACAGAATTTTAGACACCAACGCTCAATATTTCCCTAGTTATAGGCAATTAAAGAAAATCACTAAAAAAGTTACTAGATTTCTAAACGCATATGGTTCCTTAGTATTGATAGCTAGAAGCTTGAAACTTTTTTAAAATGAAAGCTGAGCTCAAATCCTTTTGAAATAGTAGTTATAGCATGTCAAAATATTATATTTTCCCAAAGTTATAGCGTAATAAACATTAGAACCAATTTAAGCTTTTGTTATTAATTAATGTTTTAAAAAGAAAAATCAGGTCCAATGTTTATTACGCTATAACTTTGGGAAAAAATAATATTTTGACATGCTATAACTACTATTTCGAAAGGATTTGAGCTCAGTTTTCATTTAAAAAAAGTTTCAAGCTTCTAGCTATCAATGCTAAGGAACTATATGCGTTTAGAAATCTAGTAAATTTTTTATTTATTTTCTTTAATCGCCTATAACTAGGAAAATATTGAAGCAGGTAGCATTCTAAGCTCTAGCGCTGTCATGGCGGTCACACTACGACAATCTTGCGATGTTAACATGTATGAGTGTATTTATGAGTCTATCCGTGTATATTCAATGAGGTCACATCTGAAAGTAGTGGGGGAAGCCCCTTCTCTAACAGCCGCGCGTCGTTGCACGCACACAGCTACATGTATATGCTCATTCATACACACATACGTGGAGTGTGCCGCCATGACAGCGCTAGAGCTCAGAACGCCACCTACTCTGAGCTTGCATAGCAAACTGCCTAATAACTTCCAGCCTTACCGTTGTCTTGTTTTGCAGTAGTAATGTTCCACTCACAAGAGGGCAGCAGAACGCTAAAATTTTTTTCAGTGAATGTGCATAGTTGAACTTGATGCATTGAGGCGGCGTTCTTTGCCATTTTCATTTCAATCTACTGTACAGCAGACTCTAGTATTGTACAAGAAAATAAACACGTGGTCGATTCTGGAGATAATAACGTATACTTTATATAATTCAGCATAGGTGAGTTTAATTAGTTTTATTTATTATTTTAAAGGTTAATGCAGAAGGTTGCGTTGTTAGTTTGCGTGTTCTAAGATAATTGCTTAAACAAGTGAATTTGGTCGAATGGAATTTAACACACGCGTTTTGTTAGCTAGGCACTCAAACGCGTGGCCTCGTGTAAAGTGCAGATTAAGGTTAACACAATGAAATAACACTGAAAATATTACGATTCACAAAAGTGAAAAGAGTTGAGCTTTATTTAACCTAAATATTCACAATTGATTCGCCACTAGTGTAGGCGTAATTAATGGATTAGAATTTCACTTATGTTAGATAGAATTGAAGTCACAAAATGGCTGTTCGCACGGTGTTCCGTGATCGATGTTGATAGCTTGAGCGCTCGACCAAGAAGAAGGAAGGAGCGTTCAAGCTCTCGTTACTCGAAGAAGGTGCGGGGCGCTAGCGTCTGTTTCCTTCGATGGTGAGGCTCTGCGCGCGTCGGCGCTGTTGCTGGTTCTGATGATGGCGCGCTGAACAGAGGCGCCACAACCACTCCTCCCCTAGAAGGCACCTGATCAGAAGGTGTCTCAGAAGAAGATGGTGTTGGATCCTGTATGTTGAAAGTTACTCTTCGTTGTTGTGTTTTTGTAGTCTGCTGTGCCATTGAAGGCTCATCTACTGCGATGAATGCAGGATAGAGATGGTCCGTGGAGACTGTTTTTGGAGTGCCATCTACGTCGATGATGTAATTCTTCTCATTAACTCTCCTAATGACCTTATGAGGTCCTGTACGTGGGGGAGTTAATGGAGCTTTGACTGCTGTTACGAGCTTGAAAACATGAGAGCATTTTTTAAGCTCTGGATGTACAAATTGCCTTGGTACTGTATGATGTGAAGTGGGTGTAGGCTTGAGTGAGGCAAAATGCAAACGTAGCTTATCCAAAAATGATGTGGAGTCTATGGGTGAGTCCTGAGTTACAAAAATTCTCCTGGCACTCTTAAAGTTGTGCCAAAAAGAAGCTCTGAAGGAGAAGCTTTAATGTCTTCCTTGTAGGCCGTTCTGAGACCCAGTAACACTACTGGTAGTCTTTCTGTCCATGGGATTTGAGGGCTGCACATGAGGGCAGCTTTGAGAGTACGATGCCATCGCTCAATTAAACCATTGGCTTGCGGATGGTACGGTGTGGTGTGTATTTTCTTAGATCCCATGGCTTTGGCAAGAGCAGTGAAGAGGTTTGACTCGAATTGAGTACCTTGATCTGTGGTAATGGTAAGTGGCGTTCCAAAAAATGCAATCCAACCAGAGAAGAAAGCAGCGGCTACCGTCTCAGCTAACATGTCCTTGAGAGGGATAGCCTGTGGCCATCTGGTGAATCTGTCAATGATTGTGAGGCAATACCTGTATTCTCCAATCAGTGGCATTGTGACGAGATCGAGGTGCACGTGATTGAATCTTGCTTCTGGCACAGGGATGTGGTGAGGTTCTGTCCTTGTGTGCCGATGAATCTTGGCGCGTTGACATGGGATGCATTCTCTAGACCATGTGAGAGCATCTTTCCTTATTCCTGGCCAGATGAATTTTTCTTTCAGCAGTTTTGATGTGATGCGGCCGCTTGGATGGGCTGAACCATGTACGACATCAAAAGCCGTTTTTCTCAGTGAAGGTGGAAGGTAAGGACGAACCGTTCCTGACGAGATGTCACAATGAATGCGAACGTTGTCTATGTTAAGAGGTTGAAGCTGGAGAGAGGAAGCTGAGCCAGATGTTGGTGCAATTCCTTCTTGTTGTTGAGCTTCGCTTATGGTTACGGCATCCAGCTTGGTAGGCATGTTGATTGAAAATACTCTAGATAGAGCATCTGCTACGACGTTGTCATCGCCAGCTATGTGAACAAACGTGGTGCTGAATTGACTTATGAAGTCCAGCTGGTGTAGTTGCCGTGGAGAAGCTTTCTCTGGACGTTGCTGAAAAGCTTTAACGAGTGGTTTATGATCCGTTCTGATAATAAATTCACGCCCTTCGAGTATGTGAGCGAAGAATTTCAGTGATGCGAAGGCGGCTAGTAGTTCTCGGTCGTACGGACTGTAATTTTTTTCTGCCGCAGAGAGCTTGCGAGAGAAGAAGCCTAAAGGTTTGCATACTCCGTCGACTAATTGTTCTAAAGAACCTCCAATTGCAGTCGAGGAAGCATCTGCTGTGAGGATGATCTTGGAGTTGTGGTCTAGAAAGCTAGACGTTGTAGCGTTGATAAGAGCTTTTTTAGTGTCTTCAAAAGCTGTTATGAGATGTGGTTCCCATGTGATTTTCGTCTTGTCTCGCTTTTTTGATCCTTTGATGAGACTGTTAAGAACAGCTTGTGTGTGAGCTGCATGAGGGATCAGCGTTCTGTAATAGTTCATGATTCCTAAGAAGCGTCTGAGATCCCATATTGTTTCCGGACGCGGATAGTTAGCAATGGCTTCTACCTTGTCAGGAGGTGCAGAAAAGCCGGTTGCGTTTACCTTGAATCCTAAAAAGATTACTTCTGATTTTGCAAAGTTGCATTTATCCCAGTTTATCTTGAGTTTGTTGAGTAAAAGTACGTCAAAGACAGTACGTAGATTCTCTATGTGCTGCTCTAGTGAAGGTGAGGCGATTAATAGATCGTCCAGGTAAATGGTTACGAAGCTCAGATGACCTAAGATGCTGTGCATGAAACGTTGGAAGGTCTGAGTTGCGTTGCGTAAACCTAGTGGCATTCCTAAGAATTCGAAGAGCCCAAAAGGAGTCGTAATAGCTGTCTTGGGGACATCTTCTTCAGCTACAGGAATTTGAAAGTAAGCTCTTGATAGGTCGAGCGTAGAGAAATAGCTTTTACCACTGAGCTGGAGCAGCTGATCGATGATGCGTGGGAGAGGGTACCTGTCTGGTACCGTTTGAGCATTGAGAGCTCTGTAGTCGCCTGTGGGGCGAAATTTGCCTGATTTGGTTTTTACCATGTGCAGCGGACTGGCGTACTGGCTATTAGAAGGCCTAATGATGCCATTAAGCTGTAGTGACTGGTATTCTTCCTTGGCTGCTGCTAGCTTTTCACCTATGAGTTGTCGAGGTCTAGCAAAGACAGGTGGACCAGTTGTTACTATGTGGTGTTGAACTGAAGCAGAGGGACCTGAGATTCCCTTTTGATCCTTGAGAAAGCGTTTCATGTACTCTGTGACCAAGTCTTGTACACTCTTGTCGCCGAATATATGTGAAGGCGGAGAGAGCATTGAGATGGAGTGAGTCTGCGTGCTTAGCAATTCGCAACAGACTGAACATGACGTCATTTCATCGATGAGGCGAGCACGTTTGAGGTCTGGTAGTAGGCTGAAGTGAGCTAGAAAATCTGCGCCTAAAATTGGAGCATTTATGTCAGCTAAAAAGAAAGACCAAGTGAAAACTCTACGTAAACCGATGTTGAGATGCATGGTTTTTCGACCGTATGTGAGGATGGGTGAGCCATTGGCTGCAGCTAAAAATGATTGCTGAGGTTCCTCTTTGGGGGTTTTACCATTGACCGGCAGTAGAGATACGATTGAACCGCTGTCGACCAGAAAGCGTGTGCCTGAGTTGTAGTCTGTGACGTGTAGCCGATTTTCTGACCATGTGTGTTTTGGAGAAGCCGAGGCGAGATTGGAGCTGCTGCCTGATGGGTTGCTCGACAGCAGCGGTGTTAGTTTCCCTGGATGCTTGGCTTCGCTGAGTTGAAGGCGCACGGAGGCAAGCAGGTTCTAGCGGCATTGCCAAATTTGAAATGGTAATGGCAAATGCCATTAAAGTGAGGCCTGTTCCTTGAGTTGGACCTGTCTCTGGACTGCTGCCTGGTGTCAGATCTAGATGCTCTGAAAGAGTGAGAGGTATGAGCGTTTGTCAATAATTGACTCATTTGGTTTGAAGTTTCTCTAGTGACAGAAATTAGTTGATTTAAGAGCAGTTTTATCTCTGCTAAATCTGATGCTCTATTTTGTACAGCGAGCACTGCGTCGTGACTAACAGAGTGAACATGAGGCACGAATGGGCTTTCTGCAAGTTCATCTGCTATGCGTAATAATTTTTCTGTTTCTTCTGTTTTGAAGATTTTTAGTAGTCCTTGGATTTGTGCGGGCATTAAGTCAATCCATTTGACGCGGAGTAATTCTTGCGATGCATTGTCTCCTGCATATTCTTTTATTTGCCGATAGAGTTGCGATGGTTTTTTATCTCCTAATTGAAGTTGATTAAGCATTTTTGTTAGCTTTTTGTCTGGAGAATCAGCAAAACGCTCAATGATGCGAGTTTTGAGAGCTTTATAAGCATCTGCTTCTGGAGGCGTTTCGAGAATGTCTGCAATTTCTGGCAGAACAGTTGGGTCGAGCGCTGTAATTGTTAAGTGAAATTTGGATGTATCTGATGTAACTCGGTGAACTTGAAATGCCGATTCGATCTGGTTAAACCACAATTGAGGACGTTCTCGCCAGAAAGGAGGCAATTTGACTTGTGACATGGCGTTTACTGTGCCTGGCATGTTGCTTAGTGAGTTAAGCTGTTCGTTTTCACTGTCAGTAGCGACGAGGTGAGAGCTTTGTGTGCTATTTATGGAAACGTTGTCGTTGTCGAAGAGATTTGGTGACGCTTTGATAGTAGCGTTTAAGTCTGATGTGTCATCTAATTCAGTTAAATTCGCCGATGTGCCTGACCGTTTTTCGCTTGACGCTCTTAATGGCGTAGAAGTAATCGGGCCATGTGGCGGGAGAGACTCTGCCATTTTGTGCACACCATGCTTGCGATTCACTGCGCGCTTTTTTTGTTAAAATGTTTTTTTTTTGTTTCTTACGACTATGCGTACACGATTGTCTTTTTTTTTTTTTTTTTTTGTTTCTTACTTTACACTTTTTCTTTGTGAGTTTTTTTGTTGTAGTCACTTCGAAGCACAAAATTCACTTGAACGACGGTGGTCACCATTTTAAAGGTTAATGCAGAAGGTTGCGTTGTTAGTTTGCGTGTTCTAAGATAATTGCTTAAACAAGTGAATTTGGTCGAATGGAATTTAACACACGCGTTTTGTTAGCTAGGCACTCAAACGCGTGGCCTCGTGTAAAGTGCAGATTAAGGTTAACACAATGAAATAACACTGAAAATATTACGATTCACAAAAGTGAAAAGAGTTGAGCTTTATTTAACCTAAATATTCACAATTGATTCGCCACTAGTGTAGGCGTAATTAATGGATTAGAATTTCACTTATGTTAGATAGAATTGAAGTCACAAAATGGCTGTTCGCACGGTGTTCCGTGATCGATGTTGATAGCTTGAGCGCTCGACCAAGAAGAAGGAAGGAGCGTTCAAGCTCTCGTTACTCGAAGAAGGTGCGGGGCGCTAGCGTCTGTTTCCTTCGATGGTGAGGCTCTGCGCGCGTCGGCGCTGTTGCTGGTTCTGATGATGGCGCGCTGAACAGAGGCGCCACATTATTCTATTTAAGATGAAAACGAGAATTTTAGAATCTATAACCCTATCTTTTTTTATAGTGACTGCAAACAGGCATAAACGAAGAAATTTTAGTCATCTACGCATTAGCTTGGAGCCTTTTTCTTTCTTGCTATTAACATACAGCACGTGATATAAAATCTTTTGCTTGAAATTCATTTAAATTTATAATATCTCAATCTTTTTGTTCTTTATTTTATCGTCTGCTTTTCATTGTATTCTTTATTTTTGTAGTATATATATAAACTAAAAAACTATCTTTTAACTCTTATGCATTTTCATAACCATTAATAACTGCATACGTACAATTAAGCAAATAAGCACTTATTACTGCAAAAATTTTAAACTAAATTCTATAAATTCAGAGAATATTGTATACTCAAACTAGGAAAATGTTATATAATAAAAAGGGCCGAAAATTTTTCTCCCAAAACATACAAGATGCTATCAAACAGAATGATATAGAAACTCTTTCTAAACTAATATTAGGTGTTAATCTTAACGAGATCGTGGATCATAACGGCACTACCCTTTTACATTTGTCAATTAGAAAGAAACGAGATAAAATAATTAAATTTTTCATTGAAAATGGCTGTGATGTAAACGCTCGCAATAAAGCTGGCACAACGCCATTATTATACGCGGTTAAATCAGCTTACTATCCGGCAATAGTGAGGTTGTTAGAAGCGAAAGCTAACATTGCACTTTCTGATAATAAAGGGGTAAATGTTTTTCAATTCATATTAACAAGAAACAACAAAAATAAATTAAATCTTATTGTACCCTTTGCAAATCATTTTAAAAAATGTGAACTGGACATCAAAGAATTAACATCGTTAATTTTAGAAGCAAAATGGCCAATACATTACGCCGTATATATAAAAAATTCGGAACTAATAAGGCTAATGCTAGAAACTGGCTGTGACGTCGATTCCTATGATAAACAAACTGACTATTACACTGCACTTCATACAGCTGTTATGATTGGTGATAAAGAAATGATTAATATTTTATTAAAACATGGAGCTGATCCGGATAAAACCACTGACCCAATGTCACATTCGCCATTTTCCAAAGCACTTCACAGTTCTTCAGCATTAGAAGCACTTCTAGATCATAGCGATTCTTTATTGGAAAGATTTAACTGTGATGGAAAGATGAAATCCTTTGAAATTTTTTCATATGTCTGTTACCAAGTCATAGAATTATTATTACTAAAATACAAAATTAACTTAACAACTAAAGATAGACGCGGAAATACATTTTTACACTGTTTGGTTAAGAATTGTGATCGTAGTATTATTGATCTACTTTCGAAAACAAATTTTGATGTAAATATAAGGGATCATCTTGGAGATACACTTTTGCATGCTGTTATTGGCAGTAATAATCTGAGTTGTATGAAAATGTTAATTGATAAAGGTGCTGATGTTAACGCTGAAAATAATAATGGCGATCTACCATTGACTGTTGCGATAAGCGATTGGAAATATCAACAAGAATTGGTAATACTCATTAAGAATGATGTTATTTTAGACGAGGAAATGCAAAATCGTATATTAAGAATGATCGTAGAGAAACATATCGGAGCTTCAACTATAGATCCTAAACTTATACTAAAACGTCTGGCAATTTTGAATCTTCAAGGTAACGAAATTTCAGAAAGGAATCTTAATTTAATTAAAAGCTTAACAACTTCCCACATAGCACGGAAGCTTCCAAGAAGCTTCCACACTAATATCCCACATAGCATGAAAGCTTCCGGGAAGCTTCCATGCTATGCGGGTTATGAATTATGGGATATGTTTTCTAAAGAACTTCATTTAATGAAATGTAACATAATAACTGTAGATAGTAATGTTTCAGTATTTGATATACTATCTGCTTCAGGGCAAAAACTTTTAAATTATGCCCGAAACGAAAAAATGTTGGACAATTTGCGGAAATTGACTTCCAGTTTTTATATCCATTTTTTGGTAAAGTAATGAAAACGCGATTTCAATTTGCAATTGTCAAACAAAATTTAATTCAAAATACCGTAGATACACTGGGCAAATATATCGAACAATTAAAATGTAATTCAAAAGTTATCGAAAATATTGTTAAATATTTAAGTTTAAGTGATTTAAAATGTTTAAGCGTAAAGTCTCCATCAGTTTAGTATAAAATTGTTTTTTATTTCATTTTGAAAACTCTTGCTACTTTTTTACTTAACTTAAAATGAGATGTAATGAATGTAAATTCAAATAATAATTTTATATTGGTATTGTTAGAATTAGTTATGCATTGTAAAAATATGTACATATTTAATGTAGATATTTTTATTATTTAATGTAAATATTTAATAAAAAATTTTCATAAAAAAGACTACGTATTTGATTATTTTTTATAATAACATATTTATAATAACAAAAGAATACTATAAGCATTAGAATATAATTATTAAAAAATTAGTAAATATAAAATCAATAAAATAACGTTATTAATTTGATTTAAATTAAAATTCAATAATTACAAATGAAAAAGAATAAACAAATAATTAAATTTGACGAATCGGAATAATTTTAATTTACATTTTATGATTTCATGAAGTTATTTAAAACTAAATGACCCTGGTAGAAAATGAAACGCTTTTTCTACCATTTTATGGCCATTTCTTTAAAGTGAAGAGCAGAAAATGGGAATGTTTTATGGCCATTATTTGAACTAATATGAAACGTTTTTTTCAACCTTCATAGTGCTAAAAAATGCTAATAAAATGTTGAGTCTGATCCACTATTATTTGAATATAGATAGTTAACAGTAGAGTCTATCAAATTGTGCTCTAATTGATTACTATTAAGAATCTCAAAAATAAAAAATATTTTGTCAAAAATTTAAACTAATTTAATACAATCAACTATAAAAAAATCTATTATATCTCTAAAAAAAGTCTTTAACATTATAGATAATAAAAAAGTGGGAATTTAATTATAACAAAAATACACTTGAAAAAATACTGAAATCAATAATGTGTGGTCAAGTTTTAATATGATTTAAAATAATACACTGAGAAAAATAGATTATAACTTTAGTTATAGATAGTAATAAAAATTACTATATTTTATAGGAGAGCTGGGACATTTCTGCATTATAACGATTTTTATTACATTTATAACAAATATTACTATAAATTTGATAAGGTTGGCAACAATCGTTTAAGAAATGAAACTATATCTTATTAGAAAAATTGTTATATTACATAGTAAAAATTATGCTATAGTAAAATTTGTTATGACAGAGTAAAAATATTTCATATCTTATGTTGGAATTAATGTTATAAAAATAATAAATTTTATTATGCATATAATAAATTTCATTATGCATATAATAAATTTTATTATGAATATAATAAATTTTACTATTTCAAATAGTAATGTCGAGTCGATGATCTGTAAATTTATTTCTAACCTCAAAATTTTCTACCAAATTGAAAGTATAGTTGGGTAACATATGTAGACGATTCGAAATTTTATAAGTAACATGTCGTAATGGCGCAGTCGGTAACGTTCACGCTCTCCAGTCTCGAGGTCCCGGGTTCGACTCCACTTCAGGTCCGTTTTTTTCTTAGGTAATATATTTTTAAAAAATTGATATAATTAAAATTAATAAATAAATCTAAAATTAAATGAATTTAAAAATTTCAATGTCAAATTTCGGGTACAAAAAATAAAAAAAAAAAATTTTTTCTACATATCTGTTTTCATAAATTTTACTATACAATATAGTAAAATTTGTTATAATGCAGAAATGTCCCACTCGTACTATATAATATAGTAATTTTGAATACAATCTATAGTTATATTTATTATAGGATTTCTCTCAGTGTACTTACAAATGATATTGTACCTATATTTTGATGATAATAATGAATCAATAAAAAATTCTTTTGTTAAAAATAAAGCGTAAAAAAAGCCATATAAAATGTTATTGAAAATATAAAACTATCTTCAACAAAATTTAAAAAAATAATAAGTAATTAACGTAAAAGTAAGAATAAAAGTAATATTACAGCTATAAACTTGCCAGGCCCACCCTTCAAAAGTTCTATTTCTTGGTAAACACACATGCATTTAAAACATTTTTTAGGATTGACTTTTTAGAATCTCGTAAGGAAATTCAAAATATATAAATTTTCACAATTTAGTATTCAATGAACAAATAATCTAATTTTATAACATTAATGATATATTTAACTTTTGTAGAGTGGGCCTGGCAAGTTTATAGCTGTAATATTACTTTTATTCTTACTTTTACGTTAATTACTTATTATTTTTTTAAATTTTGTTGAAGATAGTTTTATATTTTCAATAACATTTTATATGGCTTTTTTTACACTTTATTTTTAACAAAAGAATTTTTTATTGATTCATTATTATCATCAAAATATAGGTACAATATCATTTGTAAGTATTATTTTAAATCATATTAAAACTTGACCACACATTATTGATTTCAGTATTTTTTCAAGTGTATTTTTGTTATAATTAAATTCCCACTTTTTTATTATCTATAATGTTAAAGATTTTTTTTAGAGATATAATAGATTTTTTTATAGTTGATTGTATTAAACTAGTTTAAATTTTTGACAAAATATTTTTTATTTTTGAGATAGTGAAAAAGATTTTTTTTAAAGCTAACTTGCCGTAATTTTACCTTTTTAAAGGGTTTTTGGGGAGATATCACAACTTTTTCAAAGTCGAAAATTCTTATCTCAATAAATTTATTAACTTTACCGATAATCTGATACTTTAATATAATAACACTAATTTT
The DNA here is from genome assembly GCA_017163975.1 of Anastatus disparis. Classification (NCBI taxonomy): domain Eukaryota; kingdom Metazoa; phylum Arthropoda; class Insecta; order Hymenoptera; family Eupelmidae; genus Anastatus; species Anastatus disparis. The sequence continues at coordinate 3,885,475 of JAFFSR010000218.1, read as the reverse complement.
ATAACTAATTGTATCAACTTAATTTTTATATATTTATTATTATTATAAAATATTTGTTTTCGAAAAAATTTTAATCTTATTTTCTTCCACACTTTCAAATTAATCAACTATTATAAAACTTATTTTGTCTAAATATCGTATGAAAAACTAATTAATTAATTAAGAATGTTTTAAAATATGCAAATATTAATTTTTCATTTGTTGTTGTTTTCATTTTTAAATACCAAATCGGTATTACCGACTTTTGAATTTCGCCGCTTTCAACTGTTGAATTTTATGTACGGGACGTTTTACTGCGCACGCGCGAACTGATCACATGAACGCCCGTGATTTTGTAGCAGCTCGTCAGCTATATAGAACGAGACTCTAAATTCTTATATTGCTTATTTACGCAATGTCTTTATACATTTATCATGTTCTGGAAGCATTCGCCTGAATACATGCGTTCATTATTAAAAGGTATAACTCGTATTCTCTTTCTTTTTCTCACTCTCTATACTCTCTTTCTCTCTCTCACTTATTAGCAATCGCACAACTCGTATTCTGTCTCTTTCTCTCACATCAGACGAAAAACTTGACTTTTGGCCATGTGTTTTTGTTGTCAGATAAAACATTAGATTATTTTATGTATACTTGTAATCAAATAATATGTAAATATTGAAATATAATCATTTACTCAAAGTTTTCATCTTTGAACATCACAAATTCAAAGTAAATAGGGAAAGCCGTAGCGCTAACATGCCGTAAGAGAGCGCTACCGCGCTCCCTGATCATTTAAGGTTTTTTCTTGAAAGTTATCATTAATCATTAATAGAATCACTTTTGTTAATATATTCGCGCGCATATTTTGAGTTGTGATCGGATTGTTAGAGGTTATTTTTAAACGATTAATAAAATTTTCCATTTATTATTTTAAAAAACGATATTTTTATACTCGTTTCGTACTGCGTTTCATATTTTTATTTTTATAAAATTTAATATTATTTTTATTTTTATAAATTCCAATAAAAATAAACATTGACGAAGGAATGTGAATAAATACTAATCTATATTTTCTCGCCACGTGGCAAAAGTGAGGTTATGATTTTACCTATGATCTGAAAAATTAAGGACTCATTACTAAAAAGTTATATAACTAGTCAAAAAAAGTTGTCCACAGTTTACCTAATTTTTAGATAGCTGTTACTGATTTTTTCTCTCCGTTTACTTAAAATGCGTATTTTTTTGGCTAAATACAAAAATTTTGAACAACATTTTTATATTAGCATTTTTTGCCTATAAGATGCTAACCAATATACCAAAAAATTTGAGCTCTGCAGATTCAGCAAAAAATTGCCATTTATTCGCCAATATTGACATGACAAAATATTACTATTGACAATGGTCATAAATTGTTGTTTACACCATTTTTAATGTTCAAATTTCTACCAGGGCGAGTAACTGAAACAATCACTAAAGCACGTTTGTCAGAGATTTTGATAATGTTGAAAAATTCTGAAAAAATTATATTTCATTCTTATAGTAAAAAAAATAAACTGTAATTTTTTTCAAAATTTTCTACCGTTTAATTGTTAAGAAAATTGAATAAGAATGCGGTAGTTTTGAATTGTCGAGTCTTCAGATGTAAAAGATCAGATATATATGTACACTGTAAAAAAATCTTTTGTAAAATTACTATGAGAGTAGGAAATAAAAAGGACCTACTCTGAGAGTAGTAAAGTTGCTATAAAATTGTAAAATTATTGTAAAATTACCAAACTGTATAACTATTTTACTAATATACCGATTGTATTTTTACAATTTTCTTGTAATTGTACTCCAAAATAGTAATATTACTACTAGTAAAATTACGTCTCTGAAAGTAGGAAATTATTTGGTCCTACTTTCAGAGTAGTATTTTTACTAAATTTAAAGTAATAATACAAAAAATAGCGAAAAAGCAGAAGAAATTGTAAATTCACTACTCTCAAAGTAGCAATTGTACGTTTTGCAGTTGTAAACACACCTTGTATTTTTACTACTTCATAGTTATTTTACATTTGTCTTTTTTACAGTGTAATAATTAAATAAAGATTAAGAGATTGTTTATAGTCAATTATAATTTAATTAATTATAATAATGAATAGTAATTTGGCTATTAATACAATGGAACTTTATTAATATCTTTAAAAATATTTTTGTCATATTATTATATATAATTCGGGTGAGCCAAGGACGATTGACCTGGGGAGCGGTATCGGTATTCCTTTCTCTGACACCGTTACGAGCCTTGGTGTTGTACTCGACTCTAAACTGTCTTGGGAACCGCACATTAATATGTTGACTAAAAAATTCAATAGAGTGATTTATAGCCTGCGGTTTTTCCGTCGGTACACCACTGAGGCTCTGCGTAAGCAGCTCGCAGCTACCTTGCTGTTCCCACATCTTGATTACTGCTCAGTGGTTTTGTTCGATGCTTCGCAGGAGTTACGAAGACGACTACAGACAATGCAAAATTCGTGTGTGAGATATGTATCAGGCGTGAGAATGGGTGATCACATCTCTCCCCATAGACAAGCTTTGGGTTGGCTACGTACTGATTCGAGGAGACAGTATTTTATGGCTGTACTTATGTACAAAATCGTACGTATGAATACTCCTGAATATCTAGTGGGTCTCTTCACTAGATATATACCCAGAGCGACCACTAGGGGTGAGATTAAAGGTCTTGCGGTGCCCTTCATGCGCACTGAGACTGGAAGAAATTCCTTTCAAGTTCAAGGTGCGCATTTTTGGAACTCCCTACCTGCTGATATGAAAAATCTTCCATCAATCAGCAGGTTTAAAGCCGCTCTGAGGAGGTATTTACTCGACCTCAATTAAACAGTATTATTTTCGGACTATATCATATGTGTTAATTTATTATGTGATGTACCTTTTATAGATTTAAGGCATGATTGTATTTATTGGCGTGATTGTAGAATGTGTGTGCATAGAATGAATGATTATATTTTTATCAGCTTGACTTGTATATTAACTGTATACTGCTGATATTTCGACTGCGCTCTTTACACGCTTGATTTTATGCAATTCTTTTGACTAATAGATATTTGAGACTGATTTTTAATTATATTATTTATACTCTTTGCGTGTATTTATTTGTGTTATTTGTGATATCACTTTTATTTAATTTATTGACTTACTATTACAGTATTATTATCTATATTATGTTTTATGACTGTGATATCATACTGTACTATTTTAATTTTATATTTACAAGGTTATTTCAAGTATTTTATGTATTTTAACTTTATTTGTAATTTTACACGCTCTTTTGCTTTCTCATAAAGAAAGCATTGTATCGGTAAAAAAATTTTTTTACTATTTTTTCATTAATTTGTACATATTTAAACTCAGGGAGTCCAAAAAAGTGGTTTCCAGAAAATGTCTGTATGTATGTGTGTGTGTGTGTGTGTGTGTGTGTGTGTGTGTATTCAGTACGCCAATAAGATCTCGAGAACTACTCGATGGATTAACTTCAAATTTTGCATGCAATTTATTTTTTTGTCTAACTGGGGGGGGGGGGGGGGGAAGCTATTGAAAATTGATCTTCTTAGCTCAGTTTTTTTTAGAGCCATTTTAAGAATTTTAAAAAAATTTTAATTTTTCATTTTTTTGATATTTTACGTAAACTACTCGAAGAATTTTCTTGAAAATTTGTATGAACATTATTTGCGACTGCCAAAAGAAGAAAAACTTTTACCAACTGATTTTCTTAGCGCACTTTTAATTTTAAAGCATTTTGAAAATTTTGAAAAAAAATTTTTTTTTTCATTTATTTTTTATTTTACGACAACCATTCGATAGATTTGCTTCTAAATTTGTATGCAAGTTATTCGCTATTGTCTAAAGAAAACAAGCTTTGGAACACTTATTTTCTTAGCGTAGTTTTAATTTTAGAGCATTTTGAAAATTTTGTAAAAAATCTCTATTTTTCATTTTTTTTCTATTACACAAAAACCATTCGATAGATTTGCTCGAAAATTTTTATGGAAATCATTTGCAATGGCCTAAATAAAACAAGCTTTGAAAAACTTATTTTCTCAGTGCAGTTTTAATTTTAGAGCATTTTGAAAATTTTAAATAAAATTTTTCTAATTTTTTTTATATTTTACGTAAACTACTCGATGAAGGAGCTTCAAATTATGTATGGGAATTATTTATGATTGTCAAAATAAAATGAGCTTTTGAAAACTAATTTTCTTCAATTTTCTTAGCGCACATTTAATTTTAGAGTATTTTGAAAATTTTGAAAAAATTTTTTATTTTTAATTTCTTTTCTATTGCACAAAAATCACTCGATAAATTTGCTCAAAAATTTTCATGCAAATTATTCACTATAATCTGAATAAATCAAGCTTTGGAAAACTTATTTTCTTAGCGCAGTTATAATTTTAGAGCATTTTGAAAATTTTGGAAAAAATGTTCATATTTCATTTTTTTTCTATTTCACAAAAGCCATTCGATAGATTTGCTCAAAAATTTTTATACAAATTATTTGTTATTGCCTAATTAAAGCAAGCTTGGAAAAACTTATTTTCTTAGCGCAGTTTTAATTTTAGAGCATTTTGTAAATTTTGAATAGAATTTCACTTATTTTTTGGTATTTTACGTAAACTACTCGATGAAGTAGCTTAAAATTATGTATAGAAATTATTTACGATTGCCTAAATAAAATGAACTTTTGAAAACTGGTTTTCTTAGCGTAGTTGTAACGTTAAAGCGTTTTGAAAATTTTAAAACAATGTTTATTTTTCAATTATTTGGTATTTTTTGTAAACTATTCGATGGAAATGTTCCAAAATTTGTATGCAAGTTATTGGTTATAGTGTTAAGAAAACAAGCTTGGGAAAATTAATTTTATAAACACATTTTTAATTTTAGAGCATCATAAAATCACATTATGCAAATGGTAAAAGTAAGAAAGAGTAAAATTCATATAGTTTTCGTAGGTATTAAGACAGCCTTCAATACAGAGGATAGGGACATTTATATTAAAATCGTATTTAAAAAAATAAAATCAAAATACTCTAACTCAATGCGCTCTATGAGAAAGCATTGCGCCAAAGCACTTGGCAGCGTTTTTGTAATTGTAATACAAAATAAAAACAATATAAATACAAAAATAGTTTCAGAAACTAAAAATATACATTATAAACAAAAATATTAGTAATATTTTAAAAATACATTTAGGAAGCTCAGCATACAATATAATAAAAATTACTCTATGATATTTACTATAAATAATATATTTAAATATTTTAATTTCAAATGTATTAACTTTTCTTTTAAATAATTTTTAATTTTTAAAATATAACTCTATATAAACTTTTCTTTTTAAATAAACACTCACGCAATATTTGGTCAATTAAGGTATCAGGCCTGAGTTAAAGTCTGAAAAAAAATTAATTTAAATGTAATGATAAATTTTTTTTCTTATAATATTAATTGATGAAACATTTTTTTATCTTAAATATATATTAAATATAAGGCTTTGATCCATTAATAATTTCAAAAGACCTCATGCAATGGTTAATATCCTTTTCTTGTATTGATGACTTGATTTTTTCTATTTTTATAGTTGCCACAGGATTTCTCAGCCAATTTTCAATAAATTGACTTCAAAATTTCCAGAGATCTTTAATTTGTATATTCTCACAAGTTTATTGACCTGGAATTTTGAAGTGAATGTTGAACAAAATTACTTACATAAAATTTTAAAAAATACCTATTTTTTCTAATATTTTCAACTTTTTCCAAACCAAACTTTTTAAATTAATTTTTTTTAGAAAACTGAAACAATAAACTTGTGAAAATATATAAATTGAAGATCTCTGCAAATTTTGAAGTCAATTTGTTAAAAATTGGCTGAGAAATCCTGTGGCAACTACAAAAATAGAAAAAATCAAGTCATCGATACAAGTAAAAGAATATTAACCATCGCATGAGGTCTTTTGAAATTATTAATGGATCAAAGCCTTATATTTAATATATATTTAAGATAAAAAAATGTTTCATCAATAAATATTATAAGAAAAAAAATTTATCATTACATTTAAATTAATTTTTTTTCAGACTTTAACTCAGGCCTGATACTTTAAGGGGATGTAATAGGGTATATGATTTCTACGTAGTTACCGATATCACAGTTTTCCAAATATTTTATCTTTATTCAAAATTTTCAGAAATATCTCTATATTAGGCTCTTTATTAGTAGAAATGGAAGACTGTAATATAGAGATATTTTTAAAAATCTTTGATTAAGAACCAATAACTTGGAAAACTGTAATGTCGGTATTTTACATCCCCTTAAGAAAAATAAATAGAATTATTTTTCAATATTATTTTTCAATAGAAATAAGGTAGTGGCGCTAGTACGCGATCATAGAAGAACGTGATGACTTTTGAATACTAAAAAAAAATATTTAAAATTATTGAAAAATAAAAAATCTATTTTAGTCAATCAAATAAAACAATAATAAATCTAATATGAAAAGAAAAAACAAATTTTATTAATAGAATTAAATGTAAAGTGAACATAAAAAAAAATTGAATACGCAGTAGATGATCATTATTTCTGTCGCGAATTCAGTAGTTGATATAGTATAGGTCCATCAGTGGATCACTCGATGAAAATAACATAATTGAGGTTATGTCAATGAAGTATAACATAATAAAGATACATAAATAAGTTTATTTCAGTGCCGGATTAACAAATTTGCGGCCGTAGGCAAATTTTGGTGGGGGCCTACGTAAGGACATCGTTTTTATTGAAAAGTATCTAAGATTTCCAGTAAAAACACATTATTACAAATTTCAATTATAATTATTTATTACGTTAAATAAAAAATTGGATTATATGAACTTCATAACATATAAATAAATTATTAATCATAAATATACTTAAAATGAAATTTACATTTTTGGTGCAATTAGATGTATTTTGAAATGTAATACTCCTTATTTTTAGTTGTTAATTACTTTTACATATATACTTTTCGCGACTTTTTTTCGGCAAAGTCATCAATAATATCAGAATACGAAATTTCTTTTAACAAATCACTTTCTATACTCATAAGAGAAGGACAATTCAATCGATTTTGAGTCATTGAAGATCTTAACCGATTAAAAATTAATTTTAATTTAGAAAAAGATTTCTCACTAGTACAGTTAGTTGTCATAACGACTAAATACATTTTTAATAATAAACAAGTATTTGGGAATACATCTTGTAAATCTTTTTCAATTATCAATTGATACATTTTAGCTTCAAAACATATTTTTTCTTATTGTTATTATCAGCAAGAATAAATTCTTTTGAAAATTCTTTAAATTATATAAGTTCAGAAATTAAATTCTCCTCTAAATCATCTTTATAAAATTCTAATACTTTTAAGGAATATTTTTGTATTTCTTCTGTAGACAAGTCATGTAAATTCCTCAAAAACCCAAAATAATTTTCAGATACTTCATATGCTTTGATCCTCTGAGTCAATGATGTTATTAGTTGATCAATAATGGGTAGATAACATTGAACTCGAAATTTTTCTGATCCTGTTAATTCAACATTTTGCGATCGACCATAATCAATAGGATCTAGCCGAACATTTCGTTTGCGAGCTCTTTTCTCGCTTTCCTTATATTTGTCGCAACCAGATTTTAATTTGCCTAAGGTCTCGTAATTTTGAAAGTCATTACGCCTTGATTCAATAAACTGGCATAAGGATTTTAGCAGCGCAATAGAAGTGTTCAGATCTGCATCATAACTTTGTAGTTTGAGACTAGTTGCATTTACTCTTGATAAAATTGTATTCCAAAAAATTATAGATATACCCGTTTCTAATCTAGATAAAATTTTATAAAGCCTATATGCTTCATTATTTTTCTCTGATAATTTCAAAAGGACTGATTTATACGCTTTGAAACCATAATAAATCGAGAGGACAGCTTTAGCTCGAGATTCCCACGGGTGGGGCTCTAACATTAGAATGTTTTTTATTTAATTAACATTTATTTAGAAGTTCATATAAATTATGTGCATATCAAGACTGTTCATTTATTCATTTTAGAATTTTCGTATTTTCAGCGACTGAAGTAACGAAAATAACTAATGCAAGTAAAGCATTTTAGAATATTCACTTTATCGAAATAAGAAGTAGCAAAATAAATGTACGTCTAAATTTAGAATAAATTATATCAAGATTTCGAAAGAACTCTAAATATTTTAATCGAATAATTTGAGATTATCACTACTGCTTTTTGAAATCATGAAAATTCATTATTACTTTATTCTAAATTATGGAATACGCTATTCGTAATTGTGGCACTCTAAATAAATATTCATTAAATAAAAAACATTCTAATGTTCGAGCCCCACCCATTCCCACCTAGTCGTACTTATTCTTTTTGGTACTATTATACGACTTTTATCGTCAGATAATAATAGATTTAACTCTGTTACCAGTATATCATGACGCTCAGACAAAGATGTAAAAAAGTTGTAAATATTTTCTAAGAAATCAAAGAATTGTTTTGCCTCTAAGCAGCAATCCATTGCTGCAGTTCCGACTAAATTCAATGAGTGCGCAAAACAAGGTATCCACAAAGCCAAAGGATTTTCTCGATTTATAAGTGCTTGCAGCCCGTTATACTCTCCGCTCATTACAGAAGCATTGTCGTATGACTGGGCACGACAATTTTTAATATTTATATCATGCAGATGAAGAAATGACGTAATAGCTTCAAATATATTTTGAGCTTTATGCCCTTCATTTGACATAAATATCAAAAATCGTTCAACTGGTTCATTTTTTCAATGTAACGAACAGTTAAACAAAGTTGATTTTTGTGACCAATGTCAGTTGTAGAATCAACTGAAATTGAATAATATTTCGAAATTTTAATATCATACTGGGCTAGAAATTCAATCATCCCAAGAAAATAACCATTGTTTGATGTTCCTAAAATTTCATTATCACCTCTGAAAGGCAAATTTCGTTCAGCTAGATAAATAATAACGCTAATAATTCGTTTTAGGATATTTTTCCAATAATTTTTTCGTCTTCAACTTGTTTTTTGATAGTATTATCAACTGATGTAATTGCTGCTTTTCTTATAGTGAAATTATAAACGGCATCTAAATGATGTTTCGATTTTTCGTGTTCAAGGAGGCGGTTGTGAGCATTTTTCCAATCACAAAATCCATCATGTGAAAATTGTGTTTGAGTAATACTAAATAGTTTACAATGAAAACAATACACTTTGCCAGAAATCGGGGAAAAGCACAACCACGAGCGACTTATTAAATCGCCATTTTTAACTCTTCTCTCGAACATAGAAATTTTGCATTTTCTTATAAATTTACCGTCCTTTTGCTCGCACGATTTTTCCTCTAATAAAATAGAATCATTATTTCGAATCAGTGAACTTCCTACTTGAATCCAATAATCTATATGTTCATTCATTTTATCAGGCCATTCTGAAATGTCAAACTTAACATCCGGAGTTTTTTCTATTCTATCATCACTGATTTTATTTGTTAATTCATTAACGTCCTCAACTATACCAACCTTGAAAAAATGTATACAAATTTGAAATCGTATGAGAGAGCAAATGAGAGAGAGCGAGAGAGAGAGAGAGAGAGAAAATCAAACTCCTATGTTTGATCCTTTTGGTCTTTTTATAAAATTACAATAAGCTTCAAATGTTTTATACTTACACGTTCAGAAATATTTTATTTTGAAATATGTGCTGAATCTGACAAGTTAGGTGTTTCAGTTTTTATTTCAGGTTCTTTATTACTTATAAAATCTGTCATTCGACGGGTTTGAGATAAAAGTTTTTCATCTTTTATTTGTTTCTCTCTCTTTTCCTTAATTTTCTCGAATCCAGATTTATAAATACGTTTTGATTTATGTCGATCAATACTACGATCAGTCATTTTTCTTTTTTTTCTTTAATAATTTCTTGTCATAAAATAATAATTCTAAGTTATTTAATAAATTAACCTATAATTTTTTTTATTAAATAATGTATTTTTTGTTTAAATCTTATTGCTCAATTTTTTTACAATAAATTTATGTTTACCTGATATTGAATTTCAAATTATGTAACTAAACTTCTTGTATACAATCCTAAAATATGCGGGTTTTAGGTACACGAAATTATCGATGTATGATATAAACAGTGAAATGTCTTTAAATGATTCAATTACAGAAAACATCTTTTGACGCCATGTTGTTTTAATAGAAATAAACTATAACGGTTAATTATCTTGAGTCGATAAGGTAGTAGTCGTGAGCGCCGCAAGACTTTACTGTTAGCGCGCTCTTTAAAGCGAATTTAAATATAATTGTCATTATTTCAATGTATCAACTTAAATAATATATAAATGAAAAATAATATATAAATTAAAGAACATTTATTTTCCTTTCGCAAATGTATTGTTTAAGATTGATTTTGTTAAAAAATTTTTAAATGTTGGTTGGTTGAGATCAAGGTGGGGGCCTTATCATGGTGGGGGCCTATAGGCAGCGCCTAGTCTGCCTAGGGTAAGTGTAGGAGTTAACGTGCCCTCCCCGGTTATCGTGCCCTATGTTAAAGCATGTGATGTCGATAATCAAAGCACGATAATAAAAGTATGCATTTATATGGTAAGCAGACGACACACGATAAACTGACACATCGCATAAACTTTGTAAATTCAATCAGCAAATTAACAGTTTTTAAATTTTCACTTAGGGAATTTGTTTTATTCGTAGATAATGTGCTTTACTTTAAATAAACAGTTTATGAAACTTTTAAAAAATAATGAGATTTGTTTAATTGACGGAAATGTGTCTGCCTTAACCTTAAAGGCACGATAACTCATACACTTACCCTATGCTTTAATCCGGCACTGGTTTATTTATCATAACTTTATTAAAAGTTCAAATAATATAAATTTAAGATATATTTTGATGAATATTTTATAAATATTTCAAAATGATTAAGTTCAGAAAATAACAATCTTTATAATTAAATGAACTTTTACAAAAAAACAAACACTTAAAGGAATTAAAATTAATAAAATTAACTCAAAAGATGATCCTTCGTAATTGGAAAACCACATTTACTGGCAGCAAAAAACCACTTAACTGATTGTTTTACTTCATTTTCATTCAAAATACTAGAAGGGCCTCGCTTTACATCAATAGCATATTTACCTTGAATCCTAGATTGTAAAGTGGTATATGGGATTTTGTATTCTTTAGAAGTAGATCTTAATGATTTGTCTTTGTTGACAGCTTTTTCTAAATCCAATACATTATAAGAAATATTTTTCTTATTTTTCTTCTGAAAATTTTAAGATCATTAAAGTCAGGTTAGGAAATAAGGATTCTAATTTAGATCACTTAATAAATAATAATTAAGGTTAATAAACTTTATTTTACCTTTACTTCCTTGCTCATTGTTGAATTACTTTTCAATTTGATCTATTTTCTCTTCACAAAACGATTCACAACATAATAAAATTCTTATCTTAAAAACACGTGTTTCTTAAGGATGTTCTATGATTATATCAAAATGTACAGAAATTTATGAATATGAAACTTCAAAATATGATAATTTAACATATAAAGAACAAGCTAGAATTTTTTCAGTATTTTTTATCGCGAGTTTTTTATTAAAAATCTAGTTTAAAAATAGTCCCAAATAACATTGCTCTTATGGGAGACTGAAGCAATTTTGCTTATGTCTTGAATTTTTCATATACGCAATGTACAGAATTAAAAAAAAACTGATATTATGAAAGAATAGGTTTTAAAGAATAATTTGATATTTTGTTTTTATACCTCATCGGAAATTTCGCAAAAGATAAATGTACTTAAAGTTTATATTTTCATTCATTATCGGAACACTATCACAAAAAATGAAAAAGTTGGCAGCGCCGTACAAATATATATAGATATACTTATCTGGTAGTCTTTATAACAGCTGACTTACGAACGTAAGTTTTGAGGTTATAATACGAAGGAAAACTGTGATGCGTCAATAATTGATATAAAAAGTAAATGAATAATTTATATAAAAACTAAAAAAGTTAATATCCAATGATATTTTATGGTTTTACATTTATTTTTTATGTAATTTATTTAGACTGATTTTTTTTTTCTAAGATTGGTAGCTCTACATCTTTCAATGCTTTTAACCCATGTCTCCCCTGTCCCCGCTACCCTCCCTTTGGCATCATAGAACATCCTTAACGGAAATGTTAATAGAAACTGCTGTAACGGAAAAGGACCGCGGATTCTTACTAATTTTTTTTTTCATACCTTTCAGGACGTAATTTTATTTTGGCGGCAAAAATACAAAATTGAAATCAGTTTAAATTTCTTAATAATTTTTTTAACCATAATAATTAATTATTAATATTTATAAACATTATTTAAAATATAAAATGATCGACTACTACATCGTGATCGCACACTAGCGCCACTACCTTATACAAGTAACATCCTCAAGTTGTTTATCCTTCTCAACAATATTTTGCTTTTTATTTTTCCTTCCCATTTCAGCACATTGTTGGAGACGTTTCTATTTTCTTTTTACTTGAAAATTTCCCTTATAATCGTATTTGTGACACAGCTGACATTTTGAGGTTAGAGCAACCATATGAGTGTATCTTGACTCTATTGACAACCGAGCTATACCTATTTAAACATTCGAACTACCAACTATATAAAACGAATTAATTTTAAACTGCGTGTTGCCAAGTTTCTTCACAATTTTAATATACTTTAATGTGAAGTAATATAAAAAAATCTTTGATTAAAAAAATTATACTTGATCAAAAACTAAATTTTAAATAGTTTATTATCATATTTATGTTATCTATCTACGTTTTTAATACTTATCAATAATTGATATATTACACATATGAAGTTGGCATTAATCTTCGCAATACATAAGCATAGGAGACCCCCGCACCGCTCACCCCTTCAAAGAATAAAGAAGAAAATTAGTGGAAAAAATAAAGAAGAAATTTTTTATACTTATGATCACGCACAAATGCATGTGTTATTCTATATGTTCGGAGTGCAATTTTTCTCCTTACCTGAATTTCACAGAAATTCATGCAAATTGCATGTCCCCATTCATAGTATTTCTAGTCGGATTCATAACTTAGATTCTACCGATATTGAAAAATTCTAGGCGAAATTCAGGTTTAAACCCAGCAACGATTCTACCAGGGTAATGGCTTTTATCGTTAACATACCATGTAAAGTAAGACTTTTCGAATATACATATATTGCACATACTTTCTGTGTATCATGAAGTGTTATTTAACATATCTCTGTCTGTCTCATTAAAATGGTAAGAATAACTTTAAATACAAAAAGCTATTAAATATCACGGCTAAACTCATAATGAATGTCTCTCTCGACAAAATAATAGTAATGCTATATGTCTCGTGTAATAGCAACGATCGAATCAATGCCTACATTAGCATCGTATGCACAGGTATAAAAAAATAATTGAAAAAATAAAATGGAGAAAAACCATTGGCAGATAATATGTCAATGAGATAATGTGGAATGACACATGAATGGAGTGATATTTTTGACGAATGCTGCGCATTCGCGTTATTACGCGCCTCTCGAGCACATCGATTTATCGTGAAATAATACGCGTAATAGACTTTTAATAGGCAAGTGATTCATTCGAGGAGAGATGAATCTGATTTAAAAATTAATGGGATGGTGTGTTCCTTGTTTTGTCGAAAAGAATTATTGTGTTTTTCAAAATTCAGGATAACACTTTTTTTAGATACTTGTAGATTTTGAAAAATTCAGATGATGTTCCGTAGAATAGATTCTCTATGAAGTCTTAATTGGAAACATTATACTGATTAATTTTATTTTTGGTTCTTTTTTAATGCTATACTCGTAAGGAGTCATTCTAAGCAGAAATTAATTAAAAACCAGCTATCCCAAATTTGCGCCTTTATTTCATGGATCTTTTTTCCTTTGTAAAACGAAATTAAAGTTGGCTACTCTTGCAGTTTTCTTTATAGCTTACTTTTTATTTAAATCTAGAAATTGTTTTGACTTCAAGCTTTAATATTTTGGCATTAATTTTACGGCCGTATAAACAGATACACAGTGTCGGTTAAAATTCAAGCGGGCAATATGTGTTTGGATTTGAACGAGAAAAAGAAGATACACAAATATTGTGTAATATTATATTCCATATAGTAATTTTTTTCTTTATGGTTTGACATAAATTTTGCGTATCGATTTAAAAACTACACTTGCATAAATTTTGCTTTAATTTTGTCCAGTTTAATTTACTGTTTATTTATGGGCTATTTCATAAGTTTTGCATAAAATGCATGTAAATTAACACAGAAGCTGTATGTTATAATTAAACAGAAAATTTACAAATTTAATTTAATTTCATTAAATTACACAGAATATTTTTATTCATTTTTTACATACTGGCAGAAATACTAAACACTACCGATTTACCCAAAGCTACCAAATGCACCAGTTTACATAACTTTCATATTTCGCGCAGCCGTTATAATAAGAAGAAGTAAAAAAATCTCGAAGAAATTTATGCGGTCTCATAAACTTAAACTTTCACCATCTCAACCCCTGTCCAAGAGAAACAGAAGAGAAGAAAAATCGTTCACCGTAATAAGCTTTTACCTTTTACTACGCGCTCCTTGTACACAATAATAGATTTTCACGAGATAAAGAAACAGGAGATATCAACTTATAACAGCTTTGTCTCACGTGCGCACCCGCGTAATTTCTTTAGCATATCTAACGCACGTATAAATGTGCTATTTTAAAGAGAGAAAAAATAGAAAAAAATAAAATATTTTCTGTGCTAGCGATTTTAAAGCGCGAGATGAAAGTAGAATATATAAGGTGAACTTTTGAATGATGTCAGACAACACGTGCAGTATAACTAAAGAAAATAGCCGTGAAATATACCAGCTGCAAACGTATACATGGGTTTTAATGCTGAAGGTGTTACGTACATGGCAGTGAAACAAAGACGAGTGGTATTGTTTGTACATATATTTAGTTTGTTGGTATATTGTTGTGTAGTCGAAATTGAAAATGTAAAATTCAAATTTGAAAGTTAATAACAATAGATTATTATAATGCACAATTTATTTATTTAATTTATTGAGCTTAGAAAGATATGAAAAATTTATTTTAAATTTATAGTTTCTCTACTTAATTATAAGAATAAATTCTACATAGAAATGGCTTATGTTTTTGACGGAAGTAAAGGAAACGTAATTCATGATACCAAAAAAAATATTATAGAATTTTTTAAACCTTACACATCCAAAAGATAAAGAAATGTGAAGAAAAGATTAAATAGAATGAAAACTTAATGAAATATTCGAATGATTCAAGGTTTTAAATCAAATCAGTGAAAAAATTCGAAATTTTTATTAATAATTTAATTTAAATTTTATTTCTCTATGACTTCTGATCAATTTAGAAAAAAAATAAAAAATTTCATGAAAAACAGGCTTGCGTCATTTTATTAACTCAAGCATTATTTGTCAACTAATCGCTAATAACAAAATTATCAGCTTGCAATCGTAAATCATAAGCGAGTATTAAAATTGCCATAGATAAAGCTTTTAAATGAACAATAATTACCATCTTACCAAAGTCATGTACCGGCCATAATTAAAAGGAATAAAGAAGCATAATAAATAAAAGAATTACGCTTTCAACTTAAGCCGCTTTTTGCGATCGACTGTACGCTTTGTAAATGCAAGAGACAGAGAGAGAGAGAGAGAGAGCTTTATAAATTTAAACTTGAATAAGGAGATCAGAAAAAGTCATATTTTCCGAGAATAGAAACCGTACACGACGCTTTTTTTTTCAAAGTACGTGTGTGGTATGTATCTCTGAAAGAAAAGAAGGAGAAGAAAAAAAGGATTAGCATTTTGTATAGGATGATTTCGAAGTAAAGGAGACGATAAATTTACTCTCTTTATGGATATTAATTTGCAATATGCGATTTCTCTCTCTCTCGCTCGCTCGCTCTCTTCGAGGGTCGCGCTTTAAATTTATAAAACTGTTACTGCAACAAAAGCCGATTATAAGAAAGATTCTATATGTTAACGTTCACTTTTTACCTTCGTACAATACCTCGAATCGATTAGAATAATTATGTTGGACTTTAATGCACGTTAGATGCAATTTGTTACTTTTTTTTTTTATTTTTAAACCTTCAAGGTGTACATATATATTTTTAATTTAAAAAAAAATAAATTTTTCATCTCGAATTATTGGTTAAAAAATTATTAGCATAAAATGAATTTTAGTTGCAGGCAACGCGTGACCTAATACGGAATTTATTGTTACCCGGTAATATGATTTCATATATAATATATAATGCTTGGTATTTGTGATTTTCTAGTTAAGGGGTCATATGTATGCATGTGTACGTATTACCTTTTGTTTCTCTTTATGGCTCGATATTTATCGGTATGAAATTTAATTTATGTGAATATCATGCGCATGAGAATTGATTTTTTTTAGCTATATGAGTGTAATTTCAATTTTCATGAGAAATTAGAGCACGAGCGTTTCGCGCTGCTGCGGTAGGTAGACATGTAATATGTTTCTTTTATTCTTTTTTTTTCATTTTCAAAATGGATTTTGGAGAGGTTGAAATATATGAGAGTTGAAGGTATCTCGTACAATATTCAAAATTGCAGATGATTTTTGTTTAAATTAAAAGAAAATATTTTTTGGATAAATATAATGCAAAAAACTATGCTGTCATTCACATCGAATATCAAACGTATATAGATGAAATTATAAATTATTATTTTTGTCAAATATGAAAATTCATTAAATAAATTTTTTTCACGATTTTACAATTTATTTTTCCAAAATTAACCTCCTGTCAATTCAATTTTCTTATCATCGATACATTGCCAGTAAAATTATCAAATATTTTCAATTCATATTTATGCATTTAATAATAATATTATTGCAATAAAAAATATTTTTTCCCTGTTTACATTTTCGCACCCAAACGTTCAAAATTAAGAAAATACAAGACTACACGTTTATACAAACTAAACAGAGCAAGGTCACAAAAATATATAATAAAAGTGAATATTTATTTATTACTCTTTAGTAATAGAAATCATATTTATGTAAAACACGATGCTCTCTTTCATATATATTTATGTATACGCGTTATTACGGAAAATGTATTACGTACGAAAAAACACGTGCGGCTATAATTAAACCGTTCGCGCGGGAGAGTTAACCTTGGTGTCTCTCGAATTTCTTTGTTTTTATTTTAAAAAGCCATTATTAAAAAAATAAAAAGAAAGAAATGAACGAGGATGTGGGTGGTGGTGAATGTCAGGGTCTGAAGAGCTCGTTTTCTTTAAAAAAAATAATAATAAAATTCTCGTTTCGCCAAAATGTCGATCTTTATCGTTGTATATATACTTTTTTCGCTTTTTTATCTTTCGGCAAAGCTGCACGTGTGGCTCTGATGGAAATTTTTTTTTTTACTTTTGTTTTGATACTTCTTTTTTTTTTAAATTTATGATTGTCGGTTTCGTTTTCTTTTTTTTTTTAAATTTTTTGCTGGATACACCGCATAAAATGATCATTCGCTTTGTTCTTGTATGAAGGAATTTTGGTTTCGATTTTTCAACATTGTTTCGTATATTCTTTCTTTTTTTCGAGAAAAATTGCAGTACGCTCGTTACGGTTGGTAAATTTTTCGCTAAAGGATATGCTCGCTCGATTTTATTTAAACGAACGATCGTTTAGTTTTTGATCGCACAAAGATGGAAGGAAAAACCAGTTTTACTTCTGTATTATAAACTTTTTTTTCAAGACACGCATACAACAAATTTTATGCTGCCATTAAAATGAAATTTGAATACTGCATATTGTAATTTGTATAATAGCGTTAGTTTATGTACTTTTAAAAACGAGGAAAATTATATTTTTCCACTCGTGTTGTAACATTATTGGTATTTTATATAACTAAACGAGATGTTTAAATATAACAGACTTATATAAAAATTTAATTAAAATTATTAATTAATAATTAATTCGAGCAATTGTTTATTCAATTTTATCGTTCATAACCACCATAACAAATTAAACGACGTGTAAAAACCAACTTATAGCATCTAACCTCAAGTTAATTTATCTCTTTTTGGTCTCAACTTTAAATGTCTCTCTCCTTTTGTTACAACGCGGCAAAGGGACATTGCCGTCAATGAACTTGTAAATGAGAGTCGAGGGACATTATATACATCGCCCCCTCCCTTAAATTTTTTAGTTTTATACATATAATCCCACGGGATCTCTTGAAACTTCTTCCTTTTTTTTTAACAGCCAGTTGAAAACGTCATGTCGAGTGTTATATAGATGATTGTTTTATGTACAATTTTTTTCGTTATGTTACTTTTAATTGCCGCTGTCGAATATAGAAACGTCCATGCTCTATTCTTCTTTTTAATTTTATTAGCCTTTTTCAAAAGTTCTCTCTCGCTTTTACGTGTAATAATCGAGCTAGTTATAAGCGTGGAATGCTGGTTTATGCATTTACGACTGGAATGAAGGATGGAGGAAAGTTTGATTAAAAATGATCGTGTTTAAAGGGCCTTTTGTGGGTTGAAGCGAGAGATATGTGAACTCGCTCTTCGTAAAGAGAGTTTTTAATGGTTAAGAAAGAGCGACTGAGTTAATTTTATGGCTGAATTTCATTTATAATTTATGCAAATGTAGAATGTGGACATTTTTTTTTAAAAACGCGTTTTATGTTACATGGACAATTGTTATCGTAAATTACAGTATAAAAGATCGACAGAGTGGGGTATTAGTTTTTGGAATTTAAAACCCTTTGTACCCCAATAAGAAGTTA
Organism: Anastatus disparis; assembly: GCA_017163975.1. Lineage (NCBI taxonomy): Eukaryota > Metazoa > Arthropoda > Insecta > Hymenoptera > Eupelmidae > Anastatus > Anastatus disparis. The sequence goes on along the minus strand of JAFFSR010000218.1, from coordinate 3,866,509 downwards.
ACCCCTTTTTTATAAGATTAAGAACGAGCGGGTGAGTATATTTTATAAAAAGTGTATTTCATTATAATTTCACCCCTTTGACGGGGGTTTACCAACACTGTGTTAATGATGAATTCAGTCGGTATAACCAAGGATGAAACGCGTATATGTCTACCTGCTGTTAATCCTATAACTTGAGACTATACCCCGTCCAAGAATATTCACACCCCAAAAGTTCTCAACAGTTATAAATTTTTTTGTCTTCACGCATTGTCCAAATGAAGAATTTTTTCATCATGGATTTTCTGTTCGGTTAAATTGTTATAAGTCATGCTATTACATTTTATTATCGTAAGCCAATATAAAATCGTGTCTTTATATTAAAATTATTGATAAAAATATTTTTTTTTTAATAAAATTGATAATATGAAAACGTAAGCTTTGAATTTAGATTATCCTAAAAAATAACAAATTAATCTTTTATACATTTTTTGTAAATAAATAAGAATAGTAATATTAAATTATTGCAAGAACGATTAAAAATTTTATCTCTTCACTTCGCACCCGGCACTTTATTGGTGAAAAGAGAAGGCAAATTATGATCGAGGATATAAACCCAGTAGAGGGGTTGAAAATGCAGTAACAATAATTACGTGTTTGAGATAACGTTGGTGTAAGTAATTACAAGAGGCAGCAGCTAATATAATGGATCGTCATGGAAACCCTACCGCTTTGTATAAAAAGTATTGTTGCGTATATATAGACGTACTTATAGTGTGTCGTCTATATCGAGCTTGGAAATTGCTCTAATAAACTTTATGCCGCTCTATTCCCTCTTTCTCTCATTTTCCCTATCTTTCTCTCTCTCTCTTTTAGTCGCGAGTGCCTTATTTATTGGTGTGAAAGTGATACTCGTGGTTGTTGTTTTTTTTTTCTCTCGATTCTTTCTTTTTTTTTATTCTCGTTTTGGAAGCGCTTGCATTGGCTGGATGCTGCGCGCTCGTGTAAATTAATGGGAGAAAGGGGTTTTAAAGTGGACCGAGGAATAGAATTAGTTGGGTGTGGGATTGGTAAATTAACGAAATGAATTTAAGCGCTCGAGCTGTGGAGTAATGTAAATTTTTATTTTTTTTTTATTTTTATTATAAATATTCGGAGAATCTATGTAATTTAAGCAATTAAAGAGAGAAAAAGTTGTATGGTAGATTATTCAGTAATGATTTGTTGATTATCGTGAAAAAACTAACTTTATTTCAATTTTCCTCAATCAAATTTATTAATTACGAATTTAACATGCGTAGCAGCTTATGATAAAAAAGAAACTATTTAAAATCAATAAAATTTCCGTTGTTTGCAAGTTTTATTTTTAACTGAAATTTATTTTTATTTATATAATTATATATTATGTTTATTTAAAAATGGCAGAATTATAAATACCAGACTCCAATATAAATTATTTGAATTTCAAAAGGGTAAAATTATATAATTTATTTTCTCAATTTTTATTAAGTTGTGGATACCAATTAAATTATTAAATAAAGTATCATATGGGTAATTTTTAACAAAAATAAAACTACGATAAATAAAAAATTTTACCAAAAAAAGAAAGTTGTATTTATATAACGAACAATTATAACTGTAAACCTTTTATACAATCGCAGAACGTTCTTTATTTTTCAAAAACTTCTTAAGGTAATTGTACAAAGTACAAAGAAAAGAAACAAAAACTTTAATTCTGGCTATCAACTTCTCCTTTCACAAATACCATCATTAACATAAATCCAAAGCGAGCATGGTAAAATTAAAAGAATTAAAAAAATAAAAAATACAGAAAAAGAAGGAAGGAGAGAATAAAAAAGATAACAGACGAATAAATAAAGAAAACAAAAAAAAGAAAAGAAGCACACAAAGAGACGCGAGCGAAAAGAAGAAGAAGAAGTTTGCTGGGGGGCTCTCTGACGAATTACTTGAGGATTGAATAAAGAAGGAAAAGGTTCAACGGCATTTGGCCGGTTATAATTTTAGAATACAACTTCGCCTTTTTTCTCTCTCTCTTTCTCGAGTTCGAAAGCTTTTAGCTTTTTAAAGTACATAAGCGTTATATGTAAGCGCGATAAGGCACGTTTTTCGCTGCTCGATGCTTGGCTTTAACGATTTAACCGAAAAGGATTGATATTGTGCGTTGAATTTTGTTCTAAAATTGCAATTGAGTGAATATTTATTTATGGAATTTCTATAATATTGATAAAATGAAAATGGTAAATTTTTTCATTTTACTGGGTCATTGTTTTGTTAAAAGTTTTAATTAAAATTTGGCTGAGCACGGAGTTAATAATGTGTTCATTGTATTCCTGTTAATAAAAGTCAACAGGTTGTATTCTAAAATAATGAAGTACTTTATTATTCAATTTTTAAAAAATTAAGCGCATTTTAAATTAAACCCAATAGTTTTTCAATTTTTTTTAAATTCTTTGAAAAATTAATTAAAATTCGATAAGTTTTTTTCATTTATTTTGATGTTTTGTCAAACTTTTAACTATCGCGCAAAATAAATCGGATAACAAAAGCATTAAAAAAGCCAATAGCCGATAATACGGAACAAATTTTTTTCAAAACACTTTTCTATAACAACCGAACAAAATTTTTAAATTATAGTCAACGTTATCTGCACTGTTTATGTGTATATGATTTTTTTTCTCTTAAAAATGAAAAATAATTTGTTTTCTTATTCTTCGCTCAATCGAATAGTTTGGAACAAATTAAAACTTTTTAGCTTTTGTTACGTAACGATGGATTTATAATTTTAATAACACGTTTTATAATAATCCGTTTTGAATCATGTTTTTGTTTCTTGAAAAAGTTGTATTTTCTTTCATTAAATATGACATTATTTCCTTGGATATTGAGCTAGTAAATTTATTCCGGCAACGTTTTCGAATGTTTTGGCTCGTTAATTTTCAAGCTAAACATAATAAAATTATAAAATTAACACTTTAACAATAAATGATCGATAAACACCATAAAGGAACATCATACGAAATGCTATTGTATTTTTCTTATATGATTAATAAAATTTCGTGAAACATTATTTAACAATATATTAATTATGTCAAATTTTTTATTATTATATCAGTAATGAATAAAATTTTAAGGATTTTATAATAACCAAAAACTATTTCCCTTATAAAACAGATCCACAAAAATTTCATTAAACTAAATATGAAGATATTAAAATCCTCAAGCCAGTCCTGTCCATCAAGAGTCAAGCAACCCGGATGATTAAAAATTTCCCAAGCGTGCTAAGCATTTTCTACTTAACTATCTACATACCCGCTTGTGCTTAAATTCATAATTTTCTATCGGAACAGTCGCGTCTTACAAAGTATACATGAAATATACGCATATACTCAAGTGGGTGATAATTACTACGTTCATTGGGTCTAATGTTATATAGGGGCCGGAGCACGCGTGTGATAACTTAAAGAAGACAGACTGCCAGGCAATTGAAGACGACGACGACAACGACGACGTATACATACCATATATACGTACAAAAGAAAAAGGGATCATAGAGCGAGCGAGAGAGAGAAAAGTGTGCGGTAGTTCCCAAAAGGCTTTTCATCGGATTATTAAGCGTAATTTGATGTGTCGCATGCCACACCATACAGTCGGATTCTTCAAAGGATAAGATTATACGACGAGGGGGTATATATATATAGGGTATATAATATTGAAGGGGAGAAAGCAAAAGGAAAGGAAAAAAAAAAATTCTTACCGTGGAATTTTAGGCTCTGGCATATATACACGTACAGCAAAAGCATCTAAATTGCTTAAAGGATAGAAAAGAGAATCTAGCCCCTTTTCTCTGTACAAGTGTGTATAATTTTCGAGGATGGATTGGTCGGTGTATACGGTCTGGTTGCTGAATGATGATATGGAAGTGTGTAAAAAGGGATGTAGATATGTTTTTTTTCTCTTTTTTTTTTCCAACTTGTTGGATTGCAGTTGACAGTTGGCGGAATTGTTGGAAGCTCTTTTGAGCCTAATTAATCGTATTGTCGTTAGAAAAGATTCAATAAGGAATTGAAAAGTTTATAAAAAAAAATAAAGATGATAAAATCATTTATAGTTTTAGATCGTAACGATTTATTAAGAAATTTGCATAGATTTTTTGCATAAGGTCAACCATATAAATCGCGCTTACTTTAAGACAATGTCAATAAAATTTTTCTTAACATTTTACTTATCTTAATCCTGAACCCATAGTTTTAATTGATTTATAGGCAATTTTAGGATTAATAACTTTGTTGTAGCGTTTTTTTAATGAAATTATCGAATAAACAGTTATTTTTAGATTTTACTTTAAGATTTTCATCAAGGATAACGAATTCTTTCAAATTAATATTTACAAGTTGCTTTTACACAAAATTTTTTATTGATAGTAGTACAGTAGAAAAAAGTGATTTTGAGCTTTTATCCAGCTCAATCTTACAAAAGAAAATTCACAACTTTATAAAACATTCATGATATTCTAGGGGAGAGAAAAAGATTAAACGTTGAAAAAGTTATCAACGTAGATTACCTTTGCAAGAATGCATAATATATAGTTTTCGGGTAATTGGAACACGGAAAACTTTACGTTGGAATTGAAAATGCTTATAATGTACTGAAAAAATTATATATCACGTCAAAGAATGCTTATAAAATAAAAAATAAAACTTGATTTTTTTGTTGAAATTTTAATTTTTTTACTATCAACTAAAATTGATATTTAATAAAAATGTGATTTATATTTAATCAGTTAATACTATAATTCTAATATTATTTTAAAAGTTTTAATATTTTAAGAATTTACCTTAACTTCAATAGATATAAGCATAAATTGTACTATATCTGAAGTCTATTTTTAAGTCAATAGTAGCTTTGGCAGTAAAGTAGAAAAAACGTATACGTAATTTTATTCTCATATTTTTTATCATTTTTAACTTCGTAAATTGTAATAAAGATTGAGAAGAATAAGTGACGAATTAATAATTATTGTCATTATAATTAAACTTAAAATCTTTTATATGATTCATGATACATTTTTATCTATTCGTATAAATTTTGTATAGACTGGTTTATGTGGTCTCATAGTTATATTACCAGAAATAATAATATCCGCAAGTCGATCAATAGGTTCCAAATAAAAATTGTATAAAATAAGACCAATCAAACATTTCATTTCACTGATTGCGAATTTTTGGCCTAAAAATAATAAATAATTACGATTTTAAATTTCATTATTTGGGTGAATTTAACAATACTATTTTTCTGTATAAATTACCTATACAATTTCTAGGCCCTGCACTGAAAGGTAAATACGAATAAGGATGTCGTCCTTTGCTCCGATCAGAAAGGAATCTGTCAGGATCGAATTTATCTGGTTCTGGCCAAAATTTTGGATTTCTGTGTGTACAATAAATGTGAATACATACATTTGATCCAGCAGGTAAAACAGCGTGTTCTGGAAATTTTTAAAGTTCATATTAAAGTTGACTTTTAATATTAATTATTTATTTAGAGATGAATAATGAGCATAAGTAAAATTTAAACTAAATATTGACAATCATTAGCTAATTCTAGCTTTTATGAGCTACGTGTTAAAGAGTATTTAAATTATAAATATTAAATAATACCAATTAATATTATAATTTTGTTTTTACAAAAACTGTTTTTTGGTGGATTGACTTTGGAATCAATATTTATGCTTTGTAATATTTTTAAGATAGAAAAATTTGAAATTTGTATATAATTATGATTAATTTAATATTCTTGTTTTGTTCTGTTATTAAAGCTGTTTTATAAAGTATCGAAATCGTATTTCAATATTTCTCTCTATACATATGATCATAATTGAAAATTCTCACTGAGTTCTAAATCAAAATCATTGGGTATACGACGGAAAATTACTCCTCCAGGTGGATACAGTCGCATTGCTTCTTTGATGCATCTTTCAATATAAGGAAGTTCTCGGATTTGTTCGTTTTTTAATTTACCATCATTTTGGTCCATGATTTCAGTTACTTCAGCTCTGGCAGTATTCTAAAAATAAGTTACAAAAAATTTTTGTATTTTCATTAATTGTAAAAAAATATGGATGTTTAATAATTCTTCAATAATTTAAAATAATTCTACACTAACCTGAATGTCCTTATGTTCAGCTAACAACATTATAGTAAATAGCATAGCACTCGAAACGGTGTCGTTACCCTGTAAATTAATTCAACATTGAAAATATCTAGTTCGAATTAAATATTGATATAAATTTAGTGTAAATTAATATAAGGCTGTATTAATTACCCCTAAGATGAAGGTGCTCACTTCTTCTTCAACTCCTTCTTCGTCTAATAAACCATCTCGTTCGGACAATAAAAGAATATCTAGCATGGCTAATTTCCTTTTTTTCCCTAAAATTATTTCATCCATAAATTTTATATAAGTTTTTTAAAATTATAATTATCAATTTTATACCATAAGTGGATTGATCAATATCATCGTCAAATCCCTGTATGTATTTGTAATTAGTTTCTTGATGGTACTTTCTTCTTTCTCTTATAATCTGTTTAATACATTCAGATGATTTTCATTATTAATGATGAACATAAATTAATTCAATTTGTGTAATAAGTGCAAAAAACAAGTTATTTCACGAGTGTAAAATTCGAAACTTAAGAGGCGGTCGGAACCAAATCGGTGACTTGCGGTATATATCAAGTCAGCATTTTTCGCTTTACGATAATATTTTGTATATTTTTATGGCTTAAACTATTTCAAATTATTCTTTATATACATGACTAGAGGAAATGACTATATTTTTACCATATGAATAAGTAAATTAATTATTATAAGCATTTATTACAAATATCAAACTGACTTGACATATACCGCATGCAAAAAACTGTCGTGTCGATTGTTAGGTGGCATTTTTTGCTTTATAACAATATTTTGTATATTTTTGTGGCTTTAACTATTTTAAATTATTCTTTATATACATGACTAGAGGAAATGACTATATTTTTACCATATTAATAAATGAATAAATTATTATAAGCATTTATTACAAGCACCGAACTAAGTCACCGATTTGGTTCCGACCGCCTCTTAAGGTGCAGGAAAGAATTAGATTTTCATTTGAGTTTAAAATTAGGCTTGTTAGGAATTAAAAAAAAACTTTCAAGATATAATTTAACTAAATGTTTTTCTCTATATCGAAGATTTACATCAGTAATATCATGTTTAATCCTAGAGCTATAAAAGTAAATTAACCTTGTCTGCAAATCGATGAAGAACATCAACACAATTGTTTATGTCACGACTAATCTTCAAAAAAGGAAGATATTTCAACATCCAATTATAAATATATGGTCTAGGCAACCTTTAAAAAAAAAATAATAAAAATAAGTTATTCATCATTAGTGATAAATATTTATAAAAACAAATTTAATTTAATAACCTGTAGGCAGTTAATGCACCAAATTCATGAATTGCATGAAAATATTCATTCAATCCTTTTTCATCTTGATTGTCAACGTCAACCCCTACGACTATTTCTAATAAAATAAAATTGAACAGATAAATTTAATTTTTAATTTAAAAAAAAATTTTTTAAATGTATTTTACAATATATTCTTAAATTGAATTTACCAGATATTATTTCTAAAGCAATCCGAGAAAAGAGTGGTAAAAGGCATTTTGTTGTTTCTTTCCCCTCAGCTCGAAGATTCTTTATGAAATTTGAACCATGTTTTTCAGTACTAACCAAATATTTATTAATTATATTAAAATGAAAAGTCGGCGTCAAAATTTTTCTACGCTGCTTCCATTTCTTCCCTAAAATTATTTAGAAATTTTATTATGTTTGTATTGAAAATGGAAAAAAAATCAAACCGTATTTTTAAACTTTCTTTTTTTGTTAATTCAAAATTTAAAGTAGTTGTATAATTTGTTATATTTTGTAATTTATCAATTCTTAAATTTCACCTGTACTTGTAAAGAGACCAGTTTTTAACCAAGGATGAAACGCATCGTATATCCAAGCTTTTTCAATAACTTTCGTGCTAGATAGCAAAACCTAAAACCAAATCGAATTTTGAAAATTGTTCAAACTTGAAAATCAATTATTTTTACTAGGTTTACTCAGTATTTGGAATATTGTCAGTAAAATGGCACCTTTGGCAAGATAACATAATTAAAAAAACAATATTACTATGACAAAATTAAAAATTAGTCAAAATTCAAAGTAGTATACATTAATGACAAATGCGTCAGTAAAACTTACGTAGTTCTCAAATAGAACTACGTGTAGTTCACGTGTCACTAACGTGTTCGTCCTTTATTCAAATTTCCATTCTAAATTTAAGTAACTAGTTTGTTGAATTGATATTTCAAAAACTCTACTGATTATCACAAACAAATGTTAATAACCCCAGTTACTAGAATAAATATTTAATTTATTCTATTCTAAATTTTTGATGAATAATTTAACTATTTTTAGGACTCGTCTAGTTTGGGATTAAATTTATATGAGACTTTCTTTCGTTATGTGTGCCTCGTAGGAATTATTTTTAATTTTCAATTACTTAATTATAGTTCTGATTATGTCACTGAAAGAATTTTTAGTAATGAGAGAGTGATTCCCCGTGTAATTTTTAGCAGAAAAGCTATTTGCCAACTGAGTCGACGGAGCACAATGACCCAAACAAGTGCACGTAGGTCCTATACTTATTTTGAATTTGCAATATATTCAAATTTTTACTTTTGTCCTTAAGGTTAATTAAGAAGAATTATTTTGATTACGATAATGAATTCTATGGTATTTAAAATATTATTACTTCAATGTCATCTGGATGTCTGCATAAAAATAAAGGCCAGGTAATTGCCCACACCCTTGCAATCGGATTATAAGTGTTGCAGAGGTCCGTTCCTAACTTCCATAGTGATTCTGAAAAAACATCAAAACATTTGGTCAATTATAATTATATTTTGCATGAAATCCAACTTAAATTGAAAAATGTTAAAAGTTTGATCAAACGAAATTTCAGTTGGAATTTCATCATCTACTAGATATACAAGAGATAGGAGAATACGGCAAGAAGAACATAAAGAAAAATATACTGAGGATGAGGCTTGAACGTGTAATTATAAGGAAGCTATACATTCAAGTCCCGAATTTTTTTCTAACTTTGGAATATATGTGAAATCATAAAAAAAGATGCATTCATTTGATAAATTTTTTCAAATTATGAGTAAATTTGTCTGAATTGTTTTAAAAAATATTCATCTGCTTTATGATCGTACAGTGTTCAAATTAATCATCATAGAAGATTTTTGTTACCAATATATAAAAGTTGAGATCTTTGGATTAAAAAAATTTTTACTCTTATTCATACGTTTATACAAGGAAAATCCTAAACTTAGGAGAAAATTTCAAACTTAATCGTGTACGCTTCTTGGCAATTAGGATCCCGCAAAAAATAAACAAAATTCTTTTTTTTATATTATAAATAATTTTCATTTTGAAAAATGATGATTAAATTTGCAGTTTTATTGCATCACACATGAAATATACCTGTGATTTAGGCTTACTAACGTTCAAATCGTATCAATTTTAGCCAATTTTTAAAAATATGGTTTTTAGTTGATTTTTTTATAAAAACATCGATGTTAAATTTTTATATTTGAAAACTTTTTTTCTTATTGATTCGATTAATGCTCTTACGTCTTTAAAACATTTATGAAAAGTTTAGAATTTGTACTTTGCTTGAAAGTTTTTATGAAAATTTCTAGAATTTCATAATTCGCTCGAGCTTTTTTAAGATTTTATCTAAATTTCAAATCTTTTTCAAAATGATACTCTTTTTAAAAAATTCAAATATGCTTTTTTTATTAATTTTTTAAATATTTATAAATATAAATTGTAAGCTCTTACAAGCATAGAAAATAATTTAAGAACACTTATTTTAAAAATATTATAAAATTACCAGGAGTAGATATGTCAAAAGATAATAAATTTCCAAAAATAGGGTGTGTTGTAGGTCCTGGTAGTTTGTCAGCTAATCTTCCTTTTCTTGTCAGTCGAGTGTAACCATGCAAACTTATCAGTCCAAGAAGAATTAATAACGAGAACAATACTAACATTTTTTTTGCTTTGCGATGAAAACTTTTTGATATATCTTGAAGATGAGTTTAAAATAAAGCTGCGAGTTAGTTTCGAATAATAAATTATGCAATGATGTTGTACTTTGATAATTCAGAGTGCATTGATTTTTGAAGTTCTTGATTTCATTGTTTTTAGTTGGTTTCTAAAATACCAATTTTAATAAAGAATAAATATAGTGTAAAAAAATTTTAATTTAATGCTTCTATTAATAATGTTAATAGTATGAAACCATGAGTTCAATTCTATGAAGCTTCATGTCTTTATGGTACCTTACGTTGGACTAATCGAAATAACAAATTTTTTTTAAATATAATCTGATTATTAAAATTAATGACTTCGAAATATTTACAAGAATAAATAAGAATAAAAAAATTTATCAAAATTCTCTATATAGAGTACGTCGTTAAATTTACAAATACGTATCAAAATACGTAAAAGTCACTTAAAAAAAAACTTACGAATTTTAGTTATAATAAAATTTAATGAATTCTCCATGTCGAAAAATTTCAAAATTTCAATAAATTATTAGTACAAAAAAAACAAATAGAAACAAAGCACACTGGACACATTGGCACGCAAAGCATAGTTTTTTTAAAATTAACCGTCACGTATAAAATTTCACGAAACGAACACAGAAGTACTGTAAAAATTATTGGACAAGCGTATTTCTATAAAATAACTTACAAAATATATGATGTCTGATTGTAGTAACGATAACCGTAATTTTTATTGAAAAATCGCCGTTTAACAACGGACTTACATTACCGATAGCAAATATTGTTGTCCACCTGTGGCAAAAATCACTAAAGACTAAGGTTTAAAAATCTTTCGCGCAAAGTTGTTAGCTTTATACAGTTGGTTGGATATTGAAATTTCAGTAAAAATACTTAAAATGAGCTAGGTGGGGTATGTAAAAAATTATACTAATATCTGCAAAATTCCTCTTTAAAATGAGAGGTCGCGTAAATTGTTAAAAAAGTTTCCTTAAAATGCCATTTTTTCTAAAAAAAAACAAATCTTTTTCTGAGATTGCGAATATTACAAAGTCTGTAAGAGATACAAAGAACTTTGAATTTTTTTCTTCAAAGAGTTAATTTGTTTAAATATTCATATTCTTTTTGGCTGAAATGAGACTTTTTCTTATTACAGTTTTTTTGTATGTCTTACAGGCTTTGTAATATTCACGATCACAGTAAAAAGCTTATTTTTTTAAAACAAAAAGAGCATAACTTTTAAGCGCAAAAATGATCTTAAAAGGTTTGTGCGATCCTGCATTAAAAAAATTAATTTTTCAGATATAAATATACAAATTGTTTTTATAGTACTGGCATAATTTTTACAGTTTTCGTCATAATCTTTTTGCGTGTAAAAAGACTTACGTCATTCATATCAAATTTTTGTATTTCAAATTTTCTTACACCCTACCTAGCTCATTAGAAGTATTTTTACACAAGCTTTAAACAAGTTGTTTTTACGGCTACCTAACGTTTGCGTCAGAGAAATTGAAATTTTAGTTTTTTGTGATTTTTACCACAGGTAGACAACCAATACGTGATCGGTAGTGTAATTATTATTCATAAATAAGTTAGATTTTCATTCGAAAAATAATTTCTGTACTTGGATTGTTTATCATGTAGTCAATAAGAAAATGAAACTTAACATTTCTTTATACTTTACTTTATACATTTATATTAATTTTTTTACAGGTAGAACATCAAAATAAATTTCATAATTACATTATTTTATTAAAAATAATTATAAATATATTAAATAAATATTATTAGTTTTTTTTATCTTGAAAAGTCAAAATCTCGCACTGCCTTAGATGATAAATTTTACGTTTTTAGAGATCCTATAAAAAGGGGAAGTCGATGTCAATTAAAATACAAGTGTTTATCCTACTTGAAAGGAATAGTAGATTTTCTTACAAGGAGATAAAATGAAACTTCCGCACGTACGTGTTATGACGGTCGAGGCGTCAGCCTCGACCGTCATAAACACGTACGTGCGGGCGTTTCATTTAATCTCCGTGTAAGAAATAATGCTTTTCTCTATCCCTAGGCGAAACCACGTAAATATAATTGTTATATAAATTAACAATTATATTTGCTTTTTTTGTTTTAGCGCGTGTATGTGTTGTTCTTTGCTGCCGCCCAGCATTTGTCACGCGAGTGACAACGAGCGTGACGGGGCTGGCGGCGGCAGCAAAGAAAAACACGTGCACAAGCCTAAATCACGAGATAAAGAAAGACACATAGAAAACACGCACACAAGAATCCTCTTTTATGAACGAGAAAGAGAGAGAGAGAAACACATAAAAACACACGCACAAGCCTCTTTTATTTTTTTATATGATTTAAAATGAGAAAAAAGAGTTTGTACATTTTTTATAACACGACACTACTTATGATATAAGATTTTAAAGTTTAGAATCATATTTCATTAGAATACAATTCGTTTTAATTTATAAGCGCAACGTATATACCGTCTGTCTTTTTTTTTGTCATGAGAGAGACAAAGACAGAATACAATCATAAACACGAGCCTACGGCTTTTACCAACAGTTTTGGTTAGGTCGAGTCTATGTTTCTCTTCGAAAGATATTTTAACGTGAGGCACGGAAGGCGCCGACAGGAGGCGTGTTAGTCGTTTCAACTGTAGCTAAAAGTGCTACTTCTTCTAGTGTAAAGGCTCGGCGGAACCGCGTGGTTTCGCCTAAGGGATAGAGAAAATGATTTTTACTCAAATGAAAATTGGGTTACTAATATTTAAACGACTTGGTATAATTTATAAAAAAAAAATTTTTATTCCATTACATATTCACAAATGTTATTGTAATTTTGGGGTAATTTTTCATACATATACAAATTGATAAAGCCAAGCCCAATAATTAAAAGGTTAAAAGATGCAATCTATAATAAAAATTACCATTGTTTTAACTTATCACAATTTAACTCATTTTAGCTTCACATAATTCAATCAAATCATGTAAAATGTCAAATCAAATGTTTATTGTGATTTTTCGTAATTATTGAATCTTAACTTTAACAAATTAATAATAATTTAATCTTTGCTAACAAAAAATACTTAAATATGAACTCTATCTAATATAAATATGATTGGCTGGTGCAATTTATAAAAATTTATTAAGTTGACGCTGTATAGTTGAAGAAGAGGATAGTATGTTAAATAGAATTTAAGCTAGTGCGTTAAATAAAAGAAATAGAAACAAAGAAGAATATAACACAACCTAAGCCAAAACATGCGACTATTAAAAAATTATTTTATAAAAATAAATAAAAACAAGGCAATTTTTCTTTTCTTATAAAATTTTCTATTTACATAATTTGAACAATTTTTCTTTTCTTATAAAATTTTCTATTTACATAATTGGAATAATATTAATAAAGAAAGACATATAATTATTCTTATTTAAATTACATTCATTATATCTCGTTTTGAGTCAAGTAAAAAACTAGAAAGAGCTTTTTAATATTAAATTAAATAATATAGTCAAAAAAGTTTCTACCCTAAACTGATAAATAACTTTTCTTTAAACGCTTTAAATTATTTAGGATGAGGATGAGGCTTGAACGCGTAATTATACACTGTAAAAAATTTTGTGTAATTCGTGAAATTTTATTTTGTACAAATATTTTTGTATTAAAATTTTACAAACATGTTTGTAAAATCAACACAAAAAATTTTGTAATTTAAAAATATATGTGTACTTTTTGTAGAATTAACACACGGAGTTTGTAAATTTTACAAACATGTGTGTACTTATTAATTTTAACACAAAAAAAATTGTATTTCATCTCTAACACTTATGTGTGTTAAAATTACAAATTTTTTTTCACTGTGTAAGGAAGGTATACATTCAAGTCCCGCATTTTTTTCTAACTTTGGAATATATGTGAAATCATAAAAAAAGATGCGTTCATTTGATAAATTTTTTCAAATTATGAGTAAATTTGTCTGAATTGTTTTAAAAAATATTCATCTACTTTATGATCGTACAGTGTTCAAATTAATCATCATAGAAGATTTTTGTTACCAATATATAAAAGTTGAGATACAAATATTTGGATTAAAAAAATTTCTACATTTATTCATACGTTTATACAAGGAAAATCCTAAACTTAGGAGAAAATTTTAAACTTAATCGTGTACGCTTCTTGGCAATTAGGATCCCGCAAAAAGTAAATAAAATTATTTTTTTTATACTATAAATAATTTTCATTTTAAAAAATGATGATTAAATTTGCAGTTTTATTGCATCATACATAAAATATATCGGTAATTTATCTAAATTTTAAATCTTTTTCAAAATAATACTCTTTTCAAAAAATTCAAATATATTTTGTTTATTAATTTTTTAAATATTTATAAATATAAATTGTAGCTCGTACAATCATAGAAAATAATTTAAGAACACTTATTTTAAAAATATTATAAAATTACCAGGAGTAGATATATCAAAAGATAGTAAATTTCCAAAAATAGGGTGTGTTGTAGGTCCTGGTAGTTTGTCAGCTAATCTTCCTTTTCTTGTCAGCCGAGTGTAACCATGCAAACTTATCAGTCCAAGAAGAATTAATAACGAAAATAATACTAACATAATTTTTCTGTTTTACTATTAAACTATTTCAAAAATCTTGAAGATGAGTGTTGATTAAAGTTACAGGTAAGTTTCGTATAATAAATTATAAAGCACGAAGCTGAACTTTGATACCATCAAAGGTTCAAAGTGAACTGATCAATGAAGCTCCCGATTTCTTTTTTTTATTGGTTTCTAAAATACTGGTTTTCATAAGGAAAGTACTAATATTGCAAAAAATTTGAATTTGGCACGTCAGAGACTAACGTCAATAGCACAAAACCATGATTTCAATCTTATAAAGCTCCATGTCTTTATGGTATACCTAACCACAGACTAATCAAAATAACAAATTTTTCAAAAATATAATTTGATTGTTAAAATTAATGGCTTGAAAACGATTGCATAAATGAATAAAGTAAAAAAGAATGAGCCAAAATTGTATATATGGTGCGTGACGTTATTAAAAATTTATAAAATTTTGTTTTATTATAAAACCGATATTAAAAATTAAACTCATAAATCTTAAACATCATAATCATTAAGTTACAAGGGTATATTAATGATGATGGTGTTTAAGATAAAATAATCAAGTAAATTTTTGTGGGATTGAGAGAGCGACTGTGACGTAATCGACTAAAGCATAGGCCTTATACGGTTGCTACACATTAGCTCCAAGCAGTCGGGGGTTCGATTCCCAGATTTTTTCTTAGGCTTTTTCATCGGAAAAAGAGTCCCTGAGTGCGATGGGTAATTCCTGGCGTGAGTTTTCTGCTGGAGAAGTATTCCCTATGCCATGGGTCTTAGACCTGGACGAATGCAGGAACCTGCCGTAGAAATCTAACTTACCAACTGCTCTTGAAACGCGGTAGTCCGAAATTTCTCGGGGATGTGGGTGTTTGAGGTAGGAAATTTAGTTAAATAGGAAAAGGAAAAAAGGTAGGACATAAAAATAGGCAAGGAAACTGGTAAGAGGGACATCCAACACAGAGGTAGTGAAGGATGCGGTGCTAGTCCAGTAGGCTGCGGACCACTAGGGCAAAAATAAAAATTAAGACGTGTCAATGGTAATTTATTGTTTTATTTACAAACATTATCCTTGAAATCCTTTTTAACATAATTCATAATTCATTTTTATCTATTCGTATAAATTTTGCATAAACTGGTTTATGTGGTCTGATAGTTATGTTACCAGAAATAATAATATCCGCAAGTCTATCAATAGGTTCCAAATAAAAATTATATAAAATAAGACCAATTAAACATTTCATTTCACTTATCGCGAATTTTTGACCTAAAAATAATAAATGATTCCAATTTAAAATTTCACATTTCAAAAGAATTTCAATACATAATTTTTTTTCTATAAATTACCTAAACAATTTCTAGGTCCTGCACTGAAAGGTATATACGAATAAGGATGTCGACCTCTACTTCGATCGGGAAGGAATCTATCAGGATCGAATTTATCTGGTTCTGGCCAAAATTTTGGATTTCTGTGTGTACAATAAAAGTGTACACATACATTTGATCCAGCAGGTAAAACAGCGTGTTCTGGAAATTTTAGAGGTTAACATTAACATTCACTTTCAATATCTATACTTTTTTAGGAGCTACATTTAGTTTATCCCTGAGAGGATCGGCATACCCCATTTAGCTTAGGGTCATTAACCAATATTACAATTTGGACTAAATTAAAGTCAAATGTTGGTTAGTCAATGATCTTACTCCAAATGGCGTTTGCCGATCCTCTAAAGGTTAAATAAAGTTGAATAGTGGAATTTACATCGTATGGCACAAAGCATATTTGGAATATTAAATTATAATATTACATTATATCATACAAATAATAGCGAAATATATTTGAATCATATTTTAGGTTGATTAAATTTGTTTATTTTGTTGTTTTCCAAAAAATATTGAAATTGTAATTTAATAGAAATCCTTTCCATAAATCCAATTCTGATGAAAAATCTTACTAAGTTGTAAGTCAGAATCATCGGGTGTACGTCGGAATATTATTCCTCCAGGTGGATACAATCGCAATGCTTCTTTGATGCATCTTTCAATATAAGGTAGTTCTCGGATTTGTTCGATTTTTAATTTACCATTATTTTGATCCATGATTTCAGTTACTTCAGCTCTGGCAGTATTCTATGAAGAAGTTATGGAAATTTTGTATTAATTACACAAACAGTATGGAAGTTTAATAATTCTTAGATTAATTTTTATAATTTTAGGCTAACCTGTATATCTTTATGTTCAGCTAGCAACATTATGGTAAATAACATAGCACTTGAAACAGTATCGTTACCCTACAAATAAATAGTCTTTACTATTTGATTAATTACAAATCAAATTTTAATATATTTCTTTAGACTAAAATGTCTAGTTTAAATATAATACTTGATAAAAATTAAATGTAAATTAAAATAAAGATGAATTACTCCCAAGATGAAGGTGCTCACTTCTTCTTCTACTCCTTCTTCGTCTATTAAACCATCTCGTTCAGATAATAAAAGGATATCTAGCATGGCTAATTTCTTTTTTTGTCCTAAAATTATATTATCCATGAATTTTAAATAAGTTTTTTTAAATTATAATTATTAATTTTATACCAATTTTCATACCATAAGTAGATTGATCATCATCACTAAATCCTTGTATGTATTTGTAATTAGTTTTTTGATGGTACTGCCTTCTTTCTCTTATAATCTGTTAAATATAGTGAGACGATTGTTATCATTAATAATGCAATAATCATATTATCATAAATTGTGTAATAAGTACAAAAAGAAGCTGTACAGACATATATGTATAGTAGTTAATTCTTTTTTATTTGGGGTAACGCGAAATTGTAGTTTTGCTCATACTGCATTAGAATAATATGTGAATTAAAAAAAAATCATATTTTCCATATTTTTTCACTGTATTTGTCACGTAGAGGTATAATTTCTTTTTAAAACAAAGTTTCACAATCGAATATCAATTTAAATTTAATTGTATTTGTCGTTTTGTATTTCATGTTTAAACTCCTCCAATTTTTCTTTAAATCAAAGCTATATACATCGATATTATCACGTTTAATCTTAGAGTTAAAAAATTAAAGTAACCTTGTCTGAAAATCGATGAAGTGCTTCAATACATTTATTTATATCCCGGCTGATCTTCAAAAAAGGAAGATATTTAAACATCCAATTGAAAATGTATGGTCTAGGCAACCTTCAAGAAAAAAGAAAACAGATAAATTACAAATTATTACTGACTGAAATATTTTTAAAAATAAATTCAATATAATGACCTGTATGCAAGTAATGCACCAAATTCATGAATCGCATGAAAATATTCGTTTAATCCATTTTCATCATGATTATCAACATCAATACCCACGACTACTTCTAATAAAATCAAAATTGAAGACGTAAATATAATTTTTATTTTAAAAAATTGATTCTTATAAATTGATAATATAATCTTAAATTGTAATCACCAGATATTATTTCTAAAGCCATTCGAGAAAAGAGTGGTAAAAGGCATTTCGTTGTCTCTTTGCCCTCAGCTCGAAGATTTTTTACAAAATTCGAGCCATATTTTTCTGTACTTACTAGATATTTGTCGATGATGTTAAAATGAAAAGTTGGTGATAAAATTTTTCTACGTTGTTTCCATTTTTTTCCTAAAATTCATTGAGGATTATGGCCTTATTATGCACGGAGAGAATTTTGCATTATAAAACGTAGTGTACGGCACTATGTTTTAGAAACGCACTACAAGGTGGCTCGCATGTACGATATTTTTGTATTATTAGGCAGTTTGCTATGCAGGTCGCGTCCCGAGTTCTATCACTGTCATGGCGGTCACACTACGACAATCTTGCGATGTACATAGCAACATGTATATACTCGTGCATGCACGCATACGTGATAATGTGCCGCCATGACAGCGCTAGAGCTCAGAGCGCCACCTACTTTGAGCTTGCATAGCAAGCAAGCTCAGAGCGCCACCTACTTTGAGCTTGCATAGCAAGCTGCCTAACAAACGATAAATATCGAACGCCCATGAAGTTTTTCGATGCAGTGCCACCGTGCGCTGTATTTGGCGGTTAATGCACGAGAGAAAATTATGTATAATTATAAAATGTAAGGCAGTACGCATGATTTACGAAGCAGAAGACATCACTTTTTCTGATAAGGTTGCGCATCACGTTTATTAAGGCAAAATTCTCTCCGTGTGTTTATATTAAAAATAAAAGAAACAAGCTGTACCTTGGCACTCATGCACTTTTATTTATCAATAAATTTAAACTTATAAATAAGTTAATTTGTTATATTTTATAATTTAAATGTTTTAAAACTTTACCTGAACTTGTAAAAAGACCGGTTTTTAACCAAGGATGGAATGCGTCATATATCCAACCTTTTTCAAAAGCTTTAGTGTTAGATAACAAAACCTAAAACCGAATCAAATTTTCAAAATTATTAAATTTTTCAGACATTGTTTAAAAAAGTAGAGTGATGTAAATTAAAAAATTTTTTTTTACGGATCAGGAACCAAAAATTTAGACCTTTATGCTCAATGTTTCCTTATAAAGAGCAATTAAAGATATGAGCCAAGCTTCTATTTAAATAAAGTTTTAAGTTAATAACTATTAATGCTGAAGAACTATAAGCGTTTAAAAATCTAGTAACTTTTCCTGCGACACTCTTTAATTGCCTGTAACTAGGCAAATATTGAACATTAAGGTTTAAAATTCTGGTTTTCTTCATATTTTATTATCTGAAAACTTATCCTAAAGTTTAAGCAATTTCTGTGATCTTTAGGTCTGGACATCTCGAGGTCAGACTATATTTCCAAATATTAACAATAAAATGAAACCTCATTCAAATATTTTCTATAAGTTATTTTATTCAAGGACTTTTAGTGATACATAGGATTCGTGTAAGCTAAGTCGATATTAAAAGTAGAACATTTCCTGGTAGTGAATTGACCATATTCTGGACAGAATTTCTGGTCAGCATAAATCAAAATGATATTCATCTAAAAATTTTGTTCAAGGAATTTCTAGAGTTTCTAGATTAATGCCATTTTAACTTAAGTTGATCAGGAATCCTGCCCAGAACAAGGGCAGAATTCCTGATCAACAGGATATGGTTCATTTTCTGGGCAGGATTCCCTGGAGTTAGAAAACCTTATGGGCTTATTATTTTTACTTTAGAAATAATTTAAATAGTTAATAAACTAAAATTATTAAATTCAAATTTAAATTTTTGAGTAATTTTGAAATAATTGAAGCATAATTTATAACAATTTTATGACTCTTATAATGACAAATGTTATAAATTTTTAATGTTTTTTACCTTCAACATTAGATCTATAACATGTATTTGTAAAGTTGATCGATAAAATTAATAGTAACTTTTTTTAAAGCTTAGTAAAGTTTCATTTCAAATTAAAATATTAAATTAAGAAATACAAATAATTTACTAAATTTACTTATTCAAAATGAATGCGTATAGCA
Source organism: Anastatus disparis (assembly GCA_017163975.1). Lineage (NCBI taxonomy): Eukaryota > Metazoa > Arthropoda > Insecta > Hymenoptera > Eupelmidae > Anastatus > Anastatus disparis. The sequence goes on along the minus strand of JAFFSR010000218.1, from coordinate 3,846,211 downwards.
CTTCCAGTTACCATAATTGAAACTATTTAATTAATACAACAGTATTAAAAATTAGTCGAAATTCAAACTAGTATACATTAATAGCAAATACGTCAGTAAGGCCCACGTAGTTTGCAAACAGAACTACGTGTTGTTCACGTGTTGCGCACAAACAACGCGTTGTTACGTTGGCTGGATACGTGAATGTTACCATCGTGTTCGTCCTTAATTTAAATTTCCATTTTAAATTTTGGTAACTAATCTGTTAATTTAATATTTCAAAAACTTTATTGATCACCCCGAACGAATGTTAATAGCTGGAGTTACTAGAACATATTGTTAATTTATTCATAAACAATCTTACTATATCTATAATTCGCCTACTTGTGTAAGCCTCGTGAGAATCATTTTCAATTTTTAATTACTTAATAATAAATCTGCATTACTAGAGAATTTTTAGTGATGAGGAAGCAATTTTGCACGTAGTTTTATTATTAAAAAAGCTATTTGCCTACTATGCCAACACAGTAAAATGATCCCAGAAAGCGCATAATAGAGGTCTTATTATTTATTTTGATTTTTTAATATATTTGGATTTGTATTTTTGTCCCTAAAGTTAATTAAAAAAAATTTTTTATCAGCAATTTAGTCTAAAATATTTTGATCATAATGAAATATTATTACTTCAATGTCATCTGGATGGCTGCATAAAAATAAAGGCGAAGTAGTAAACCACACCTTTGCAATTGGATGATAAGTGTTACAAAGGTCGGCTCCTAGTTTCCACAGTGCTTCTAAAAAAAACATGAAACAGTTTCGTAAAATATTATTTTATTTTATGAAAAATTTTTTTAATTCAGCCAAACGAAATTTTAGTTAGAATTTCATCATCTACTAAAAAGATGGGAGAAGGTAAAAATTGAAAGAACAGAAAAAATATATTAAAGGTGAGGCTTTTACACGTGCTTATAAGGAAGATATATGGCATTCAAGACTCGAATTTTGAAATTCAAATCTTTTGATTGAAAAGATTCTGAACTAATAAATAGGTCTGATTTAAAAAAGATATAATTAACATTAAAATTAATTTTTTAATTGTATTGTAAGTACATGATATTTCAATTTTTAAAAGAAATCTGGCCGTAATTAAAAAAAATCTTTGAAAAATAATTTTTTTTAAATAAACAAAAAACCGAAAATTTAGCATCTTAATTCCAATTTTTATTTTAGACAAGCCGTTCATGAAATATCATGATCATTATAAGTGATGTCCAATAAAGACGCTCCGGAAAAAAAACTATTGTTTCATCAGTTTTAGATATTTTAAAACATTTTTGATGTTTAGATTCTTGAAAATATGAATTAATTTATTCTTAAATAAATATTTATTATGCTTTCCAAAGAAAATCGAGAAAATTCCGTCTTTTTTGATGTTACAAGTGGATCTAACCTCTTAAATAATATTTGTTTAACAAAATAATGACTATGTTTTAACTTTGATTACATTATCTTTAAAAATACTTTTTATTGTTTATTGTTGTTCCTAAAAGACTATAATTTTATTACAAAATTGTAAGCATGAATATAATTTTTCACATAAAATTATTAATATTAAGTTTTTAAATTTCTTAAGTATTTTTATTCAATTAATGCTTTTGACTTTTTTAAAACATCTATAAAAAGTTTGTAATTTTTACTCCACTTGATACTTTTTAAGAAAAATTTCTAAAATTTTATAAAAATTCTTTCAAGCCTCTACAAAAATTCATCTAAATTTCGAATTCCAATTCAAATACATTATTATATTCTTTTTTAATAAATTAAACATGTTTTATTTATTAATTTTTGAATATTTAGAGAAATAAAATTCAGTTAATAAAAAAGTAAAAAACAATTATTTAGGATAAAATTATTTAAAAAATATAAAATTACCAGGTGTAGAATAATCTAAAGATAATAAGGTTCCCACAATTGGATATGCCGAAGGTCCTGGTATTTTGTCGGCTAATCTTCCTTTCCTTGTCAATCTAGTGTAACAGTGCAAGCTTACCAGTCCAAAAAAAATTATTAACAAACATAATGTTAACATTTTTTTTGCTTTGCGATGAAAACTTTTCGATAAATCTTGAAGATGAGTTTTAAGTACAGCTGCGAGCTAGTTTTATTTAATAAATTATGCAATGATGTTGTACTTTGATATCGTCAATAATTTAGAGTAAATTGGTTTTTGAAGTTCTTGATTTCATTGTTTTTAGTTGGTTTCTAAAATACCAATTTTAATAAAGAATAAATATATTGTAAAAAAATTTCAATTTAACACTTCTATTAATAACGTTAATAGCATAAAACGATGAGTTCAATTCTACGTTAGACTAATCAAAATAACAAATTTTGTAAAAATATAATCTGATTATTAAAATTTATGACTTCGAAATATTTAAAAGAATAAATAAGAATAAAAAAATTTATTAAAATTCTATATACAGAGTACGTCGTTAAATTTACAAAAACGTATCAAAATACGTCAAAGTCACTTTAAAAAAACTTACGAATTTTAGTTATAATAAAATTTTATGAATGTTCCATGTTGAAAAATTGCAAAATTTCAATAAATTATTAGTACAAAACAAACAAATAGTAACAAAGCACACTGGACACTAAACAACTTGCACCGTTGAATTTAGACGACACATTGGCACGCAAAGCATAGTTTTTTTAAAATTAACCGTCACGTATAGTCTGGTATTATAAAAGTTTGAAACCTCGAATCTACTAATAAGGCAAGAATCAATAAGGTGCTAGTGAATTTATATAAACAATAAGTCGTAACGTAAAAAAACGATCACGTAAAAATCGGGCAATAAACTTAATTAAATTATCGGAAGATGCCTATTAATTTATATACGACTTATTACACATGATCGCTCACACACGGCGAGAATTTTTGTATAAAATTTGCAATGAAATTCTGCATTAAAATTTATTTTTTAATTATTATAATCAAATCTCACGAAATGGACACAGAAGTACTGTAAAAATTATTGAACAAGCGTATTTCTATAAAATAGCTTACAAATTATGTCTGATTTTAGTAACGATTACCGTGATTTTTATAGAAAAATGTCCGTTTAATAACGGACTTACATCACCGATAGCAAATATTGTTTCCCACCTGTGGCCAAAATCACAAAAGACCGAGGTTTCAATATCTTTCGGCCAAATGTTATTAGCTTTATTCAGCTGGTTGGATACTGAAATTTTAGTAAAAATACTTAAAATGAGCTAGGTGGGGTATGTAAAAAGTTGTACTAATATCTGGAAAAGTCCTCTTTAAAATGAGAGGTCGCGTAAATTGTTAAAAGAGTTTCCTTAAATTCTATCCATTATTTCTAAAAAAAATATTAATCCATTTTTTCTAAAAAAAAACAAATCTTTTTCTGAGATTGCGAATATTACAAAGTCTGTAAGAGATACAAAGCACTTTAAATTTTTTTCTTTAGAGCGTTAATTTGTTTAAATATTCATATTCTTTGGCTGAAATGAGACTTTTTTCTTATTACAATTTTTTTGTATGCACTGGCATAATTTTTACAGTTTTCGTCATAATCTTTTTGCGCGTAAAAAAACTGACATCATTCATATCAAATTTTTGTATTTCAAATTTTTTATACCCTACGAAGCTCATTAGAAGTATTTTTACACAAGCTTTAAACAAGTTGTTTTTACGGCTACCTAACGTTTGCGTCAGAGAAATTGAAATTTTAGTTTTTTGTGATTTTTACCACAAGCAGACAACCAATACGTGATCGGTAGTGTAATTATTATTCATAAATAAGTTTGATTTTCATTCGAAAAATAATTTTCTGTACTTGGATTGTTTATAATGTAGTCAATAAAAAATGAAACTTTTCATTTCTTTATACTTTACTTTATACATTTATATTAATTTTTTTTATATATAAGACATAAAAATAAATTTCATAATCACATTATTTTATTGAAAATAATTAAAAATTACTTTTTTATAAATATATTAAATAAATATTATTAGTTTTTTTTTGTTTAATTTAAAAAGTTAAAATCTCGCACTGCCTTAGACGATAAATTTTACGTTTGTAGAAATCCTACAAAAAGGTGAAGTCGATGTCAATTAAAATACAAGTGTTTATTCTACCTGAAAGGAAATGAATTTTACTCGAATGAAAATTGGGTTGCTACTATTTGAACGATTTGGTATAATTTATAAGAATAGTACATTATTAAACGGGTGTGTAAGAGCTTTATTTACGAAACGAGAAGTTTACAGCCCGAGCCGGAGGCGAGGGCTGTAACGAGTTTCGTAAAAAAGCTCTTACACATCCGTTTCATAATATATTTTCTCGCTCGAGAGCCGAAAAAGAGAAAAGAAGTTGCGATTTTGAGGTTAGAATGCGAGAAAAAAATTTTTATTCCATTACATATTCACAAATTTTGTTGTAATTTTGGGGTAATTTTTCATACATATGCATATTGATAAAGCCAAACTCAATAATTAAAAGGTTAAAAGATGAAATCTATTATAATAAAAATTATCATTGTTTCAACTTATCACAATTTAACTCATTTTGTCAAATAAAATGTTTATTGTTATTTTTTGTAATTATTGAATCTTAATTTTAACAAATTAATAATAATTTAATCTTTTCTAACAAAAAATACTTAAATGTGAACTTTATCTAAAATAAATATGATTGGCTGGTGCAATTTATAAAAATTTATTAAGTTGACGCTGTATAGTTGAAGAATAGAATAGTTCGTTAAATAGAATTTAAGCTAGTGCGTTAAATAAAAGAAATAGAAACAAAGAAGAAAATAACACAACCTAAGCAAAAACGTGCAACTATTAAAAAATTATTTTATAAAAATAAATAAAAACAAGACAATTGTTCTTTTCTTATAAAACTTTCTATTTAATATAAGCTATGTACATATTTTTACATAAATAGAACAATATTAATAAACAAAGACATATAATTATTCTTATTTAAATTAACATTCATTATATTTGGTTTTGAGTCAAATAAAAAACTAGAAAGAGATTTTCAACATGAAATAAAAAACGTTTCTAGCCTAAATAACTTTTCTTTAAACGCTTTAAATCATTTAAACTTAAATATTGAACAATCATTTCGATAACTTGTGAATTACATTTTAATTGTTTGATATTTTTACTAAGCGTATCAATGGCATCTTGAATTAAAATATGTTTTTCAGCTGCAAGATCAAATCGCATTTTCATTTCTATACCAAAAAATGGATACAAAGACTGGCACTTAATTTTGGCAAATTTTTCAACAATATTTTCATTGCGGGCATAATTTAGCAATTTTTGTTCTGAAGCAGCTACTATATCAAACAATGAAACATTACTATGTTCGGTTATTATGTTACATTTCATTAGACGAAGTTCTTTTGAAAACATAGAAAAGCCATACCATAGATCAATGTGTGATCTGTTTTTAATTAAACCAAGGTTCCTTTTTGAAATTTCCTTACCTTGTAGATTAAAAATAGCCATACGTTTCAGTACAGGATAAATCTTTGAAGCCGTGATATTTTTCTCTGCGACTATTGTTAATATACGATTCTGCATTTCCTCATCCAAAATCGCGCCATTCTTAATGAGTATTTCTAATTCGTGTTCCTCTGCCAAACGCTTTATCGCAACAATCAATGGTGGATCGCCATTATTATTTTCAGCGTTAACATCTGCACCTTTGTCAATTAACATATCCATACAACTCGGATGATAAGAATGACCAACAACAGCGTGCAAAAGTGTATCTCCACGATTATTTCTCATATTTGCATCAAAATTTGTTTTTGAAAGTAGTTTAACAACACCTCGATGATGATTCAAAACAACACAGTGTAAAAATGTATTTCCTCGAGTATCTTTAGTTGTTAAATTGATTTTATATTTTAATATCAGTAATTCTATGACATCGCGGTTAACATCCGAAAAAATTTCAAAGGATACCATCTTTCCATCGGAGTTAAATCTTTCCAGTAAAGAATCTCTATGATCTAGAAATGCTTCTAATGTTTTAGGATTTTTTAGTGCACAGGAAAATGGCGATTGTGATATTTCATTAATTACCTTATCCGCATCAGCTCCATGTTGTAATAAAACTTTAATACTTTCTATATCAGTATTTGAGACAGCTATATAAAGTGCTGTGCTATAGTCAGTTGTTGCATCGCAGGAATCGACATCACAGCCACTTTCCAGCATTAGTTTTATTAATTCCGAATTTTTTATATAGATGGCATAATGTATTGGCCATTTTGCTTCCTGCATTAACAGAGCTAATTCTTTGGTGCCCAGTTTACAGTTTTTAAAATAATTTGCAAATAACACAATAAGCTGCAATCTATTTTTCTGGTGACTTGTTACTATAAATTTTAAAACATTTGTTCCTTCATTATCAGAGAATGTAATGTCAGCTTTTGCTTCTAACAACATTTCTATTGCTGGATAGCAAGTTAATTTAACCGCGGATAACAAGGGTGTTGTACCTGTATTATCGCGAGCGTTTACATCACAGCCATTTTCAATAAAAAACTTTAATATTTTATTACTTTTCAATTGAATTGACAAATGTAAAAAGGTGGCACCACTATGATCCTTGACCTCGTTAATGTTAGCCCCTACTATTAATTCACAAAGAGTTTCTTTATCATTCTTCTTGATTGCATCTTGTAACCTCTCGGAGAAAGATTTTCGGCCATTTTGATCAACAAACATTTTTTTAGGTTACTTATAAGATATTTGCTGATGTCCTAGAATTTAGTTTGAAAATTTTACAGTAATTTGGCTTTTTATCTTTATTTTTCATATGTAATTATTAGTAGTTTTATAATTATTTTCTTAATCACACCTTGGAATTTTGGCGCACGAATGACCTTATTACAATTTTTTTTTTTCGGACAAAATTAGATTTGGTTATATTGTAATCGTTGGGATAGTATTACATCATTTTAAAATACGAAATAAAACAAACAATTAAAATACACATTTAAAAATAAAAAAACATTTTTATATATTTACTATATTATTTTAAACAAAATTAGATTTTGAGACATCACATTTCTCAGGATAATCAAGAGGCACTATTATAACTAAAGTGGCTAAGGTACAGCTATCACATTTTGAGTAAAATGCAGAAAAACATATTTTAAGAACAGTTACAAATGGCCTGTTTATCATTATTCTGTTGAATTTTACCATAAAAATCTAGTTTTTAAACAGAATGTAATCGAACATGATTTAAAATAGTTTAAAAAAGCTAAGTTAGGGTATAACTCAATTTTTGTAAAAGATGGACTTTGCCACTTTCATTTTGATAAGTATTAAATTTCTGCTATATTTGGTTAATATTTTTAATTACACTTTTATTTACTTCTTAATTTAATCTATAATAAAATAATATTGAAATATGTCCAAAATTATAATAATAATAGTATAAATAATATTTGATAAAAAATATCAACAAATTTCATACCCAAAATTAGTAATTATTTTTTGTATATTATTTACAGAAAAAAATTCAATTTGATCAATATATCAGAATTTTTTAGTCAAGCTCTTATTAGGACTTAACATTTTTTAAACATTTTCGCATAATAATTAATATTAATAAATATAAAATAATTTTTTGAACGGTATTTTCATCTTTAATTTTTAATTTATACAGTAATATGTTTTACCCTATTCAATAAAATTTTATTAACTATAAATTATTTATTATTTTGGATAATGTTGATTATTATTATTTTTTATTCGCTTGAGTAATTTGAAAAAATTATTGATATACGAAAATAAATAAGAGTTAAGGCCTTAATTTATAAATACTATAAAAAGTTACAAATATAATCAAAAGTAGATGATGAAATAAAGAACAAAAAGTTAAGAATTTTATATATAATTTAGAATGAATTTCCAGCAATAGATTTTATGTGGCATGCTGATAGCTAGAAAAAAGATCTTCAAACTAATGCGTAGGTGACAAAAATTTCTTCATGTATAACTATTTGTAGTCACTATAAGAAAAAAATAGTGTTGCAGATTCTAAAATTCTGGATTTTATCTTGAATATTAGTGTAATAAATAAAATAAATTAAACTTACGTTTGTTGAATTAGATTATGCGTCATCAACTCCAAAATGGACAACTTGCCTAGTTCCTCAGAAAAGGATGATAGTACGTGTTGTCCAATATATCAAAATGGGAATTGCAAAGAAGGACGCTGCAGTGGTGCAACCTTAACTATACACAAGATCGCAGGATGCCAACAAACTAAAATTATAGCGCGAAAATTAAAAGTAAATTTCAACATATTTTTTTTAATTAACAATAATAATTTTTTTATGCCGTAAAATGTATTATCTTTTTAAATAATAATAAAATATTTCCATTTTTTTTACGGAATCAAATAACTTTTTTTATTATAGTACTTTATTTGTTGTATTCTAAAGTTTTTCTATTTTATACTTTGTTAACTCTGATAAACTCAAATACAAATTAGAAATTATTATTTATATTATGTAGTTAATACTACCATAGAAACTAATAGTAACATTATAAAAATGAGAAATTTTTTAACAATATTATAAAATTCACATTATTTTCTTAAATGTATGTATGAACAAAGCCATAATTGTAGAGTTCAATAGTTCGACAGTTAAATGGTAAAATATATTGAAAATTAACATTACTTTAACTTATCATAACCCAACTCATTAGGCTTCCATAACTTCATGAAATCATATAAAATGTAAATTAAAATTATTCCAATTTGTCCAATTTTATTATCTATTTATTCTTATTCGTTTGTAATTATAAAATTTTAATTTAAATCAAATTAAGAATGTTATTTTATTGATTCTATATCACTATTTTTTTAATAATTATATTCTAATGCTTATAGTTCAAGGACATTATCAACAAAGAAGAATACAATGACCTAAGCCAAGACATATAAGTATCAAAATGTTATTATAAAAAAAATAAATAAAACTTATTCTTTTGTTGTTATTATAAATATGTTATTATAAAAAAATAATCAAATACGTATTCTTTTTTATGAAACTTTTTATTAAATATTTACATATTTTTACAATGCATAACTAATTCTAACAATACCAATATAAATTTATTATTCGAATTTAAATTCATTACATCTAATTTTAAGTTAACTAAAAAAGTAGCAAGAGCTTTTCAACATGAAGTAAAGAATAATTTTATACTAAACTGATGGAGACATTACGCTTAAACATTTTAAATCATTTAAACTTAAATATTTAACAATATTTTCCATAACTTCTGAATTACATTTTAATTGTTCGATATTTTTGCCCAGTGTATCTGTAACATTTTGAATTAAATTTTGTTTGACAATTGCTAATTGAAATCGCGTTTTCATTTCTTTACCATAAATTGGATAAATAGATTTTGAGTTAATTTTAGCAAATCGTTTAACAATTTTTTCATTTCGGGCATAATTCAGAAGTTTTTGCTCTGAAGCAGATAGTATATCAAATACTGAAACATCACTAGCTACAGTTATTATGTGAGATTTCATAAAATGAAGTTCTTTAGAAAATATTGAAAACTGTTCCCATAATCTATAAGCTGTTGAGCTTTTAATTAAATTAAGATTCCTTTCTGAAATTTCGTTACCTTGAAGGTTCAAAATTGCCATACGTTCTAGTACAGGATGCATAACTGAAGCTAGGATATCGTTTTCTAAGACCATTGTTAATATACGATTTTGCATTTCCTCATCTAAAATTACACCATTCTTAATGAGTATTTCCAATTCTTGTATCTCTGCCAAACAGCTTATCGCAACAATCAATGGTGTATCGCCATTATTATTTTTTGCGTTTACATCTGCGCCTTTATCAATTAACATTTTCATACAACTCGGATAATTACGGTCAATAACAGCATGCAAAAGTGTATTTCCAAGATCATCCCTTATATTTACATCAAAATCTATTTTCGAAAGTAGATCAATTATACTACGATTACGATTCTTAACCAAACAGTGTAAAAATGTATTTCCGCGTCTATCTTTAGTTGTTAAGTTAATTTTGTATTTTAGTAACAATAATTCTATGACTTGGTAACAGACACGTGAAAACATTTTAAAGGTTTCCATCTTTCTATCGCAGTTGAATCTTTCTAATAATCCATCTCCATGATCTAGAAACGCTGCGAATATTTTGGGTTTTTTTAGTGCAACGTTTAATGGCGATAGGAATTTTCGATCAATGATTAAATCCGGATCAGCTCCATGTTTTAATAAAATTTTAATCATTTCTGTATCACCAATCATAATAGCTGCATTAAGTGCAGTGCAATAGTCAGTTTGTTTATCATAGGAATCGACGTCACAGCCAGTTTCTAGCATTAGCCTTATTAGTTCCAAATTATCTATATATACGGCGTAATGTATTGGCCATTTTGCTTCTAAAACTAACGAAGCTAATTCTTTGATGTCCAGTTCACATTTTTTTAAATAACTTGCAAATGCTAAAATAAGATTTGATTTATTTTTGTTGTTTGTTGCTAATATGAATTTAAAAGCATTTACCCCTTTATTATCAGAAAGTGCAACATTAGCTTTCGCTTCTAACAACCTTACTATTGCTGGGTAAAAAACTGATTTAACCGCGTATAATAATGGCGTTGTACCAGTTTTATCGCGAGCGTTTATATCACAGCCATTTTCAATACAAAATTTTACTATTTTATCTCGTTTCTTTCTAATCGACAAATGTAAAAGGGTAGTGCCATGATGATCCACGATCTCGTTAAAATTAACACCTGAAGTTAATTGACAAAGAGTTTCTATATCATTCTGTTTGATTGCATCTTGTATGCTTTGAGAGAAAAATTTTCGGCCCTTTTTATTATAAAACATTTTCCTAGTTTGAGTGTACAATATTCTCTGAATTTATAGAATTTAGTTTAAAAATTTTCAAGATAATATTTCAAACATCAAAGAAGAATATTTAATTGTTTAATTACTTTCTTGCAGTATCAATAAATAAATTGGAATACATAAAGATTTTTTTCTAATAATAAACCGTTTTTTTATAAAAAATTAACAAATATTTGATTTTATAAAATTTTTTATATGGTATTCAAGAGTACCTCTGCTGTTAGTAAAAAAAAAACATAACTAAAAAAAAAAAATATTTTATCAATGATTCCTTAAAAATATTAAAATACTTAAGTTAATGCGTAAATACCTCTCAGTTCGGTTCTTTATGTAAACTCAGGTACGTTTTATTTTTTAGAAATACTTGCAATAATAATCTATTATTATTTTCTTTCAAGATTAAACTAATATTTCTTGAATATTTTTATTTACACTTTAATTTTGTTTTTTTTATCTATAATAAAAGAATGATGATAAATTGATTAAAATGTGTGACTTAAAATTCTTGCAACACTGACTCAGTTTTTTCTTATGATCGCATTAATGAAATGTATCAAATATTATAACAATACTGTGCCCAATATAATAAAAAAAATTTTGCACACTACGTTAATATTTTTTTCTTTATTATATTTATGGACAAAATTTCAATCCATCAAATATATCTATATTTTCTTAATCAAGCCCATTTCTTTAAATAATGTTGTTTATAATTTTTTGTCCGCTTGTGTAATACAAAAAAGTTATTATTTTTATGAAAATGCATAAGAGTCAAAAGATAGTTGTTTAGTATATATATATATAATACAAAAAATAACGAATACAATCAAAAGCAGACGATAAAATAAAGAACAAAAAGATTGAGATATTATATATAAATTTAGATGAATTTAAAGCAAAAGATTTTGTCACGTGTTATATGTTAATAGCAAGAAAGAAAGAGGTTCCAAGCTAACACGTAGATGATTAAAATTCTTTCGTTAATGCCTGTTTGCAATCACTATAAAAAAAAAGATGCGGTTATAGATTCTAAAATTCTCGTTTTCACCTTAAATATTAGGGTAATAAATAAAACTAATTAAACTCACCTATGCTGAATTATATAAAGTATACGTTATTATCTCCAGAATCGACCACGTGTTTATTTTCTTATACAATGCTAGAGTCTACTGTACAGCAGATTGAAATGAAAATGGCAAAGAACGACGCCGTAATGCAGCAAGCTCAGTTATGCACGTTATTGCAGGATGCCAACATACTAAAATTTGCGAGCAAAAATGAGAAAGCAAATTGAGACATCATGTTTTTTTTGGTGAAAAATACTTCTTTTTAAATAATATTTTTTTACATCAATATTTTTTATGAAGTGAATTTTTTCATTTTATAATTATTATTTGTAAATCACTATTGAATCACACATTATTTTACTAAGTCTAATAAATTCAAACACAAATTAGAATTGATCAACTTTTATACGTCATTATGTTAATGGTGATTGTTTAGATTTTGCAGCATGAGATGCGGTTTATGGCGCACACCGGCGCATACTTACGGTACCGGTCACACAGCCTATAAAAGCTGTAGCGTTTGGCGCCACTATCGACAGATGGACGCCTGGATTTACGCCAATGGGATCTGACATAGACTAGACGCTCTCTGGTGGATAAAATCTGAACGAATGGTAGCATACAAGCAGAAAGCGTGTGTCTTGCGTGAAAAGATTATTATATCACCGATATTTTGGCTATTTTTAACGTACTTTATTATATGTCCTGCTCTGAAAACTTATTCATCTTCTATAAAATTACGTTTGTTAGGATTAGTATCTGCCCAATAGCACGGAAATATTCATAATTAACAAAAATAGATACTTGTTCCATATATGAAAATGTAAATTGTATGCCATGGTACGCCATCTTAGCTTAGACTACACCCCCATGTCAGACCCCAATAGCTTCAACTCCGCAGTGGAGCAAATATTATTGTTCTTTTCATATACGGTAAGGCGCCTTGAGTAACAACAACTAAACACGCCGGACCAATTTCTGTTCTGTATATTAGTTAATGTGAATACCTAAGCTTGCTTCACTTAAGCGCCGCCCCGTCGCTCTTTGTCATTTTCGTTTTAATCTACTGTGCAGCAGGCTCTAGCATTGTCCTTCAAGAAAGTAAACACGTGGTCGGTTCTGGAGATAATAACGTATACTTTATATAATTCAGCATAGGTGAGTCTAATTAGTTTTATTTATTATTCTAATATTTAAGATGAAAACGAGAATTTTAGAATCTATAACCCTATCTTTTTTTTTATAGTGACTGCAAACAGGCATAAACGAAGAACTTTTAGTCATCTACGCATTAGCTTGGAGCCTTTTTCTTTCTTGCTATTAACATACAGCACCTGATATAAAATCTTTTGGGCATATATCATAAGTTTTTTTTCTGGAGCAGATAATATATCAAATAATGAAATATTATCATGTACGCTTATTAAGTTTGATTTCATTACTTGAAGTTCTTTCCATAGGCTTATACATTGTATGTTTGTAATTAAACGAAGATTCCTTTCTGAAATTTCGTTTCCTTGAAAATTAAGAATGGCTATGTGTTTCAGTATAAATTTCCATCCAGGATCTTTATTTAATCCTAAAATATTATCCACTGCGAGCCTTTTTAATATACGATTTTGTTTTATCTCATCTGAAATCGCACCATTTTCAATGAGTATTTGTATTATATTTTCATCTGCTTTACAACGTATCGCTGTAATTAATGGTGAATCGCCATCATTATTTTCAGCGCTGATGTCTGCACCTTTGGCAATTAACATTTCCATACAACTCGGATGATGAGAATGACCAACAAGAGCGTGCAAAAGTGTGTCTCCACGATTATTCCTTATATTTACATCAAAATCTATTTTTGAAAGTAGATTAACAATACCTGGATTTTGTATTAAAACCACATAGTGTAAAAATGTATCTCCTTTTCTATCTTTGGTTGTTAAGTTTATTTTGTATTTTAGTAACAATAATTTTATAACTCCATAGCAAACAGACGAAACATCTTCACAATATTCCATCAGTCCATCAAAATTAAATCTTTTCAATGAAGAATTTCTATGATTTGGAAACGTTTCTAATGCTTTAGAACAATTCCATTTGTAGCAAACAAATTTAAAAATTTCAAAGGATTTCATCTTTCCATCGTAGTTAAATCTTTCCAATAAAGAATCGCCATGATCTAGAAGCGCTTCGAATGCTTTAGGATTTTTTAGTGCACAAGAAAATGGCGATTTTAATTCTGGATTAGTGATTATATCCGGGTTAGCTCCATATTGTAATAAAATTTTAATCATTTCTGTATCAGTATTTATAACAGCTCTATGAAGTGCCGTGTAATAGTCAGTTTCTGCATCATAGAAATTGACATCACAGCCATCTTCTAGCATCAGCCTTATAAGTTCTAAATTTTTTATATATATAGCGTAATGTATAGGCCATTTTGCTTTCTTCATTAACAGAGCTAATTCTTCAGTGTCTAGTTCACATTTTTTAAAATGATTTGCAATTAATACAATTAACTTTAATCTACTTCTATGGTGATTTGTTAATATAAATTCTAAAACATTTGTTCCAAGTCTATCAGAAATTGTAAAGTCAGCTTTCGCTTCTAATAACAGCTCGATTGCTGGATGATAATTTAATTTTAGCGCGTATAGTAAGGGTGTTTTACCTGTTTTATCGCGAGCGTTTATGTCACAGCCATTTTCAATGAAAAATTTTATCATTTTATTACTTTCCATTCTAACTGACAAATGTAAAAGAGATGTGCCCATATCATCCTTCACCTCGTTAAGGTTAACTCCCACTATTAATTTACAAAGAGTTGGTTCATCATTCTCTCTGATTGCATCATGTATCTCTTTAGAGAAAAATTTTTGGCCGTTTTAATTAACAAACATTTTTTCAGTTTATGTGTACGATATTCACTCAATTTCTGGAATTCAGTTTTAAAATTTTACAGTGATAATTCCTTTTTAGCTTAACTTTACGTATACAATCATTAGTAGCTTTATAATTATATTCTTAACCACGTCTTGGGGTTTCGAAGAACGAATGATCTTCTTACAAGTTTTTCTCGGACACGCTTTATTAGTTAAATAAATTAGATTTAAAGACATCACACATATCAAGATAATACTTTGAGTATCAAAGAATCACGTCTAATTGTTTATTTTTTTTTTTTTTGTATTAATAACTAAATTGGTATTGATCGATTTTTTTACTCATACATAGTTTTTATATCGAAAGAGAACAAATATTTGATATTATGAAATATTGTATGATGTATACAAGAGTACCATTGTCGCTTTTATCGTTTACTAATCTTAAAATCCGAGAATTAAACTATGAATCTGTAAACTGTTAATTTTTTTTTTTTTTGGTAATCAATTATTTTTATGACCTTAAGTAAGAAAAAAACAGTTAAAAGAGAAAAAGACTTTCCACACGGAGCGAACAAATCGGGAATACTTCCTTGCGCCCTCTACTGCAATAGTTCCGTACACATGTTTTTGGAAATAGACCTTGTGTATAAGCAACGATTCCATAACCCATCGGGAAAAAGTCCGAACGCTTATAGGAAAAAGTCCGAACGCTTATAGAGCGTTCGGACTTTTTCCCGATGCCTTATGGAATCGTTGCTTGTACGCAAGGCCTATTTCCAAAAACGTGCGTACGGATGTGTAGCAGTAGAGGGCGCAAGGAAGTATTCCCGATTTGTTCGCTCCGTGCAGAAAAAGTTTTTCCAGGTTGTTTTATTTTTTGAAATACTTGCAAATTCTATTGTTATTTTCTTTCAAGATTAGTTATGACCGCCGTAACACTTAAATATATAAAAAATTGCGATAATAATACTGTGATCATGTAAAATATTCAATAAGAAGAGTGTAAAAAATGTATTAATCAAGTTAATTATTGTTTGTTTCTAGTATATTTACAGACAAAATTTCAACTTTATAAATACATCGATATTTTGTAATCAATATCTTATTAGGATGTTACAGTTTATAGACATTATCGTGAATTTTTGCCAACTCAAATTTCAATATTAAATTATTAATATTAATAAATAGAATTTAATTTTTTGAACGGTATTTCCACCTTAAAAATTTATATATATTGTATTATGTACATTTTTAATATATCATAAAAATTTATGCAGTAATATTTTTCCCCTCATTGAATAAAATTTTATTGACTATAAATTATTTATTTCTTTAGATAATGTTGATTATTATTATTTTTTATTTGTTTGTATAATTAGAAAATATTATTGATATGAAAATGAATAAGAGTAAAACATAGATCCTTAATTTATATATGCTACAAAAAATAGCGAATACAATCAAAAGTAGACCATAAAATAAAGAACGAAAAGCGACGGAAAGATTAAGATATTCAATAAAATTTAGAATGAAATTGAAATAATAGATTTTATGTCGTACGATGTCTATTGCTTGTTAGGAAGAAGGACTTCAGGCTAACGCGCAGATGACTAAAATTTCTTCGTTCATGCCTATTTGTAGTCGCTATAAAAGAAAAATAGCGTTACAGATTCTAAAATTCTAGATTTTACCTTAAATATTAGTGTGATAAATAAAATTAATTAAACTCACCTTTGCTGAATCGTATCAAGTACGCGTTACTAACTCCAAAATGGACCGCCTGCTTACTTTCTCAAAGGAGAATGCTAAAACGTGGTTCACCGTAGATTAAAACGATAATAATAAAGAACGACGCTGCAATGGGGAAATCTTAACTATGCACAGAATGGCGCAGAATCACAACACAGGAAAAAAAGTATCTTCAACTCTGCAATGGAGCAATTATTGCTCTTTTTATACGGTAAGATGTTCTGAATAGAAATAACTAAAAGCACCGGAGCAATTTCTATTCTGTATATAGTCAAAAACATTGGTATCGATCGATGTATCCTTCAGTAGGAAACAGACGACCCTTAGAAGTGGAGCCACGTTCACTATTAGCCAAAGAGCATCTGCTCTGGTGTAGAGAGTAACGCTAGCTTACTTTTTCTCCGTATACTCTATTAAGAGCGCGAAAATTTGAAAGTAAATTTAGACATAATTTTTTATTCAGGAAAAATGTATTTTTTAAATAATATTTTTTTAGTCGTAAATGCATTATTTGATGAACAGTAATTAAATATTTGATTTTCTTTTATGAAATCAAATAGAAATTATCAACTTTTATACAACATTATTTTGATAATGATTGTTTAGGTTTTAGAAATTTTTACAATTTTCAATAAATGTACAGCGCATTTTATAAATGTACGGCGCATTTTATAAATGCACTATAAAATGTACTAATGCAATTTTCATCTGATCAGCTAGTTTATTACATAATCTTAAATTGATCATGTAAACAATTGTAAAAAATAAATATTAAAATGGTTGGATTAGAGTCCTAAATGGTTACTGCTGTATTAATAAGTACATAATTACAAAGTAGGTAAGACAAAAATAACTTTTTTAAGGAGATTGATCAGATGCGCAAAGAGTCAGAACAAAATCGGTGAAAATTTATTGTTGACTAAAGTGGACAGCCTTTAAGATTTGAGAAAATTATACATTTACATTTGCTACAAATAAATTGAAATTCTACTCTATTGTGATTTTAGACATCAGCACAAGGCGTGATCGTTAGCTTACTTGGCATTATATTGATAAAGAAAATAATTTTCTGTACTTGGACTGTTTGTAACGTAATAAATCAAAAAAAAATCTTACTTGATATTGTTATACTTTATACATGAAAGTTTTTTTAACATTTAATTGAATAGATGGAACATAGAAAGAAATATCATTATAACATAGGACATGAACAAAATATTTTATTAAGAGCAATTGTTAATTATGTTTTTATAAGTATAGCAAATAATTAAACCTTCAATATTCTGAAATTTGATTTATTTTTTTTAGAAAAATTCAAATTTCGCTTTAGATGATAAATTTTACAATTGCGTAGGTTATAAAAAAGAAAGGAATCGATGTCAACTTAAGTACAACTTTTTATTGAATTTGAAACTAAAAGATATCCTTACACGAATATTAATTGGGTCGTTAGTATTTAAACAATTTGGTATGATTTACAAAAATATATATTTATTTGATATTCAAAAAATTTTTTACAATTGAGGTGCTTTTTCTTACAAATACATATGAGCAAAATCATATTCGTTTGTGATTATTGAATCTCAATTCAAAGCTTACTTTTTTTAATAAGGTCCTAACTAATTTTGCAATAATTATATTCCAATTCTTATAGTTAAAGTACAAGGTCAAAACAAGAACAATACCATAACCTAAATCAAGACATACAAGTATTAAAAATTTATTTTAAATAATATTGCTCAATATTTATTTAATAAAAATAAAAAAAGGATGATAACTTATTTTTTTATGAAATTTTCTACTTAATATATACATAACTAATTCTAACAACATCAATAAACGAAGATATAAAATTATTATTTGAAATTACATTTATTATATCTAATTCTGACTGAACCGGTCAAGTGATAGTGTACCATATATGTACAAATGAAAATTTCCCTCTTAACCCTTATTTTTCACCCCTTCAGAATCTCACCAACTAAAAACTGAAATAAAATCTAAAATACCCTTAAACCTCTGAAATAGACTTTTTGACATAAAAAGTTAAAAAATATCCTACCATTTAATCGGTTACGTAAAAGCTTAAAGAGATTTTCAATATAAAATAAAAAAACGACTCTATCTTAAACTGGTGGAGAGCTTATTGGTAAACGCTTTAAATCATTTGTACTTAAATATTTAACAATATTTTCGATAACTTGTGAATTACATTTTAATTGTTCAATATTTTTGCTAAGTATATCAATGGCATCTTGAATTAAATTCTCTTTGACGATTGCAAATTCAAATCGCTGTTTCGTTTCTCTACCAAAAAATGGATATAAAAACTGGAAGTCGATTTTTGCAAATTGTCCAACAATTTTTTCATTACGGGTATAATTCAGCAGTTTATTTTCTGAAGCAGATAGCAGATCAAAAACTGAAACATTACTATCTACAGTTATTATGTTGAATTTCATTAAATCAATTTCTTCAAAAAAATTATACCATAATTCAGACAAATATGTTGAGCTATTAATTAAACTGAGATTCCTTTCCGAAATTTCATTACCTTGAAGATTCAAAATTGCCATACGTTTCAGTACAAGTTCTATTATTGAATCTTTGATATTTTTCTCCATTGTTAATATACGATTTTGCATTTCTTCATTTAAAACTGCGCCATTCTTAATGAGTAAATCTAATGCTTTTTCTTCTGGGAAACGATTTATTGCAACCATTAATGGCGTATCACCATTATTATTTTGAGCGTTAACATCTGCACCTTTATCAATTAACATTTCCACACAACTCGGATAATTATAGCCAATAACAGCATGCAAAAGTGTATATCCATGATTATTTCTTATATTAACATCGAAATTTGTTTTTGAAAGTAGATCAACAATACCCTGTCTACGATTCAAAACCACACAGTGTAAAAATGTATTCCCGCGTGAATCTTTAGTTGTTAAGTTGATTTTGTATTTTAGAAACAATAATTCTATGACTTCGTAAAGGGCATATGAAAAAATTTCAAAGGATTCCATCTTTCCATCGCAATTAAATCTTTCTAATAATGCATCTCTATGATCTAGAAACGTTTCGAATACTTTAGGATTTTTTAGTGCACAGGAAAATGGCGATATTCTTTGTTTAATTACCTTATCCGTATCAGCTCCATGTTGTAATAAAATTTTAATCATTTCTATATCATTATACATAGTAACTCTAAGAAGTGCAGTGTAAGAGTCAGTTTCTTTATCACAGGAATTGACATCGCAGTCAGCCTCGAGCATTAGTTTTATTAGTTTCGAATTTTTTATGTATATGGCATATTGTATTGGCCATTTTGCTTCCTGCATTAACAGAGCTAATTCTTTTACGTCCAGTTTACTTTTTTTTAAATGATTTGCAAATAATACAACAAGTTCTAATCTGCTTCCTTTGTTATTTATTAATATGAATTTTAAAACATTCATCCCATCATTATCAAAAAGTGTAATGTTAGCTTTGGCTTTTAACAACGTCTTTATTGCTGGATGGTAATTTATTTTAACCGCATCTAATAAAGGTGTTGTACCTTCTTTGTTGCGGGCGTTTACATCACAGTCATGATCGATGAAAAATTTTATTATTTCATCTCGTTTCAATTTAACTGACAAATGTAAAAGGGTATTGTTATCATGATCCTTGACCTCGTTAAGATTAACATCTAATCTATCTATTAATTTAGAAAGGGTTTCTTTATCATTCTCCCTGATTACTTTTTTTATACTCTCAGAGAAATTATTTTGGCCCTGTATATTAACTAACATTTTCAAAGTTTAAGTGTACAATATTCTCTGAATTTATAGAGTTTAGTTTAAAAATTTTACGTATTCAATTATTAATGGCTTTATAATTATTTTCTTAATCAGGTCTCGGGATTTTGACGCGCGAATGATTTTGTTAAAAATTTTTCTTGGACATGCTTTATTAGTTAAATTAAAATTATAATTGGTTGTATTTTAAAAATCAGAAAAATATAAAATCATTTGAAACGCGAAATAAAACAATAAATTAAAGTAACACACATTTATAAATATTGAAATAATTTTGAATTAATTAAATTCTAATAATTTTTAATTAAAACATATTCAAAATAAAAAAAAGCAAATAAAACCTATTTATGAATGTATGCTATTAAATAAAATTAGATTTTGAGATATCACACTTTTCAATATAATA
Source organism: Anastatus disparis (assembly GCA_017163975.1). NCBI lineage: Eukaryota > Metazoa > Arthropoda > Insecta > Hymenoptera > Eupelmidae > Anastatus > Anastatus disparis. Next base: position 3,825,331 of record JAFFSR010000218.1, on the reverse strand, counting down.
TTTTGAGCATCAAACAGAGATATTTAATTATTTTCTTGTCGTATCAATGATTACATTGGAATTTATGGAGATTTTTTTTACGAATGAATCGTTTTTATATCAAAAGTGAACAAATATTTGATTTTATGAAATTTTTTGTAGAGTATATAAGGGTACCTCTGACGCTTTTATCGTTTGTGAATCTCCAAATCTGAGAAATGAATTATTAATATGAAAATTGTTAATTTTGGTTATAACCAATTGTTTAAATGGCCTTAAGTTAGTGAAAAATATAAATCAAAGAAAAATTACATTAAAAAATATATTATTAATGATTTCTTAAAAATATCAGAGTAGTAAAATTACTGCATAAATAATTTCACTGTTTTATTCTTAATATAGACCTAGGTACGTTTTATTTATTAAAAATGCTTGCAATAATTTATTATTATTTTATTTCAAGATAAAATTAATAATTTTGAAATATTTTCATTCTCTCTTATATTTTCTACTTAATTTTTTAATCTGTAATAAAATTGTTGTGAAAGATTGCTCAAAGTGCGTGGCTTAGAATTTTCGCAACACTGATTCACGTTTTTCTTATGATCGCAGCAATACTGTAATGTATCCATAGTTGTGATAACAATACTGTTTCCATCAATAATATTTTATAAAAAAAGGGTTAAAAAATTTTATACAAAAAGTCATAATAATTATTTTTTTAAAATTATATTTACAAAAAAATTTCGATTAAAAAAATACCGATTTTTTTTTAAATTTAGGTAATGTTAATTATTATTATTTTTTGTTCGTTTATGTAATCTGCAAAAGATATGAAAATTCATGAGAGGTAAAAGATACTTTCTTAGTTTATATAAACTACAAAAAAATAACAAATACAATAAAGAGCAGACAATAAAATTAAAAACGAAAAGATTTGTACATTATTTATAATTTAAAATGAATTTTAAGCGTTGGATTTAATGTCTTATACTGTTTGTTGATAGCTAGAAAAAAAGGCTTCAAGCTAATGCGTGGATGACAAAAATTTCTTCGTTTATGCCTATTTGTAGTCACTATAAAAGAAAGATAGCGTTGCAGATTCTAAAATTCTAGATTTTACCTTAAATATTAGTGTGATAAATAAAATTAATTAAACTCACCTTTGCTCAATCGTATGAAGTACGCGATACTAACTCCAAAATGGACCGCCTGCTTACTTTCTCAAAGAAAAATTCTAAAACGTGTTTCACCATAGATTAAAACGATAATAATAAAGAACGACGCTTCAATGGGGTAATCATAGTTATGCACAATGGCGTAGAATGCCAACACAGGAAAAAAAAGTAAGTGACTTTAACTCCGCAGTGGAGCAATTGTTGCTCTTTTTATACGGTGAGACGCTCTGAATAACAATAACTAAAAGCACCAGAGCAATTTCTATTCTGTATATAGTCAAAAACATTAGTATCGATCGATCTATACTTCAGTAGGAAGCAGACGACCCTTAAAAGTGGAGTCACATTCACTATTAACCAAAGAGCATCTGCTCTAATGTAGAGAGTAACGCTAGCTTACTTTTTCTCCGTATACTCTATTAAGAGCGCGAAAATTTGAAAGTAAATTTAGACATAATTTTTTATTCAGGAAAAATATATTTTTTAAATAATATTTTTTTAGTCGTAAATGCATTATTTGATGAACAGTAATAAAATATTTGATTTCCTTTTATGAAATCAAATAACTTTTTGTTTTATGGTACATTAATATTCTTTTTAAACGTTTTTTAATGTTACTTCACTGAATCTAATAAACTTAAACACATAGAAATTATCAACTTTAATACAACATCATTTTGATAATAATTGTTTAGATTTTTGAAATGTTTACAATTTTAAATAAATATAGTGCAAATTGCAAATCTCTACAAGATTTACAATAACTATACTAATATAATAACTTTTTTAAGGCGGTTATTCGGGTGCGTAAGAAGGCAAAACTACTTCTTAATTTAAGTAACCTTAATGAGCAACTAATCTTTGTAAAAACGAGAAAACTATTCTTTTTTTATAAAACTTTCTATTTAATATGAGGTACATACAAATATTTACAATACATAACTAATTCTAACAAACAAAGGCATAAAATGATTTTTATTTACATTCATTACATCTTATTTCGAGTCAAGTAAATAACTAGAAGAAGCTTATGGAAATGAAATGAAAAAACGACCCTATCGTAAATTGGTGGGGAGCTTATTTGTAAACGCTCTAAATCATTTAAACTTAAATATTTAACAATATTTTCGATAACTTGTGAATTACATTTTAATTGTTCAATATTTTTGCTAAGTATATCAATGGCCTGTTGAATTAAATTTTGTTTGACAATTGCAAATTCAAATCGTTTTTTGAATTGATTACCAAAATTCGGATAACAAAATTGAAAGTTAACTTTAACAAATAAATCGATTATTATTTCATTTTGGGCATATTTCAAAATTTTTTTTTCTGGAGCAGATAGTATATCAAATACTGATATATTACCATTTATTAAGTCTGATTTCATTACTTGAAGTTCTTTCGAAAACATTAAAAAATTCTCCCATAGTTCAAAATCTGTCAAGCTTTTAATTAAACTGAGATTCCTTTCCGAAATTTCATCACCTTGAAGATTCAAAATTGTCATGCGTTTTAGTACAAGAATTATTATTGAATATGCGATGTTATTCTTTAAGGCCTCTGTTAATATACGATTTTGCATTTCTTCATTCAAAATCGCACCATTTTCAATAAGAATTTTCAATTCATTTTCAACTGCACAACTAATCGCAGTGGTTAATGGTAGATCCCCATTATTATTTTCAGCGTTGATATCTGCATCTTTATCAATTAACATTTCCATACAACTCAGATAATTATGGCCAACAACAGTGTGTAATAGCGTATCTCCACTGTCATCCCTTATATTTGCATCGAAATATATTTTCGAAAGTAGATTCACAATACCTCGATTACGATTCAAAACCACATAGTGTAAAAATGTTTTTCCGTGTGAATCTTTAGCTCTTAAATTGATTTTATATTTGAGTAACAATAATTCTATAACTTTGTAGCAAGCAGTCGAAAAAGTTCTAAAGGATGCCATTTTTCCATCGGAGTTAAATCTTTCCAGTAAAGAATCTCTATGATCTAGAAACGCTTCTAATGCTTTAGGATTTTTTAGTGCAAAGGAAAATGGCGATTGTGATTTTCGATTAGTTATTATATCAGGATCAGCTCGATGTTGTAACAAAACTTTAATACTTTCAGTATCAGTGTTTAATACAGCTATATAAAGTGCTGTGTTATTATCAGTATGTTCATCATAGGAGTCGACATCACAGCCAGCTTCCAGCATTAGTTTTATTAGTTCTGAATCTTCTATGTATATGGCGTAATGTATTGGCCATTTTGCCTCCTGTATTAACAAAGCTAATTCTTTCGTGTCAAATCTAGATTTTTTTATATGCTTTCCAAATAATTCAATAAGTTCTAATCTATTTGCATGGTGATTTGTTAATATAAATTCTAAAATATTTGTTCCAAGTCTGTCAGAAATTGTAAAGTCTGCTTTCGCTTCTAACAACAGCTTGATTGCTGGATAATAATTTATTTTTAGCGCGTATAATAAGGGTGTTGTACGCATTCGATCGCGGCTGTTTACATCGCAGCAATTTTCAATGAAAAATCTTACCATTTCTTTACTTCTCATTCTAACTGACAAATGCAAAAGGGTGGTGCCTTCATCATTTCTTACCTCGTTAAGGTTAACACCTACTATTAATTCACAAAGAGTTTGTTTATCATTCTCTCTGATTGCATCATGTATCTCCTTGGAGAAAAATTTTTGGCCGATTTGATTAACAAACATTTTCTCAGTTTATGTGTAAAATATTTATTGGTTTTCTAGAATTTAGTTTGAAAATTTTATAGTAACTTTACTATTTTGCTTGATGTTACGTATATAATGATTAACGACTTTATAATTATGTTTTTAATCTCGTTACAAATCTTACTTGGATATGCTTTATTAGTTAAATAAAAATCATAGTTAGTTATACACTACCCTCCAGTCACATTTGCCCACCCTACATGAAAATCGATAAAACTTTAAAGTTTTGTGGCTCAGTGAAAAATAGTCGTAATTAAAAAATTCCAACTGGGTTTTAAAAAGGGTTCAAAAACCTTTAATTTAAGCCGAGTTGAGCAAAAAAGAATTAAAAAATGCATGCGTTATGCGTAAAAAACTAACTAAAAAATATTCAATTTTTTTCGCCCCTATTCAAATGCCTGCCATTTTTGCGGAAATTATCGAATCATAAAAAAACAAAATGGAGGTAAAAGCTAAAGGAGTCACCTTCAAAATAAGCTATAGAAAGCTAATTTATGATCGATTTTACGGTAGTTATGGTCATTTTTTATGAAAAAAACCTTTTTTTTTAATAGCTATTATCTCAAAAAATACGCATGATATAAAAAAATTTTTAATAAAAAAGTTGTTTATTTTTGAGTCAAAAAAATAAATATTCAGGTTAAACTGAGAATCAGTAAAAAAGAGATTTTATTCATTTTTGATCCCATTGAAAAAAAATCCATTTATTCAATATTTATATTTTAATGAATTTAAAAAAAAACTTTTTCTTCCAGATTTCAGTTAAATCTAAATATATATATTTTTGACTCAAAAATAAACAACTTTTTATTAAAAATTTTTTATATCATGCGTATTTTTTGAGATAATAGCTATTAAAAAAAATCGTTTTTTCATAAAAATGACCATAACTACCGTAAAATCGATCATAAATTAGCTTTCTATAGCTCATTTTGAAGGTGACTCCTTTAGCTTTTACCTCCATTTTGTTTTTTTATGATTCGATAATTTCCGCAAAAATGGCAGGCATTTGAATAGGGGCGAAAAAAAATTGAATATTTTTTAGTTAGTTTTTACGCATAACGCATGCATTTTTAATTCTTTTTTGCTCAACTCGGCTTAAATTAAAGGTTTTTGAACCCTTTTTAAAACCCAGTTGGAATTTTTTAATTACGACTATTTTTCACTGAGCCACAAAACTTTAAAGTTTTATCGATTTTCATGTAGGGTGGGCAAATGTGACTGGAGGGTAGTGTATTTCAATAGTCAAAATAATATAAAATTATTCTCAAACACAAAATAAAACAAAAAATGAAAATATAATACATTCATAGGTAATAAAATAATTTTCAATTTTTTACACTAAAATAGTTTTTAATTAGTTTTTTTTATAATCGCAGTAATACTGAAATGTATCTAAAATTATAATAGTAATATTGTGCTTATGAATAATATTTAATAATAAAGTGTCAAATTTTATACGCAAATTTGCTAGATTTTTATTATATTTATAGACATTTTCATTTAATAAATTTATTGGTATTTTTTAACCAAACTCTTATAGAAAGATACAGTTTTTCACATTTTCATCAATTTTTGCTGCTTAAAATTTGGATTAAATAATTAATATTAAAGACAATTTAATTTTTTTAACGGTATTTTTATCTTAAAAATTTATGTATGTTGCATTTTTAATATACCACAATTTTGATTATTATTTTTCATTCGCTCAATTTAAAAAAATTATTGATATGAAAATGAATAAGTTAAAACATAGTTCCTTAATGTATATCTACTACAGAAAATAACGAACACGATCGAAAGTTTATATATAAAATAAAGACTAAGAAGGTGTGGATATTATTTTATAATTTAGAATGAATTTTAAAGAATAGAGTTTATGTCGCATACTGTCTGTTGGTAACTAGAAAAAAGAGGACTTCAAGCTATCGCTTAGATGACTGAAATTTCTTCATTTATGCCTATTTGTAGCCTATAAAAGAAAGATAGCGTTGTAGATTTCACAATTTTTGTTTTCATTTTAAATATTAGCGTAAAAAATAAAATTAACTAAACTCACCTATGCTGAATTGTATGAAGTATACGTTATCAACTCCTAAATCGACCAAGTGCTTGTTTTCTCAAAGAATAGAACCTGTTGGACATAGATCGAAATGGAAATGGCATAGAAAAAAACGACGCTGTAATTCGTCGTGTTAAGCGGAAAGTGATGACATGAATTACAATCTAAATTAAATAAAGGCCAAAATAAGTACTACCAACAAACATAGACGCTTATAGAAGAGTACGTCTTAAGTAGATGAGATGACTCGGTTCTGAGGGACATTTTAACACGTGTCTATTTCTAAATATATGATATATAAGATATATAAATACACGAATTTCAGTGCTGCCTCTAGCGGCTGGGAGACAGAAGATTTGCTAATTCGGGCACTATGTGCTCCGTTTAACGTAAGCGTCTATCTTCGTTGGTACTACTTACCTATGGCAAAATATATTGTGTATTTTGGATTGCTTAACATGACGAATGAAGCAACCTCAGGTATACACAATGTTGCTGGATGCCAACATACTAACTTAGAGCGCGAAAATTTAAAAGTAAATTTAGACGTAACGTATTTTTTAAAACTAATAATACTTTTTTCATTAATATTTTTGTAAAGTTTTGTAAAGTGGAATTTTTTTATTTTAAAATAATTATTTACAAAATCATTACTAAATCATACTAATAAATTTAAACACAAATTAGAAATTATCAACTTTCATACGATATTACGTTAATTTTAATTTGTTTTGATTTTTAAAATTTTTATAATCTTAAATAAATATAACGTAACAAAAATTGTAAAAAATAAAAATTGAAACGAATTTATTGAGTTCTAAATGGTTTTAAATTGCTATGTGATAAGTAAATTAGAAAGAAGTATGGCAAATGGACCTGTTTTAAGGAAGTTGATCAGGTACGCAAGAAGGCAGAACATATTTTGGAAAACAATTTTGTTAAGTTCTTTTATTTACGTCACATTGACTTAAAAGTATAAAACAATATGAAATAAAAAAAAAAGATCTTATCCTAAACTGATGGACAACTTATGCTTAAACGCTTTAAATTATTTAAACTTAAATATTTAACAATATTTTCGATAACTATTAAATTACATTTTAATTGTTTGATATTTTTGTTAAGTATATCAATGGCATTTTCAATTAACTTTTGTTTGACAGTTGCAAATTCAAATCGCGTTTTTATTTCATTACCGAAAATCGGATAATTCTGGAAGATAATTTTATCAAATCCCTCGACAATTTTTTCGTTTTGGGTATAATACAGAAGTTTTTGTTCTGGAGCAGATATTATATCAAATACTGAAATATTACTGTGGACAGTTATTAGGTTTAATTTCATTTTTTGAAGTTCTTCTGAAATCCTTATAAAACTTTTCCATGGATTAGCAACAGGTAAAAAACATCCAAGCCATACTGTAGTATCTGACATGTTTTTAATTAAACTAATATTCCTTTCTGAAATTTTGTTACCTTGAACATGCAAAATTGCCATATGTTTCAGAAAAGAACCCAACGATGATGAATATGTCAGTTTTTTCTCCGCAAGCTTTCTTAATATACAATTTAAAGTTTTATCATCAGAAATCGTAATATTTTCAATCAGTATTTTCAATACTCCTTCCGTTGAATGATGACTTAATGCAACAATCAATGGTGTATCACCATTAGAATTTTCAGCGTTAACATCCGCACCTTTATCAATTAACATTTGGACAGTACTCAAACAACTCGAACAGTAGTCAATAACAGCGTGCAAAAGTGTGTCTCCACGATTATTCCTTAAATTTGGATCAAAATCTATTTTTGAAATTAGATTAACAATACCTTGATTTTTATTTAAAATCACACAGTGTAAAAATGTATTTCCGTGTGTATCTTTAGTTGTTAAATTTATTTTATATTTTAATATCAATAATTTTATAACTTTGTAGCAAACATTCGAAAAAGTTTTAAAGGATTCCATCTTTCCATCGCAGTTAAATCTTTCTAGTAAAGAATTTCGATGATCCAGAAACGCTTCTAATGCTTTAGGATATCGTAGTACACTAGATAATAGCGATTCTGATCCTCGATCAGTTATTATTTCCGTATCAGCTCCATGTTCTAACAAAACTTTAATCATTTCTATATTATTATCTATAACAGCTCTTTGAAGTGCTGTGCAATAGTCAGTTTCTGCATCAAAGGAATTTACATCACAGCCAGCTTTTAGCATTAGCCTTATCAGTTCCGAATTTCCTGTATATACGGCGTAATGTATTGGCCACTTAGCTTCCTGCATTAACAGAGCTAATTCTACGGCCTTTAATCGACATTTTTTAAAATGATTTGTAAATAATACAATAAGTTTTGATCTATTCTTCTTGTGACTTGTTAATATGAATTTCAAAACACTTAGTCCTTTATTGTCAGAAAGTGTAATATTAGCATTTGCTTCTAGCAACCTCTTTATTATCGGATAATCAGTTATTTTTACCGCTAATAATAAGGGTGTTGTACCTGCTTTATCGCGAGCGTTTACATCACAGCCATTATCAATGAAAAATTTTACCATTTTATCTTGCCTTTTTTTAATTGAAAAATGTAAAAGGGTAGTGCCATTATGTTCCACGATCTCGTTAAGACCAACACCTGCTGTTAATTGACTAAGAGTTTGTTTATCATTTTCTTCGATTGCATATTCAATCGCTTTGGAGAAAGATTTTCGGTGCTTTTTATTAACAAACATTTTCGTAGTTTACGTGTACAATATTTTTTTAAAAAGTTTTGCAGTAATAATTGCTTTTTCACTTATTAGTATTACGTATACAATTATTAGTGACTTTATAATAGTATTCTTAATCACACCTTGGGGTTTCGTCCCACAACTGATTCTCGTTACAAGTTTTTCTCAAATACGCTTTATTAGTCAAATTAATGTTGTATTTGTCTATACTTCAACAGTTAAAATAATATAAAATTAATCTAAAACACGAGATAAAACAAAAATAGAACTGCAATACATTTGTAGGTATTTAAATAATTTTCAACTAATTACTACTATTAAATGATATTTAAAATATCACACATTTTTAGATAATATTTAGATAATGTTGTTTATTAATTTTCTATTTAAACTGATGATTAAATAGGGATTTATCGATGTTTTTTTCTCATCAATCGTTTTTACATAAGAAGAGAACAAATATTTAAATTTATGAAATATTGTATAAGGTATACAAGGGTACCACTATTGCTTTTATCGTCTGCTAACCTTGAAATCCGAGAACTAAACTATGAACTACGTTAACTGTTAAATTTTTATTTGCAATAAATCAATTCAATAACCTTAAGTTAGTAAAAAAACACGACTCGAAGAAGAATCATATTAAAAAAACATCAAATAAAAAATACATTATTGATGATGTCTTTAAAATATTTTTGGTTCTTAATCTAGATACAGGAACGTTTTATATTTTAAAAATACTTGTTACACTCTATTATTATTTTCTTTTAAGATTGAATTAATATTTTTTAAATATTTATATTAAGCTCCGATAAAAGTAGGATGATAAATAAATTGCGTTGCTTACGTCTCAGAATTTTCACAACACTGATTTCATCTTACGACCGCAGTAATACTTTTTTATTATTACTATTTATTTGCTTGTATAATTCGAAAAAATTATTGATATAAAAATGAATAGAAGTTAATACATAGTCACTTAATTTATATATATATACTACAAAAAGTAACGAACTCGATCAAAAGCAAACGATAAAATGAAGAATAAAAATATATGGTTATTACATATGATTTAAAATGAATTTCAAGCATAAGATTATATATCGCATGCTGCTTGTTTATAACTAGAAAGAAATGAGCTTCAAGCCAACGTGTGGATGAAAACAATTTCTTCGTTCGTGTCTATTTGTAGTCACTATAAAAGAAAGACAGTGTTGTAGATTCCATAATTTTTGCTTCCATCTCAAATATTAGCGGAAGAAATAAAATTAATTCAACGCGCCTTTGCTGAATTATATGAAGTATATCTTGTCATATCCAAAATCGTTCAGCTCCTTACTTTCTTAAATAAGAATATGAGATCATGCTGCACATTAGATTAAAAAGGAAATGGCAAAGAACTACGCTGCAATGATGTAACCTTAACTACACACGATGTTGCAGGATCATCCAAACATACTAAAATTAGAGCACAAAAATTTAAAAAAGCTAGACATATATTTTTTTTTTTAATTTTTTTTTTTAAATATTTTTAAATTTTATTAAATGCTTAATAAATATAATAGCGTAATTTATAACTCCACTAAAATAGATTATTAGCCATTTTAATCGGGTCCGCTAGTTTATTTCATGATTTTAAATTGATGGTGTAAAAAGTTCAAAAAAATTAAAATTAAAATGGATTTATTGAGTCCTAAAAGGTCCTAAAGTACTAATACGACAAAAATAACGGTTTTAAGGAGTTTGGTTAAGTGGGCAAAAAAGCAAAACATATTTTGGATAACAATTTTGTTATGTTCTTTTATACACTCATACATTAACTTTAAGTATAAAACAATTTTGAGCGAATGCATTTATATGAAAGTAGGAACTATATTAAAGGAAATAAAAATAAAATTCCAATAATTATCTACCAGGGGTGGAAATATAAATATAAAAAATGATGTATATAACAATTTATGGCAATTAGTAATAGTAATGTCAAAGAAATGATCATAAAATGGTAAAAAAAAAGCGTTTAAATTTCTACTAGGGACGTTAAAAATAATTTTTAAATTAAAATATTTATTGATGTTAAGAATCATAAGCTCGCTTTGATTGAATCAATTTTAAAAATACTAGTTTTAATAGAAAATGATTAATATTTTAGCTATTGAAAAAAATTAAACAAATTTATAAAAATTTGTTTATTGACTTTGTCAAGCAGAATCTACTTGAGTACGAAGTAAAAGCTTTTGATTTTTTTCCAGTGCATGAAAGTTAACGAATTCCATTGTAATTTTATCACTGTATTATCATTAAAAAAAAACTATAGAGATATAGATTTTTTAATGAGAATCACAATACAACTGAGAAAAAAGGGGGTATACCATGAAAATAAAGAAAAAATAAGTGTAAAAGTTTAAAAATATTTGATTAATGTAGAATCGAGTAAATCAGCTGGTATATACTGCGCATGCGCGATAATGCTAACACGCTTAGAGTACTTGCATCCATATTACGATGTCTGCTGTGTAGTGCCGTACATAAGTAAAGGATTACAAAAGGCTTTTAAAAAAAAAAATTCTCAGCATTTACGAAAATGCAATAATTTTTGTTCTTGGAATAATAATTATATTTAAGAAATATAGAGTGTATTTACTTATGAAAATTTGCAATGATGTGCCATTGAGCGACCTAAAACATGATACGGCCCTAACCTATTGAGCCTTCTCGAATAATTTTATGAATTAAAATGATTTATTTCTTTAGATGATATTGATTGTTATTATTTTTTATTTGCTTGTGTAATTTAAAAAAAATTATTGCTACGAAAATGAATGAGTTAAAACACAGTTCCTTATTTCATATAAAAAAAATAACAAATACAATCGAAAGCAGACGATAAAACAAAGAACAAAAAGATTTGGATATTATATATAATTTTGAATGAATTTCAAGCAACAGATTTTGTTGTATTTTGCCTGTTGATAGCAAGAAAAAAAGAACTTCAAGCTAATGCGTTGATGACTAAAATTTTTTCATTTATGCCTAATTGTAGTTACTATAAGAGAAAGATAGTGTTGCAGGTTCTACAATTCTTGTTTACATCTTAAATATTAATGTAAAAAATAAAATTAAACTTACCTTTGTTAAATTATATGAAATATGCGTTATTAACTCCAAAATGGACCGCCTGCTTACTTTCTCAAAGGAGAACGTGTTTCACCATCGATTAAAACGACAATATCAAAAAACGATGCTACAATGGGGCAATCTTAGCTATGCACAATGTTGCAGGATGCCAACATAGGTGGAATAAAAAGTAAGTGACTTTAACTCCGCAGTGGAGCAAGTATTGCTCTTCCCATATGGTAAGGCGCTCCGAGTAACAACAACTCAACGCGCCAGAGCAATTTTTATTCTGTATATAGTTGTAGTCAAAAACATTAGATCGATCGATATATACTTCAGTTCTAAGCAGACGACCGTTGAGAGCGGAGCCACGTTCACTATAGCCTTACTCTATACACGAGAGCAGATGTTCCTTTTTTACTACTAAGCTTATTTTTTCCCGTTGTATTCAATTTAGAGCGCGAAAATTTAAAAGTTAATTTAGACATAATTATTATTTTTTTAAAATATTTTTTTAGTCGTAAAATGCATTATATTTGTTAAACAATACTAAAATGTTTTCAATTTCTTTTATGAAATCAAATAACTTTTTGTTTTATGGTGCACTCGACGGTAACATATTCTATGATAATTCTTTTTCCCATATTTGAAAATTAACCAATAAAAATGAGCAGACTAACGGAATCATCCAGTAATATCACGTTATTTTAAAATCACAGAAAAAAAGTATCATACAATATGTTTCCGTTGACTGTACATTAATATTTTTTGTAATCTAAGGATTTTCTATTTTAGACTTTACTAAATTTAATAAACTAAAACACAAATTAGAAAATATCAACTTTTATACAAAATTTTTACAAATTTAAATAATTGTAGGTCAATTACTTGACCTACATTTATTTAAATTTATACTTATCAATTAAAATAAGATCTATTCAGCTTTTTTTCAATTATTTTTATTCAAGCTTCAATATTCAACAAATTTTTTTACGGCCACCTACATTTACACCAAAAAAATTAAAATTTTAGTCTTTTGCGATTTTTGTCACATATGGGCAACAATGAGTGATCTAGAATGTACCTATTATTCCTAGATTAGCCATATTTTGATACGAAAAATAATTTTCTGCAATATATAACTTAATGAATAAGAAAACTAAAATTTTACTTGATTTTGTTATAGTTTGCGTTATAAATGTATAAAAGGTTTTTTATTTTAAATTAAATTGAATTGATGGAACATTGAAAAAAAAACTTATGTTGGTACAGGGCATAAACAAAATATTTTATTAAAACAATAATTGTAAACAACTTTTTTATAAATATAGCAAATAATTAAACTTTGTTATTATTAAATTTTTTTTTGTTCTACATGAAAAATTAAAATATCGTTTTGTTCAGATGATAAATTTTTCATTTGTGCAGACTATGAAAAAAGGAGAGAATCGATGTCAACTAAAATACATCTGTTAGTTATATTTGAAAGGAAGGGATTCTTAAATAAATAAAAATTGAGTCGCTAATATTTAAACGACTTGGTATAAGTTAAAAGAAAAATATTTATTCTACTGCATTGTTATAAACTTTAAATTAACTCATTGTGGTTTTACCAAATTTAATTAAATCATGTAAGATGTCAAATAAAATGTTTATCTTTATTCGTTTATAATTATTAAATCTTAATCTAAACTAAATTAATAATAATTTAATCTTTTTCGAAAAGTAACACTTTAAAAAAATATCAGAGGCGCCTTTTTTATACCAAGTAGATTTTGCTTGGTTGACTGAAGAAATTCGGTTTTACAAATTTATTTAGGAATAGTACTAAAATAGTAATAATAAATACATTTTTACGTTAAAACTATTTTCAAATTTCAATATTCATTGGTGTCAGGAATCCTAACCTTTGATCGCATCAATTTTAAAAGTACAAATTTTTAATAATTTCGATTTAAAATTAATGAATAATCATCAGTGTCTTTATAACAGTGTTTGTTTCAGCTACTGAAAATATACTTAAGTGTGCTCAGCAGACTTTAGCATCTACTTGGGTACATTTTTTTTGCAACGCATGAAAATGAACTCGATCTAAAATAAATATGATTCGGTGGTGCTTAAATTTACGTATATATATTATATATAGTTCAGAACCTTATTCTTTTTTATGAAACTTTTTATTAAATATGAGGTATTTTTACAATACATAAGTAATTAGAAAAATATCAGTAAACGAACACAAAATTATTCCTATTTAAATTTACATTCATTAAATAAAATTTTGTGTCAAATAAAAAACTAAGAAAAGCTTTTCAACATTAAACAAAAAGAACTTTAGCCTAAACTGACGGAGAACTTCTCTTTAAACGCTTTAAATCGTGTAAGCTTAAATATTTAACAATATTTTCTATAACTTTTAAATTACATTTTAATTGTTCGATATTTTTGCTGAGTGTATCAATGGCAGCTTGAATTAAATTTTGTTTGACGATCGCAAATCCAAATCGTTTTTTCAATTGCTTATCAAAAATCGGATAACAAGACTGAAAGTTAACTTTAGCAAATTGATCAATTATTTTTTCATTTCGGGCATATTTCACAAGTTTATTTTCTGGAGCAGATAGTATATCAAATACTGAAACATTACTATGTACAGTTATTAAGTTTGATTTCATTACATGCAGTTCTGCCGAATACGTTGAAAATCTATGCCATAGGTCAATATGTGATTCTTTTTTAATTAATCTAAGATTTTTTTCTGAAATTTTGTTACCTTGAAGATTCAAAATTGCCATAAGTTTTATTACATGATTTATTATTGAAGCTGAAAAGTTTTCCCCGGAAAATTTTGTTAATATACGAGTTTGCATCTCTTCATCCACAATAGCACCATTCTCAAAGAGTATTTCGAATTCTTTTTCCTGTGCACAATTATTGAGCGCAGCAGTTAATGGCGTATCACCATTATTATTTTTTGCGTTAATATCTGCACCTTTATCAATTAACATTTTCATGCAACTCGGATAATAACAGCCAACAACAGCGTGCAAAAGTGTATCTCCACGATTATTTCTCATATTTACATCAAAATTTGTTTTTGAAAGTAGATCAACAATCTCTCGATCATGATTCACAACCACATGGTGTAAAAATTTATTTCCCTGTTTATCTTTAGTTGTTAAGTTGATTTTGTATTTAAGAAACAATAATTCTATGAGTCTGTAGTGAACAGTCGAATAATTTTTGAAAGATATCATCTTTCCATCGGAGTTAAATCCTTCTAGTAAAGATTCTCGATAATCTAGAAGCGTTTCTAATGTTTCGCGACATCTTACTGCACTGGGTAATTGCGATTTTGATCCTTGATAACTTATTCTTTCCGTATCAGCTCCGTATTTTAATAAAACTTTCATACTTTCTATATCAGAATGTATAATAGCTATATGGAGTGCTGTGTAATGGTCAGTTTCTTCATCACAGGAGTCGACATCACAACCAGCCTCCAGCATTAGTCTTATTAATTCCGAATTTCCTATGTATATGGCGTAATGTACAGGCCATTTTGCTTCCTGCATTAACGAAGTTAATTCTTTGATGTCCATTTCACAGTTTTTTAAATGATTTGCAATCAGTAGAATTAACTTTAATCTATTTGTGTGGTGACTTTTTAATATGAAATTTAAAATATTTGTTCCAGTTTTATCAGAAAGTGTAATGTCAGTTTTTGCTTCTAATAACACCTGTATCGCTGGACATAAAGTTAATTTAACAGCGTATAATAATGCTGTTTTACCTACTTTATCGCGAGCGTTTATATCACAGCCGTTTTCAATGAAAAATTTTAATGTCTCAGCACTTCTCATTCTAATTGACAAATGTAAAAGGGTGGTGCCCTCATGATCCTTAGCCTCTTTAAGGTTAACTCCTTCTATTAATTTACAAAGTGTTTGTCGATCATTCCATCTTATTGCTTCTTGTATCGTCGTGGAGAAAGATTTTCTGCCTTTATTATTGTAAACAAACATTTTTTCAGTCTATATGTACAATATTTACTGAATTTCTAGTATTTAGCTTGACAATTTTACACGAATAATCGCTTTTTTGCTTAATTTTACATATACAATTATTAAAGACTTTGTAATCATATTATTAATCACGTTTGGGACTTCAATGCACAAATGATCTTGTTATAAATTTTTGTCAGGTATTATTGGTAATATTTAATTTCAATAGTAAAAATAATATAAAATTATTCTAAAAACGCGAAATAAAACCAAAAAAATAAATGTAAACTACATAGAAATTGAAATAAATTTTAAACAATTATATTACAATAACTTTTAACTAAAACATATTCCAAGTAGAAAAGAAAGTACAATTTTTAATAATTTCAAGATAATATTTCGAGTATCAAAGAATCACATCTAGTTGTTTATTAATTTTTTTGTTTTATTAATAATTAAATTAGGATTTATCGATTTTTTCACTAATAAATCGTTTTTGCATCGGAAGAGAACAAAAATTTAATTTTATGAAATATTGTATAAGGAATGCGAGGGTACCACTGTCGCTTTTATCGTCTGCTAACCTCAAAATTTGAGAACTAACTTATGAGTACATATATACATATTGTAAAATTTTTTTTACGATCAATTCAATAACCTCAAGTTAGTAAAAAGCTCAACTCAAAGATGAATTATATTAAAAAAACACAAAATAAAAAATACATTATCGATATCTTTAAAATATTACAGAATTGAATGTTTTGTGTAAATAACCTCTTTTTGATCGTTAATTTAGACATAAGTACGTCTCATTTTTTATAAATACTTGCAAACTATTTCTTTCAAAATGAAATTAATATTTTTGAAATATTTTATTCGCATTTTTATTTTCCTTTTAATTTAATCTATGATGAAAGTATGATGATAAATTGTTTAATATACTTGAGTAAAAACATTGATTTAAGTTTTTGTTATAACCGCAGTAGTAATACTAAAGTTTATTCAAAATTACGATAGAAATACTGCATATGATATAAATAGTATTCAGTAAGAAGAGTGTCATAAAATTTCATACACAATTTTGATTATTCTTCTTTATATTATATTTACAGACCAAATTTCAATAATATGAATATGTCCTTATTTTGTAATCAAGATATTAGAATGTTATAGATTATCGACATTCTAGTGAATTTTTGCGACTCAGATATACATCAGTAATTTCTTTAATAAATTATTTCACCAACTTTATAAATCATTAATTTTTTTTAGGTTATGTTTATTATTATTATTTTGTGCTTGCTTGCGCAATTTGGAAAAAAATTATTGATACGAAAATGAATAAGAGTTAAAACATGTTTTCTTAATTTCTAAATACTATAACGGACAAAATCAAAAGCAGACGATAAAATAAAGACTCAAAGATATAGATTTAATATACAATATAAATTGAATTTCAATCAATAGATTTAATGTCGTATGCTATCTGTTAATAACTATAAAGAAAAAGACTTCAAGCTAACATGTAAATGACAAAAATTTCTTCGTTCATGCCCTTGTGTAGTCACTATAAAAGAACGATAATGTTGTAGATTCTAAAATTCTGGTTTCCATCTTAAATATTCGTGTCAAAAATAGAATTGATTAAACTCACCTTTGCCGAATTATATGAACTTAACGACTTAAGAACCGAACAGCTGATTACTTTCTCGAAGCAGAACGTTAGAACGTGTTGCACGCTGAATCAAAAGGGAAATGGCAAAGGACGACACTGCAATGAGGCAACCTCAGCTACGTACAATATTGCCGAATGCCAACATACGAAAATTAGAGCACGAAAATTAAACAGTATATTCACACATGATTTATTTTATTTGCGGAAAATATTTTTTTAAATAACAATAATAATTCTCTTATCAGTTGTAAAATGCATTATTTTTTAAATAAAATATTTCCATTCCCTTTTATGAAATCAAATAAATTTTCGTTTTATGGGACATTAATATTTTTTGTGAACTAAAGTTTTTCCATTTTATACTATACTAAATCAAATAAAACTCAAACATTAATTAGAAATTACGAAAACAAAGTAAAATAACATAATCCAAACCAAAATATGCAAGTATTAAAAATTTATTTTAAATGATTACTTTATATTTATATCTTAAAAATAAATAAAGGTCAAAAACTTATTCTTTTTTATCAAATTTTTTATTTAATAAGTACATATATTACATAAAACTAACTTTAAATTATTCTCATTTGAATTTACATTTATCTCTTGATTTTGAGTTAAATAAAAAACAAGAAAGAACTTTTTAACATGAAATCAGAAAACGATCTTATCCTCGCTAAATATTTTTCTAGCAACTTTACGACTTAAATAATTACATATTTTAACCATGTGAATTCACATTTTTATGTAACATCACATCGCTGAGCGCAGTACTATGATCGGAGTATTTTCCCTGTGCTTAGCAGTCTAATGTTACAGTCAGTATCAACATGGCTCTCCAGTAAAAATTCATGACATGCGTGAACTTTCGCGACAACAGAGACACATTTTATACACTACAAGAAATATTTTATTATTATTAATTTGTTGTGTTTAATATAAAGTTATTAAACCATGTTTTCAAATTTTATACCGTCATAAGTAATAAACATTGGTCCCCGATATTTACCACGCTCAGCAATATAATTTTTTACTGTGCAGGTGGGGAGTTTATCCGCAAACGCTTTAAATCATTAAAACTTAAATAATCTACAATGTGTTCTATTACTTTTAAATTACATTTCAATTGTTCGATATTTTTACTAAGCATATCAATGGCATCTTGAATTAAAATTTGTTTCATAGTTGCAAAATCAAATCGCGTTTTCATTTCTCTACCGTAAATTGGATATTCAAACGGGAAGTTAATTTTAGCAAATTGCTCGACAATATTTTCATTTCGGGCATAATTCAAAAGTTTTTTCTCTGAAGCAGATAGTATATCAAAAACTGTAACTTTACTATGTACAGTTATTATGTGAACTTTCATTAGATGAAGTTCTTTCAAAAACATTGAGAAACCATCCCATAGGTCATTGCGTGACGTGTTCTTAATTAAAGTAAGGTTCCTCTTTGAAATTTCTTTACCTTCAAGATTTAAAATAGCCATACGTTTCAGTACAGGATTTATAATTGAAGCCTCGATATTTTTCTCTCTGACTATTGTTAATATCCGATTTTGCGTTTCCTCATCTAAAATCGCACCATTTTTAATAAGCATATTCAATTTATTTTCTTCCGCATGATTTATCCCAATAATTAACGGTGGGTCGCCGTCATTATTTTTAGCGTTAACATCTGCACCTTTATCAATTAACATTTTCATACAACTCAGATGATAACTGCGATTAACAGCGTGCAAAAGTGTATCTCCGCGATCATCTCTTATATTTACATCGAAATTTATTTTCGAAAGTAGATTAACAATATTTCGATCATCATTCAAAACCACACAGTGTAAAAATGTATTTCCGTGTGAATCTTTAGTTGTCAAGTTGATTTTGTATTTTAGTAACAATAATTCTATGACTTCGTAACAAACATATGAAAAAGTTTTAAACGATTCCATCTTTCCATCGCAGTTAAATCTTTCCAGTAAATAATCTCTATGATCTAGAAACGCTTCTAATGCTTTAGAATTGTTAAGTGCACTGGAAAATGGCGATTGTGATCTTTCATTAAATACCTTATCCGTATCAGCTCCATGTTGTAACAAAACTTTAATACTTTCAATATCATTGTTTAAGACGGCTATATGAAGTGCTGTGTAATAATCATCGTCTTCATCCCAGGAATCGACATCACAGCCAGCTTCCAGCATTAGCCTTATTAGTTCCGAATTTTGTATGTATATGGCGTAATGTATTGGCCATTTTGCTTCTTCTATTAACAAAACTAATTCTTTTGTATCCAGTCCATAATTTTTTAGATGATTTCCAAATAATTCAATAAGGCTAAATTTATTACTCTTATGATGTTTTAATATGAGTTTTAAAACATTTGTTCCTTTATTATCAGAAAGTGCAATGTTAGCTTTTGCTCCTAATAACATATCAACTGCTAGATAATCACATAATTTAACGGCCTGTGATAAAGGTGTTGTACCTGTTTGATCTCGGGCGTTTACATCGCAGCCATTTTCAATGAAAAATTTTAGCATTTCAAATTTTCTCATTCTAACGGACAAATGTAAAAGGGTGATGCCCTTATGATCCACGACTTTGTTAAGGTTAACTCCCACTATTAATTTACAAAGAGTTTCTTTATCATTCTTCTTGATAGCATTTTTTATATTCCAGGTGAAGGATTTTCGGCCGTTTTGATTGACAAGCATTTTCTCAGTTTACGTGTATGATTTTTACTGAATTTCTAGAATTAAGTTCGAAAAGTCTACAGTATTTTAACTTTATTGCTTATACGTACATAATTATTAGTGACTTTATTATTTTTTTCTCAATCATATTATACAAGTCATTCTGGGACACGCATTATAAGTTAAATCAGTTATATCCAATTATATTTTAATAGTCAGAATATAAAATTATCTTAAAATATAAAATAAAACAATAATACATTTATAGATATTAAAATAATTTTTAACTTTTTAAATCACAATAGTTTTTAATTCAAACATATTAAAAAAATATATATATTATTAATTATCTAGTACACTATGAAATAAAACTAGATTTTCAGACATCTCACTTCTCAAGATAATAATGTGAGCATCAAAGAATGATATTTCATTGTTTAATTATTTTCTTATCGTATCAATGATTAAATTAAGATCCATAGAAATTTGTTTTACTGATAAATGGTTTTTATATGAAAAATGAGAAAATAATTTAACAGCCATAAAATCTGATAAATGAATTGTATGTAAACTGTTAATTATTTTCGTAACCAATTTTTTTAATGATCTTAGGTTAATAAAAAACACTACTCAACGAAACGACTTAAAACTATAAAAGCAGCGAAGATACCGTGTAAATAACCTTTTTTTGTGGTTCATAATGTAGACTGAGGTACATTTCATTTTTTAGAAATACCTGCAACACTATTATTTTCATTCAAGATCAAATTAATATTGTTTAAATATTTTTATTCCCTATTTTAATTTTTTTTTAATTTAATCCATGATATCTTTTATTATAATAAAAGTTTGATAATAAATATATCTGTATTTTCAATCATGCTCTTATTAGAAGTCACAGTTTTTAGACATTTTTGCCAATTATTGCGCAATAATTAATATTAATGCATACAAGTTAATTATTTAAACGGTATTTTCATTTTAATAATTTATGTGAATTGCATTTTGAAAATATACAGCAGTAATTTCTGTAGTGATATGTTTCACTCGGTTTAATGATTTCATGAACTATAAATTATTTCTTTCACTAGGTAACGTTAACTATTATTCTTTTTCGTTTGCTTGTGTAATAAGAAAAGATTATCGATAAGAAAACGGATAAAAGTTAAAACATAGTTCCTTAGTTTCTATATACTATAAAAAATAACGAATACAATCGAAAACAGATGATAAAATAAAGAACAAAGAGATTTGAAAATTATACTTAAATTATAATGAATTTCAAGCAGATTTTATTTCTGGCTGTCTGTGAATAACAAGAAAAAAAGAGCTTCAAGCTAACGCGTGGATAACCAAAATTTCTATTTTATCTTCATTTGTAGTCACTATAAAAGAAATATAGTGTTGTAGATTCTGCAATTCAGATTTTCATCTCAAATATTAGTGTTATAAATAAAAATAATTAAACTCACCTTTGCTGATGTATATAAAGTATGCGTTATCGACTCCAAAACCGACGAGCTGTTTATTTTATCAAAGGAGAATGTTATGACGCGTTGCGCAATATATGAAAACGGAAAGGGCAATGAAACCACGCTGTAATGATTCAACTTCAGCTGTACACAATGTTGCAGGCTGCCAACATACTAAAATTATAGCGCCAAAATTTAAAAGTAAATTTAGACATAATTTCTTTTTTTTTGTGAAAAATATTTTTTAGTAAAAAATAATAAACTTAAACACATATTAAAAATTACCAACTTTTATACAACATTATGTGAATAGAATTTGTTTCGGTTTTTTAAATGCTTGCTAAATAAATGTAAGACAATTTATAATTCCACTAAAAGATATACAATAGCTACTTTTATCCGATCTTAATTAATGAATTCTCGTCATAATATTTTGGGTGTAAAAAAATTACTATTTATTATCTACATTTTTTCTATTTTAAATTTTTATATCCTACCTAACTTATTTGAACGACTTTTATATAAGCGTCAATATTCAACAAATTTATTTAGGATTATATATGTACATCAAAAGAATTGAAATTTTAGTCTTTTATGATTTTTTCCACAGGTAGACACAATACATGATCTTTAGAGCACCTGTTATTCGTAAATTAGTTATATTTTCATACGAAAAATAATTATCTGCATTTGAATTTTTTATAATGTAATAAATGAGAAAATATAATTATTACTTGATTTTTTTATACTTCATTTTATACATAATACATAACAATTTTTTAAGATTAAATTGAATAGATGGAGTAGTATTGAAAGAAATCTCATGATGGCATTATTTTATTAAAAATAATTATAAATTGAGAAAAAAGTAGGATACAAATTACCATACTTTTTCGTAACGCTACCACAGACTGTCATTTAGTGAAAAAATTACCATCCTTTATAATAAAATTTACTAGAAATATTGTAAAAATTCATAAGTTGTATAGGAATTTTTACAATATTTCTAGTAAATTTTGTTATAAAGGATGATAATTTTTTCACTATATGACAGTCTGTGGTTGTGTTACGATAAAGTATGGTAATTTTTACAAATATTTTTTTAATTTTTACAAATATTTTTTCTCCGTGTACGTTAAATAATAAAAACTTGTTAATATAATGAAAATTCTTATTGTTTTAACTTATTATGACTTAGCTCATGTTCACCCTACGTGATTTAATTAAATTATATAAAACGTCAAATAAAATGTTTATTTATTAAATCTTAATTTGAACTGAATTAATAATAATTTAATCTTTTGCAAAAAGAAATACCTTTGCTGAAAAAATAATTAGAATCTTCTGCTTTATACCCGAGTAGATTTTACTTGGTACACTAAAGTAATAGGGTTTTTCAAATTTATTTATATTTATTTGATGTTAAAAACATCAATCATTATTTCTCATTCTAATAGCAATAATTAATACATTTTCATAAATATTAAAGAATTTAAATTCTCGGTTTGATCGCATCAATTTTCAAAATATAAATTTTTTGCTTTCTCATAGAGAAAGCATTGTATCGGTAAAAAAAATTTTTTTCTATTTTTTCATTAATTTGTACATATTTGAACTCAGTGAGTCGAAAAAAGTGGTTTCCAGAAAATGTCTGTATGTATGTGTGTGTGTGTGTGTGTGTGTGTGTGTGTGTGGATGTATGAATTCAGTTAGTAAGCTGTATCTCGAGAACTACTCGATGGATTTGCTTCTAATTTTGCATGGAATTTAGTTTTGTGATTAACTTGCTGGGAAGCTATTGATAATTTGGTTCTTCCTCCGTAGTTTTCATTTTAAAGTTTTTTTAAATAATAAAAAAAAAATTTGATTTTTCGTTTTTTGGTTTTTTTTTGTTTACTACTCGATGAATTTGCTTCAAAATTTGCATGGAATTTATTTCTGATTGCCCGGATAAAATAAATTTTTAAAAACTGATTTTCTTAGCTCAGTTTTAATTTTAGAGCATTTTGAAATTTTTGAAAAAAATGTTTCTATTTATTAAGCCAATAAAATCTTAAAAACTACTCGATGGATTTACTTCAAATTTTCCATACAATTCAATTTTTTGATGAACTGGTGCGGAAGCTATTGGGAATTGGTTTTCTTAGCACAGTTTTTTTTTTAGAATCATTTTAAGAATCTTTAAAAAATTTCGATTTTTCATTTTTTTTGTATTTTACGTAAACTACTCGAAGAATTTGTTCGAAAATTTGTATGGAACTTTATTTCGACTGCCAAAATTATTAAAAATTTTGTAAACTAATTTTCTTAGCGCACTTTTAATTTTAGAGCATTTTTAAAATTTTTTAAAAATTTTTATTTTTAATTTTTTTTATTTTACGAAAACCATTCGATTGATTTGCTCCAAAATTTGTATGCAATTAATTCGCTACTATCTGAAGAAAACAAGCTTTGGAATACTAATTTTCTCAGCGCAGTTTTAATTTTAGAACACTTTGAAAATTTTCAAAAAAATTTTTATTTTTCATTTATTTTCTTTTTTGCGTTAACCATACTATAAATTTTCTCCAAAATTTTCATACAATTAATTCGCTATTGTCTGAAAAAAATTAGCTTTTGGAAACTAATTTTCTTAGAGTGGTTACAATTTTAGAGAATTTTAAAGATTTAAAAAAAATTTTGATTCTTCTTTTCTTATTTTTTTTATTCTTCGTAAAGTACTCGATAGATTTGTTCTAAAAATTACAGGGAAATTATTTGCGACTGCCAAAAGAAGGGAAATTTTCAAAAATTGATTTTCATAGCGTAGTTTTAATTTTAGAGCATTTTTAAAATTTTTAAAAAGAAATTTTGAAAAGAAAATGTTATTTATTTAACCAGTTAGATCTCGAAAATTACTCTATGGATTTGCTTCAAATTTTGTATACCATCTATGTTTTTGTATAACTAGGCGGGAAGCTATAGAAAATTTGTATTCATAGTGTATTTTTTTTATTATAGAGCCATTTTAAGAATTTGAAAAAATTTTCGATTTTTAATTTTTTTTTTTGTATTTTACGTAAGTTAATTGATGAGTTTGCTTTGAGATTTCCATGGGAATAATTTGCATCTGCCAAAAGAAGGATAACTTTTATAAACCGATCTTTTTAGCGTAGTTTTCTTTTTAGAAAATTTTAAAAATTTTCTTAAAAAATTTTCATATTTCAGTATTTTTCCCATTTTACGTAAAGTACTTGATAGAATTACTCTAAAATTTGTATACAAGTTATTTGCTACTGTCTTTATAAACCAAGTTTTAAATAAATAATTTTATTAGCGTAGCTTTTTGATCACTTCTTTTGTTTTCTGAGTTACTCTTGAAAATTTATAATAGTACTACTGAATTTAATTACCGTTACTAAAATTGACTACTTGGATTTACCAAGCTTAGTCGTGATAAAAAGATATCCACAAGATAACCAAAATAATAAATTCGAACCTATGTATAAGGCTAGCTAAAGTCAACAAAATTAAACACTTTAAAAGCTAACATTTAACCCAAACAAAATGTTGAAAAGGCAATCAACTAGCATATATATTCAAAATTTATAAAGTACAAAATGAATAAATATTAATGATGGACAATTTTTTTATATTAAAATCACATTTAAATAAATATAAAAAAATAATGAAACTCAAAGAGCTCTATGAGAAAGCATTCCGCCAAAGCACTTGGCAGCGTTTTTAAATTTCAATTTAAAATTTCATAATAATTATCAGAAGTTTACGTATAATAGTGTCATAATTTTGATTTGATTAAAACAAAATTATGATTAAGCTATTTAAAATGACTAAATAATTTCTTTTAAATTTTTTACTTGAGTTTGCTTAGCAAAATGTATATAGGTATTGCTTTTTTTTTTCCAGTTTATGAAAGTGAGCTCGATCAAAAATAAGTGTGACTCGGTGATGCTTGCAAATTCGAAAGAAATTTATTCAGGTGATGCTTACAGTTAAATTACAGATTGTATGTTTGATTAGAATTTAAGTTAGTGCATTTAAAAAAAAAAGAAAAGAAATAAACAAGAGTAACAAAATCAAAAACAAGACATGCAAATATTAATAATTTATTGTAAATATAATTATTTAATATTTATTTTATTAAAATATACATAGATTAAAAACTTATTCTATTTATAAAGCTTTATATTCGATATGAGGTATTCTTATAAACTTAAATAATTCGAACAATATCAATAAACGACGACAAAATTATTCCTATTTAAATTTACATTACATCTAATTTTGTATGAAGTAAAAAACTAGGAAAAGCTTTTCAACATGAAATAAAAAGCGACTTTAGCCTAAACTGACGTAGAACTTCTTTTTAAACACTTTAAATCGTATAAACTTAAATATTTGACAATGGTTTCGATAACTTGTGAATTACATTTCAAATGTTCGATGTTTTCGCTAAGTGTATCTATGGCATCTTGAATTAAATTTTGTTTGATAATTGCCAAATCAAATCGCTTTTTCGTTTCTCTACCAAAAAATGGATATAAAGACTGGAAGTTAATTTTAGCGAATTCCTCCACAATTTTTTCATTTTGTGCATAAATCAGAAGTTTTTGTTCTGAAGCAGAAAGTATATCGAATGTCGAAATATTACTATGCACGGTTATTAATTTTGATTTCATTGCATGCAGTTCTGTCAAATACATTGGAAATTTGTCCCATAGTTCAATATTTCGTGACCTTTTAATTAAACTGAGATTCCTTTCAGAAATCTCGTAACCTTGAAGATTTAAAATTGCCATACGTTTTATAATGTATCTTGTCTTAACAAAAGCTACTATTGCATCTTCGATTTCATTCTCTAAGGCCTCTGTTAATATACAATTTTGCATTTTTTCATCCAAAATTGCCCCATTTTCAATGAGTATTTCCCATTGTTTTGTCTGTACAGTTTTGTTTATCCCAATGATTAACGGCGTAGCGCCATTATTATTTTGAGCGTTAACATTTGCACCTTTATCAATTAACATTTCCACACAACTCGGATAATTATGGCCAATAATAGCATGCAAAAGTGTATCTCCATGATTATTTCTTATATTAACATCGAAATTTGTTTTTGAAAGTAGATCCACAATACCTCGTCTAAGATTCAAAACCACATAGTGTAAAAATGTATTTCCGCGTTTATCTTTAGTTGTTAAATTGATTTTGTATTTTACTAATAATAATTCTATGACTTCATAACAAACAGACGAAAAATCTTCAAAGGATTCCATCTTTCCATCGGAGTTAAATCTTTCCAGTAAAGAATCTCTGTGATCCAGAAACGTTTTTAGAACTTTGGAACGATGAAGTGCAATGGAAAATGGCGATTTATTACCTCTATTTTTTTTATCCGTATCAGCTCCATGTTGTAACAAAACTTTAATACTTTCAATATCATTGTTTAAGACGGCTTCATGAAGTGCTGTGTCATAACCCTCGTCTTCATCGCAGGAATTGACATCACAGCCAGCCTCCAACATTAGTTTTATTAGTTCCAAATTTCCTATGTAGATGGCGTAATGTATTGGCCATTTTGCTTCCTGCATTAAAAGAGCTAATTCTGCGGTGTCAAGTTCACATTTTTTAAAATGATCTGCAAATAATGCAATAAGCTCTTTTCTATATTTCTTGTTACTTGTTGATATACATTTTAAAACATTTGTTCCTTTATCGTCAGAAAGTGCAACGTTAGCTTTCGCTTTTAACAACATATTAATTGCTGAAAAGTCACACAATTTAACCGCCTCTAATAAGGGTGTTGTACCCGTTTGATCGCGGGCGTTTACATCGCAGCCATTTTCAATGAAAAATTGTATCATTCGATAAACTCTCATTCGAACTGACATATGTAAAAGGGTGGTGCCCTTATGATCTTTAGCCTCTTCAAGGTTAACTCCTTCTATTAATTTACAAAGTGTTTGTTCATCATTCCTCATGATTGCACGTTCTATCGTGAAGGTGAAAACTTTTCGGCCGGCGGTATTGGCAAACATTTTCTCAGTTTACGCGTAAAATATTTACTGAATTTCTTGTATTTAATTTGAAAATTTTACAGTAATAATTGCTTTTTCGCATATACAATTATTAGTGGCTTTATAATTATATTATTGATCATGCCTTGCGGTTTCGACGCACGAATGATCTTGTTACAAAATTTTTCTTGGACACGGTTTAATAGATAAAAATTGTATTTCAATAATGAAAATAGTATAAAATTATTCTAAAAACACTAAATAAAACAAAAGATAAAAGTAAACTACATAGACATTGAAATAGTTTTTAACTAAGTAATTATATTACAATTATTTTTAATTAAAAAATAATCCAAATAGAAAAGAAAATACATTTTTTAATAATTTCAAGATAAGAGTTTGAGCATCAACGAATCACATCTAATTGTTTAATAATTTTTCCGTTTTATTAATAGTTAAATTGGGATTCATCGATTTTTTTACTAAATATATAAAAATCGTTTTTATATTGCAAGATAACAAGTATTTAGTTTCATGAAATATTGTATAAGATATACTATAGGGTAGCACTGTCGCCTTTATCGTCTACTAACCTTGAAATCTGAGAAACAAATTACGAATACGTAAAATCTCACTTTTTTTTTGCAATCAAATTGTTTTTATGTCCTCAAGTCAGGAAAAACAAAACTTACAGAAGAATCATATTAAAAAATGCAAAATATATTCTGAATGACGTCCGAAAAATATTACATCAATAAAGTTTTTGTGTAAGTAACCTCTCTTTTCGGTTGTTAATTTAGATACAAGTACGTTTCATTTTTTTAGAACTACTTGCAACTCTACGATTATTTCTTTTCAAGGCGAAATTAACTTTTTTTAAATATTTTTATTTACGCTTCTAATTTTTTTAAATTCAATCCATGATCAAAGTATAATGATGAATAAATTGTTCAATACACGCGACTTCGAATTTTCAGAACATTAATCAGTTTTTGTTATGATCGCAGTAACAGTCAGCCACGAAGAAAAAGACTTCAAGCTAACGCGTGGATAACAAAAATTTCTTCGCTCATGCCTATTCGTAGTAACTATAAAAAAAAGATAGTGTTGTAGATTCTACGATTCTGGTTTTCATCTTCAATATTGGGTTTCATAAATAGAATTAATTAAACTCACCTTTGCTGAATTATATATGATGTATGCGTTAACGACTTCAAAATCGAACAGCTGATTACTTTCTCGAAGTAGAATGTTAGAACGTGTTGGTCGATGGATTACAAGAGGAATGGCAAAGAACGATAGTACCGCAACGAGGCATCCTGTTGCCGAATGCCAACATACAAAGATTAGAGCGCGAAAATTAAAAAGTTCATTTAGACATAATTTATTTTTATTGTGAATAATATTTTTTTTATTAATTAAACAAT
Organism: Anastatus disparis; assembly: GCA_017163975.1. NCBI lineage: Eukaryota > Metazoa > Arthropoda > Insecta > Hymenoptera > Eupelmidae > Anastatus > Anastatus disparis. Next base: position 3,796,226 of record JAFFSR010000218.1, on the reverse strand, counting down.
TTACTTCTCAGCTGTAAAATGCATTTTTTGTTAAATAATAATAAAATATTTCTATTTTCTTTTATGAAATCAAATAACTTTATATATAAATATTTTTTGTAAACTAAAGTTTTTTTTCATTTTATACTATACCAAATGTAATAAACTTAAAACACAAATTATAAATATAATCAATTTTTGTAGAACATTATGTCAATAATAATTGTTTTGATTTTTAAAATTTTTACAATTTAATAAATATAGGACAATTTAGAACTCCACTACAAGATGTATACAATAGATATTTTTAATTAATCCTTCAGTTTATTTGGTAATTTTAAATTTCTCATATAAAAAGTTGTAAAAAATACGAATTAAAACGAACCTAGTGAGTCCTAAACGGTTACTAGCTCTATATTGAAATAAGTAAAAATCAGTAAAGATTTACTGTTGCCTAAAGTATGACAGCCTTTTAGATTTGGCAACGTCGCTTTTTTGTTTATTTTAATTTTAAAGATCTATCAGAAAGGTTTCTTATATATAGTTTAGTTAGTATTATTGAATTTATTTTTATGAATAAATATATAGTTAGTACTATGATAAAAAATTTGTAACATTACAAAAAAGACAAATCTTTTAATAATGTAAAATTGTCAGGAGTACATGTATAAATAAATAATAAGTTTTCGAAAATAGGATATGTCTAAAATCCTGATATTTTTTGGGTTAATATTCAAAAAATAATGAATAACAAACAAAATGCTAATACTTTTCATTTGTTTTATGATAATATAAAGACTTTTTAAGAGATCTTGAAGATGAGTACTTAGTAAAGCTGCGAAAAATGTTCAAATAAATTATGTAACGCGATGCTGAACTTTGCTACCATGGAAAATTGGAAAAAAACTGATCTATGAAACTCTTGATATTTTTATTGGTTTTTATAAAAATAAAGATTTTAATATTGAAAAAAATTTGAATTTGGTATGTTGGACAGCCAACATCAGTATTAGCATAAAACTATGAGTACTCTATAAAGCTTTATATTTTTATAATATTCCTAACCCTAACTTCAAGCTAATCGAAATTTATGACTAGGAAATGTTTGCCTTTTTGAATAAAGTAAAATGAAAAACTCAAATTGTAGGTATAGTATACGGCGTTTTTGATAAATTATAAATCTTAATTCTGTTACAAAAGCAGTATTAACCGTTTTTGCAAATTAATTAACAAGCTTAAAATATTAAGATGCTAATTTTTCTTTCAAATCCAATGTTTTGAAGCTTTAAGTTAGGTTTTTCCGAGGTTGTATGCTAGATTTAACTAAAAAAGACATACAAATTTTAATAATAATAAAATGCCATGTATCTTCCGTATTAATAAATTGTTTTGATTAATTATTTGATTGGCTGTGTACTTATTATTAATATATTAGCTATATTTTCATAAGAAAAATCAATTTCTGTATTCGGATTGTTTATAACTTTATAAATAAAAAGATAAATATTTGATTTTGTGATACTTTAGTTAACACACGTATAAAAGTTTTTTTTTAATATTCAATTGAATAGATGGAACATTGAAAGAAATTTCATAGTGGCATAGGAGTTAAACAAAATTTTATGAAAAACAGTTGAAATTATGTTTTTAAAAGTATAGCAAATAATTAAACAATCTTTAACATTATCGAATTTTATTTAATTTTTGTTAAGAAAAATTCAAATCTTGCTTTGTTTAAATGATCAATTTGACAGCGTAGGTTATGAAAAAAGAGGGAGTTGATGTCAACTAAAGTACAACTATTTATTGTATTTGAAAGGAAAGGATTCTCAAATTAATGAACATGGAGTTGTTAATATTTAAACAATACATTTTTTCTATCCCATATTCACAAATTTTGTTGTGATTGGGAGTTCCTTTTCTTACATATACATATGAACATAAATATGATTATAGAGCTCAATAGTTTGGCGGTTAAAAGTTGAAATATAATGTTTTAAAAATTACTTCAATTTATTACAATGTAGCTCATTTAATTTTACATAATTTTATGAAATCATATAAAATCTCAATTAAAATGCTTATTTTTATTCGTTTTTGATTATTGAATCCCAACTTTAATAAAATTAATAATGATATTTTTTTTTAAATTTTATTCTAATATTCCAACGCTTATAATTAAATTACATGATAAAACAAATTAAAATAACATAATCTAAGCCAAAACATGCAAGAATAAAAAATTTATCTTAAATATAATATTACTTTATATTTATATCATAAAAATAAATAAATAATCAAAAACTTATTCTTTTTTATGAAACTTTTTATTTACTATGTACATATTTTTACAATTAATAATTAATTCTAACAATATCAATAAACGAAAACTTTTAATTATTTTAATTTTGAGTCAAATCAAAAACAAGAAAGAGCTTTTTAACATAAAACAAGAAAACAATGACCTTATCTTAAACTGATAAGAAGCTTTTCCGTAAACGCTTTAAATCATTAAAACTTAAATATTGAACAATATTTTCTAATACTTTTAAATTACATTTCAATTGTTCGATGTTTTCGCTAAGCGTATCAATGGCATCTTGAATTAAATTTTGTTTGATAATTGCAAATTCAAATCGCTTGTTCGTTTCGCTACCTAAACATGGATATAAAGACTGGAAGTCAATTTTAGCTAACTGCTCGACAATATTTTCATTTCTGGCATAATTCAAAAGTTTTTGCTCTGAAACAGATAGTATATCAAAAACTGAAATATTACTATGTTCGGTTATTATCTGAACTTTCATTAGACGAAGTTCTTTCAAAAACATTGAGAAATCATCCCATAGGTCATTGCGTGACGTGTTCTTAATTAAAGTAAGGTTCCTCTTTGAAATTTCTTTACCTTCAAGATTTAAAATAGCCATACGTTTCAGTACAGGATTTATAATTGAAGCCTCGATATTTTTCTCTCTGACCATTGTTAATATACGATTTTGCATTTCCTCATCTAAAATTACACCATTCTTAATGAGTATTTCCAATTCTTGTATCTCTGCCAAACAGCTTATCGCAACAATCAATGGTGTATCGCCATTATTATTTTTTGCGTTTACATCTGCGCCTTTATCAATTAACATTTTCATACAACTCGGATAATTACGGTCAATAACAGCATGCAAAAGTGTATTTCCACGATCATCTCTTATATTTACATCGAAATTTATTTTCGAAAGTAGATTAACAATATTTTGATCATCATTCAAAACCACACAGTGTAAAAATGTATTTCCGCGTTTATCTTTAGTTGTCAAGTTGATTTTGTATTTTAGTAACAATAATTCTATGACTTCGTAACAAACATATGAAAAAGTTTTAAACGATTCCATCTTTCCATCGCAGTTAAATCTTTCCAGTAAAGAATCTCTATGATCTAGAAATGTTTCTAGAACTTTAGAACTCGCAAATGCAATGGATAATGGCGAGAATGCGTCTAGATAATGGATTATATCCGTATCAGCTCCATGTTGTAACAATACTTTAATACTTTCAATATCATTATTTAAGGCAGCTTTATGAAGTGCTGTGTGATAACCCTTGCCTTCATCCCGGGAATCGACATCACAGCCAGCTTCCAGCATTAGTTTTATTAGTTCCGAATTTTCTATGTATATGGCGAAATGTATTGGCCAATTTGCTTCCTGCATTAACATAGCCAATTCTTTGGTGTCCAGTTCACATTTTTTTAAATGATTTGCAAATATGCCAATAAGGTTAAATCTATTTCTCTCGTCACTTGTTAATATAAATTTTAAAACATTTTTTCCATTATTGTCAGAGAGTGCAATATTAGCTTTCGCTTTTAACAATATCTCGATTGCTGGATAGTAATATAATGTAACCGCGTATAATAAGGGTGTCATACCTTTTTTATCGCGGGCATTTACATCACAGCCTTTTTTAATGAAAAATTTTATCATTTCATCTCGTCTCATTTTAATAGACAAATGTAAAAGAGTATTTCCATGATGATCCTTCACCTCGTTAAGATTAACACCGGCTATTAATTGACAAAGGGTTTGTTTATCATTTTTTCTGATTGCATCTTTTATCCTCTTGGAGAAAGATTTTCGGCCGTTTTGATCAACAAACATTTTTTTAGGTTACGTATAAGATATTTGCTGATGTCCTAGAATTTAGTTTGTTTATGTGTAAAATATTCGCAGAATTTCCAGAATTTAGTTTAAAAATTTTCAGTAATTTTTATTTTTTGCTTAATTTTACGTCTACATATATTAGTGGCTTTATAATGATTTTCTTAAACACGCCTTAGAGGTTTGACGGACGACCTTGTTACAATTTTTTCTTGAACACAATTTTTTAGTTTAGTAAAAGTTATATTTAGTTATATTTTAAAATTCAGTATAATATAAAATACATTGATAAACATTGGAATAATTTTAAACTAATAATATTAAAACCAATTTTTATTAAATCATATTCAAAATAAAAAAGCAAACAAAAACCATTCTTAAATATTTAGTGCAATATTAAATGATAGGTTACGAAACATCACACTTTTCAAGATATTATTTTGAGCATCAAAGAATTATGTTTAATTCTTTGATTATTTTCTTGTCGTTGATTAAGATGGGATTCATAAAGATTCTTTTTACTGACAAATGGTTTTTGTATAAGAAATGAGAAAATATTTCATTATCTGAAATATTTTATAGTCTTAAGATCTGAGAAATAAATTATGAATATATAAATTGTTAATTTTTTTCGTAACCAATTGTTTTAATGATTTTAAGTTAGGAGAAAACACGACTCAAAGAAGAATTACATTAGAAAAATGTATTATTAATGTATTAAAAAGTTACCACGTAAATAACCTCTTTTGGGCTTCTTAATATAGACTTAGGTACAGTTCATTTTTTTAAAATACCTGCAATAATGTATTCTTATTTTCTTTTAAAATCAAATCAATATTTTTTAAATATTTTTGTGCACAAAGTTGATAATAATTTTTCTTTCTATGATACTTAAAGATAAAATTTCAATTTAATAAATATATTGGTATTTTTAATCATGCTCTCATTAGAAAATCAGAGTTTTTAGACATTCTCGCCAAGTATTTTTAAAATATACCGCAGTAATTTCAGTAGTAATATATTTTACTCGATTAAATAATATAATTAACTATAAATTATTTATTTCTTTAGTTAACGTTAATTATTATTTTTTTTGTTTGCTAGCGTAATAAGAAGAAATTATTGATAAAAAAATTTCCAAGAGTTAAAAAATAGTTCCTTAGTTAACATATTTTATAAAAAATAACGAATACAATCGAAAACAGATGATAAAATGAAGAACAAAAAAATTTGGGTATTATATATAAATTATAATGAATTTCAAGCAGATTTTATGTCTCGTGCTGTCTGCGAATAACAAAAAAAAAGAACTCCAAGCTAACGCGTAGATAACCAAAATTTCTTCGCTCATGCCTATTCGTAGTCACTATAAAAGAAAAATAGTGTTTTAGATTCTACAATTCAGATTTTCATCTCGAATATTAGTGTTATAAATAAAATTATTCAACTCACCTTTGCTGAATTATATGAAATAAGCGTTATCGGCTCCAAAATTAACACTTTCTCAAAGGAGAGTATTAGAACGTGTTGCACAATATATGAAAATGGAAATGGCAATGAAAGACGCTGCAATGATTCAACTTCGGCTATACACAATGTTGCAGGATGCCAACACTGAGAATCTTTTCGGAGCGTAGCTTAATATACGCAAAGGGACGTAGCGAATATGCGAGCTGTTCTCTCTTTTTTGGCGCTGCAGTCGTCCAAAAAAATAAGGACGCAGCTGAACAGTACTATACGGTCCGCTGAGATAAGTGCGCAGGCTTCTGTGAATTGGGCCGCTGCGCCCCAAAACCAAGAAAGCTGCCTTACAATTTTTAGTGGCGCCACACTGCGTCTTTTTGTATAGGCTATGCTCTCAAAAGATTCTCGGTGAACATGATAAAATTAGAGCACCAAAATTTAAAAGTGAATTTTGACATAATTTTTTTTTATTAAAAATATTTTTTAGCAAAAAATAATAAACTTAAAAAGATATTAGAAATTACCAAGTTTCATATAACAATATTAGAATTTGTTTCGATTCTTGAAATGCTTACCCATCTAAATAAATGTAAGGCAATTTATAATTTCATTACAAGATATAAAATAGCTACTTTTATCCGATCTTAATTAATGAATTCTCGTCATAATCTTTTTGCGTGTAAAAAAAATTAACATTTTTATCTAAAATTTTCTATTTTGAATTTTTATACCTTTTGAAGTACTTTTATACAAGCTTCAATATTCAACAATTTTTTTAAGACTAGCTGTATTTACGTCAAAAGAATTGAAATTTTAGTCTTTTATGATTTTTGCCACAGGTAGACACAATACATGATCGTTAGAATACCTATTATTCGTAAATTATATATATTTTCATACGAAAAACAATTATCCATATTTGAATTTTTTATAACATAATAAATGAGAAAGTAAAACTTTTACTTGATTTTCTCATACTTTATTTTATACATACATAACAGTTTTTTAACATTCAATTGAATAGATGGAATATTGAAAGAAATATTTTAGTGGTATTATTTTATTAAAAATAATTATAAATTACGGTTCTGTAAGTACGTCAAATAATTAAAACTTGTTAATATGATGAAAATTCACATTGTTTTAACTTATTATAACTTAGCTCATGTTGGTCCTACGTATTAAATTATATAAAACATCAATAAACTAAATTAATAATAATTTAATCTTTTTCAGAACGAAATATCTTTGCTGAAAAAATAATTAGAATAAGTAGATTTTACTTTGTGCACTAAAGTAATAGGATTTTTCAAATTCATATATATTTATTTGATGTTAAAAACATCAATCATTATCTCTTATTATAATAGCAATAATTAATACATTTCCATAAATATTCAACAATTTAAATCCTCACTTTGATCTCATCAATTTAATTTAATAATTATCAGATGTTTACGTATAATAGTGTCATAATTTTAATTTGATTAAAACAAAATTATAATAAGCTATTTAAAATGACTAAATATTTTTTTTTAATTTTTAGTTGAGTTTGCTCAGCCAAATGTACATGGGTATATTTTTTTTCCAGTTTATGAAAGTGTGCTCGATCAAAAATAAGTGTGTTTCGGTGATGCTTGCAAATTCAAAAGAAATTTATTTAGTTGATGCTTATAGTTAAATTACAGATTGTATGTGTAATTAGAATTTGAGTTAGTGCATTAAGAAAAAAGAAAAGAAATAAAAAGAAGTAACATAATCAAAGCCAAGACATACAAATATTAATAATTTATTTTAAATATAATTATTTAATATTTATTTTATTAAAATGTACATAGATTAAAAACTTATTCATTTTTATAAAGCTTTATATTTAATATGAGGTATTCTTACAAACTTAAATAATTCGAACAATATCAATAGACGAAGACAAAATTATTCCTATTTAAATTTACATTACATCTAATTTTGGATCAGGTGATAAACTAGAAAACGCTTTTCAACATGAAATAAAAAATGGCTTTAGCCTAAACTGATGGAGAACTTTTTAAACGCTTTAAATCGTGTAAACTTAAATATTTAACAATCATTTCGATAACTTGTGAATTACATTTTAATTGTTCGATACATTCGCTAAGCGTATCAATGGCATCTTGAATTAAATTTTGTTTGACAATTGCTAATTCAAATCGCGTTTTTATTTCATCACCGAAAATCGGATAATAAATCTCCAAGTTTATTTTACTAAATTCCTCAACAATTTTTTCGTTTTGGGTATAATACAGAAGTTTTTGTTCTGAAGTAGATAATATATCAAATAATGAAATATTACTGTGGACAGTTATTAGTTTTGATTCCATTTTATCAAGTTCTTCTGAAATCATTAAAAAACCTTCCCATGGATTAACAACAGGTAAATTAAGTCCAAGCCATACTCTTTCTGATATTTTTTTAATTAAACTAAGATTCCTTTCAGATATTCGGTTGCCTTGAAAATTTAAAATTGCTATACGTCTTAGTATAAGATCCATTATTGAATTTTCGATGTGATTTTCTAAGAACTTTGTTAATATAAGATTTTGCATTCGTTCATCTAAAATCGCACCATTTTCAGTGAGTATTTCCCATGGTTTCGTCTGTGCAGTTTTATTTATCGCAACAGTCAACGGCGTATGGCCATCATTATTTTGAGCATTAACATTTATACCTTTTGCAATCAACATTTCCACACGACTTTCAAAATCATAGCCATAGCTATAGCTAAAAACAGCGTGTAAAAGTGTATCCCCACAATTATTCCTAATATTTACATCGAAATTTGTTTTGGAAAGTAGATTAACAATATTTTGATCATCATTCAAAACCACACAGTGTAAAAATGTATTTCCGTGTGAATCTTTAGTTGTTAAGTCGATTTTATATTTTAATAATAATAATTCTATTACTCCGCAAGCAACATCCGAAAAAACTTCAAAGAATTCTATCTTTTCATCAGAATTAAATCTCTCCAGTAAAGAATTTCTATGATCTAGAAACGTTTCTAGAGCTTCAGGAACATGAAGTGCAATAAAAAATGGCGATTCATTTCTTATATTCTTTTTATCCGTATCAGCTCCATATTGTAATAAAACTTGAATACTTTCAATATGATCGTATAAGACAGCTATATGAAGTGCTGTGTTATAGTCAGTTTCTTCATCACTGGAATTGACATCACAGCCAGTCTCCAGCATAAGTTTTATTAGTTGCGAATTTCCTATGTAGATGGCGTAATGTATTGGCCATTTTGCTTCCTGCATTAAAAGAGCTAATTCTGCGGTGTCAAGTTCACATTTTTTAAAGTGATCTGCAAATAATGCAATAAGCTCTGTTCTATATATCTTGTTACATGTTGATATAAATTTTAAAGCATTTGTTCCTTTATCATCGGAAAGTGCAACATTAGCTTTCGCATCTAACAATATTTTAATTCCTGTAAAGAAATACAATTTAACCGCCTCTAATAAGGGTGTTGTACCCGTTTGATCGCGGGCGTTTACATCGCAGCCATTTTCAATGAAAAATTGTATCATTTGATAAACTCTCATTCGAACTGACATATGTAAAAGGGTGGTGCCCTTATGATCTTTAGCCTCTTCAAGGTTAACTCCTTCTATTAATTTACAAAGTGTTTGTTTATCATTCCATCTGATTGCACCTTTTATCGAACTGGAGAAAAATTTTCGGCCGTCTATATTGGCAAACATTTTTTCAGTTTACGTGTAAAATATTTACTGATATATCTTGTATTTAATTTGACAATTCCTAAGTGATAATTAATTTTTCGCATATACAATTATTAGTGGCTTTATAATTATATTATTGATCACGCCTTGTAATTTCGTCGCACGAATGATCTTGTTACAAATTTTTTTTGGACACGCATTAATAGAATAAAAGTTGTATTTCAATAGTAAAAATAATATAAAATTATTCTAAAAATACGAAATAAAATATAAAATAAAAGTAAAATACATAGATATTGAAATAGTTTCTGACTAAGTAATTATATTTCAATTATTTTCAATTAAAACATTCCAAATAGAAAAGAAAAGAAAACACGTTTTTCAATAATTTCAAAATAAGATTTTAAGCATCAAAGAATTATATTTAATTGTTTATTAATATTTTCATTTTATTTATAATTCAATTGGGATTCATTGATTTTTTTACTAATATAAAAATCGTTTTTATATCGCAAGATAACAAATATTTAGTTTTATGAAATATTGTATATAAGATATACAAGGGTTATCACTGTCGCTTTTATCGGCTGCTAACCTTAAAATCCGGGAAATCAATTACGAATACGTAAAATCTTACTTTTCTTGCAATCAATTGTTTTTTTGACCTCAAGTCAGGAAAATCAAAACTTACAGAAGAACCACATTTAAAAAAAAATACAAAATACATTCTGAATGACGTCCAAAAAATATTACATCAGTAAAGTTTTTGTGTAAATAACCTCTCTTTTTGGTCGTTAATTTAGACACTAGTACGTTTTATTTTTTAGAACTGCTTGCAAATTCTACGATTATTTCTTTTCAAGATAGAATTAATATTTTATAATGAAAATATAATGATGAATAAATTGTTTAATATACGTTACTTCGAATTTTCAGAAGACTAATTCAAGTTGTTGTTATGATCGCAGTAACAGTTAAATGTATCAAAAACTACGATAGGAATACTATGCCTATGTATTATTATTTAATAAGAAAAAGATGTTATAGTACTTAAAAATTTATGCATATTGCGTTTTAATATACATCAGTTATTTCTTGAGTAATATGTTTCACCTAATTTAATAATTTCTGCAACGATAAATCGTTTATTATTTAGATAATGTTGATTATTGTTATTTATCTGCTTGTGTAATTTGAAAAAAATATTATTCATATGAAAATGAATATATATATTACAAAAAATAACGGTCAAAATCAAAAGCAGACGATAAAATAAAGAACAAAAAGATATAGACGTTATATACAATTTTGAATGAATTTCAAGCAATAGATTTTATGTCGCATGCTGTCTGTTAATAGCCATAAAGAAAAGGACCTCAATCTAACGCGTGGATAACAAAAATTTCTTCGCTTATGCCTATTCGTAGTAACTATAAAAAAAAGATAGTGCTGTAGATTCTACAATTCTTGTTTTCATCTCAGATATTAGTTTCATAAATAGAATTAATTAAACTCACCTTTGCTGAATTATATGACGTATGGGTTAACGACTCAAAAATCGAACAGCTGATTACTTTCTCAAAGGCGAATGTTAGAACGTGTCGCTCGATAGGTCAGAAGGGAAATGGCAAAGAATTCACGCTGTAAATGAGACGACCTTAGATTGCCGAATACCAATATACGAAAATTATAGCGCGAAAATTTAAAAGTCAATTTAGACATAATTTGTTTTATTTGTGAAAAATATTTTTATCTATTGAGTAATAATTTTTTGTTAAACGATAATAAAATATTTCTATTTTCTTTTATGAAATCAAATAATTTTTCGTTTTACGGTACATTAATATTTATTGTGAACTAAAGTTTATACTATACTAAATGTAATAAACTTAAACACTAATTAGAAATAATCAGTTTTTATAGATTGTGTAAATAATAACTGTTTCGACTTTTGAAATTTTTAAGATTTTCAGTAAATGTATATGATCATATCTCCACAACTTTTAATCTTTTGGTGATATGTCATTTTACAGCTGTCACTGGGTAGCGAATGATGCACACTATTCAAACTAGGTTCACACCTTTTGTACAATCTTGTTCCTCTATTTTTTATGTATATAGTGAATGTGCCACCAATGCTCCAGTAGATATTTCTATAAAACGTAAATTTTTACATGGATAAAAGTTCGGAAATTTTATCCATGTAAAAATTTTCGTTTTATAGAAATATCTACTGGAGCATTGGTGGCACATTCACCATATACATAAAAAATAGAGGAACAAGATTGTACAAAAGATGTAAACCTAGTTTGAATAGTGTGCATTATTCGCTACCCAGTAACAGCAGTAAAATGACTTTTCAAAAACATTATAAAAAAATTAAAAGTTGTGGAGATATGCTCATATAATTCCATTACAAGATGTATAGAATAGCAATTTTTATCTGATCCTCTGGTTTATTTCGTGATTTCGAATTTATCATGTAAGAAGTTGTAAAAAATAAAAATGGACTTTTAGCACATCAGTAAAGCGACTTCATAATTTTAATATTGAATGCAACCTCAATAATTGAAGAATCTGTAAATGCGCTCAGTAATGATATTGTTTAAAGATTCTAATGAATCTCAAAAACTAAATTTCTCGTTGTAATGTCAATTGATTTTAAATATTTTTGATACTAGAAATTTTTATTTACGCTTGTCTAATAATCATCAACAAGAAAGATTTTTTTTTTTCATAAAAAATTCAGAATTGTTTACAATTTTAATAAAATGGCTATAAGTCATTAATGAATTGATGAAAACAAAAACTTGTTATATATTTATATAATTTTACCTAACATATTCCAAAGTGGCTAGTTTAAAACATTTTTTTATTCCTTTTCCTTACCACTACACGGGCTTTCTCTCTTGCTTTTCCATTCCTCGTTCTCCCAACTCTTGTATGAAGAACGGCCCTGTAAAAAGAATGTTTACGAGTAAAAACGTACATGTGGGTAAAGTATAAGCGATAACGAGAGAGGTATATGTATATAACGCAGTAAAGTCGTAAAAGGTAGAGCGACGATTTTGAAAGCTCGTAAAAAAAAAGAAGAAAAAAAACAAGAAGGACGAGTGGCTTTTAGCGTAACACGAGGAGGTATATCTTTTAGACTTGCTGGCTTATTACCGTTTGGAGTAACCAGTGTATATAATGTACTTATCTTCTTTTCTTTATTTTTCTTTCTTTGCTTTGGCTTTCTATTAGATTTTAGTTTTATCTATTCGATTATATATATCTACTGTTTTGGTGTTTTTTTTTCTTTTTAATCTTTTGTTTAAAGTAGTTTTTGAGTTGGCTTGAAATGTGGTAAGTTATTCATGGATTTGCATCGAATACAACGAAATATTTTTTTTTCAAGCATCGAGCATTAATAATTTTTACAAATTAAATAATAAAATTTTAAAAAAGCATTGAAATTATTGTTTAATTCAACGCTGTAATTAAACATTTTATTACTTAATACTCTGTTTCTCGCGAGTACAATTTATTTCTCACATAACATTAATACGTTTTTGCTTATTATTAAATCCTTCTTGATTTATAGCACATTTAAAATGGACGCCCACTCGAAAGCTCGCGTAAACTTTTGCATTTTCAAGGAAATCGCAAATTATCATTTTTCACCGTGACTTGGAAAATAAAATTCTATTAATTATCACTGTTAACAGGCCAGCAAGATATATGGCTTTGAATGGATTAGGCACATAAGAATTGTACACAAATTCATTATGCACAGAATATTTTAAGACAAATTTTGTATACATAATATTAATATAAAATTTTAATATTTGAAAATTGTACACATAAAATTGTACACAGTAATTAATGCATAAAAAAATTTTTTCTTAAGCACAAACATTTGTTATAAATTTTTTTTTTGTAAATTTTATGTAAAATTTTTTTATTTATTTAAAATATTTGTGCTTGAAAAAAAATTTTTTTATGCATTAATTACTACGTACAATTTTATGTGTACAATTTTCAAATATTAAAATTTTATAATAATATTATGTATACAAAATTTGTCTTAAAATATTCTGTGCATAATGAATTTGTGTACAATTCTTATGTGCCCAATCCATTCAAAGCCAGATATATTTATTTCTAATTATGATGATAAGTTGATTTTCAGAAAAATATTTATTCGCGAGCACATCGCGTAGGTGATACGGAATGAATATTTATTTAAATCGTTGTATAAATGCGTTTTCCGCACTTTTTACATTCTACGCCCACTTTCATAATCCTAAAAGTTGATAGCCCAACGAAAATGCCCATATTACCCACCAGCAGTTCTCGATTTTACTGCTGATTTGATTAATAAATTTTACCAAAAACCTAATCACATATATATAGTTTCTCGACTGTATAAAATAAAAGTCTCCTTACCGGCTTGCTCGCACTTTATCGTCCATTAAAAGCCTTCCTCCTAAATACAACTTAAAAATGGTCTTAAGAAATACAAGCAAGAAAGAGAGAGAGAGAGAAAAGAAAAAACTAAAATAAAATGAAAAATAAAAAAAAAGAGAGAAAGTGTGTATACGCGTAGGTTAAAGTGTTAATGTCGCACGAGCGCCGGTATATATATACGCACTCGGCTCCAGTCAGACGCACGTTAAGTAGCTTTTATATACTTATTCTCTCTCTCTCTCTCGTTATATATACGTGTAAGCGTGTATACTTATATAGGAGAGGCTATAGGCTAACATTATAGCTAAAAGTTATAACCATACCGGCGACGAGAGTTTAGTTGTGCCAGGGAAATTAAGCTTTCTAGTTATGGGGTTTTGGCAGATATTTTGCTTTTTTTATGATTGTTTTATACTGGACCTTTTTTTTAATGTTTGAAACTATTGGGTTTGTTTTAAAAGTATCGAATGTTTGGTTTATTTGTGCATAGTAAAAATTGGTGGTCTGATAAATGTTGGCACATGAAAAGTTATATTAAAGTGTTAAATATAACTTCGTAAAAAATTTGATTTAGCTAAATTTTGATAATAGTACTTTTCGATACTAGTGCGTTAAATAACGAGTATCATTGCAATCGCACGGATATTTGTAATTTAACGCACTAGTATTAATAGTATATTATGCACCTAGGGAGGTAAAACAAAGGACAGGCCATAGCACGAGTGAATTGACACCCGAGGCGAAGCCGAGGGTGGCAAACTCGTGCTATGGGTTGTCCATTTTACCTTCCGTGGTGCATATACGATTTTTTGCCATACCCAGGCCAAAAGTACCACTTCTGTGATTTTGAGCCGGGAGTAGAAGTGGTACTTTTGGATAGGGTATGGCAAAAAGAATATTTTTTGCCATCCTAACCTCCAAATCGCAACTTCATTGCTCTTTTTTGGTTCTCATGGCAAAAAATACGGTTCGCAACTAATATGAAATGTACTATTTTGGCACAGAGTGCGTAAAATTGCACATCAAGAATTTGGTTGCGTTTTATTACGTGCAATTTTACGCACACCGTGTCAAAAACTATTTATTGTAATTAAAACGAAATGTTATATTCATGTTTTATACTATTTTCTTATTTTAGAAAAAATAATTTATTCAAATCAATAGGAAATATTTTTAAAAATATTTTCCATAAAAATAGAAAAAAATTGAATTATTTTCAATTCTTGAAACTTACATCGTAAAAATATTTTACATATCTTACGCATGGACCCAGTTTGTACTTAAAAATTTTCACCAGTACATCTTCAATTTATTTTTAACCATATAAACATGTTAAATAACACTTGATGATACACAGAAAGTATGTGCAATATATGTATATTCGAAAAGTCTTACTTTACATGGTATGTTAACGATAAAAGCCATTAGTCGTGCTCCTCTTAAAAGAGAATGTTTTTTTAATAAAATATGTACCAGCTGGGTAGAAAGATCTGCCGTTGCTGCTGCCGCTGCTTGCAAGGCTTTCGAGAATTTCCCTTTTTTTGTCCTTATTTGTAATGTTATTACATCACAGAGGCGCCAGAGGAAACCTTATTTTTTTTTCTTTTCTTTTGCCTTTATGAATTTTATTCGTCGGTTCGCTTTAATTTTCTTACTCTCGTTGAGCTGGATTGCACGACGACAGTTTTAATAATTTAATGGATTTTGGTATAAGGTGGATTTTTTCATTGTGTCTTTTTAAATACGGAAAAGAAAAGTTTTGAATATAATAGAACTATAAAAAATTTATTTTATAAAATATCTTTTTTATATTTTGTGAAATAAATCAACCTGTAAAAATCAACAGAATTTCAGTATATCAATATTATTAAATATCAACGAATATTAGCTTCTAAAATGTAAAAATTGTTAAACCAAAATCCTACCAATATCATTGATCGATTTTTGTAAATTATCAAATGTACAAGTTATCTGTAACTTGTTTTTAAACATAATTAGTTAAACATTAAGGATATTAATTTAAAAAAAATAATACTTATAGTTCAAAATATAATACAGGAAACGATTATTAAATTTCACAACAATCAAATATTTAAAAATAAAAAATCACTCACGTAATCTTAAGAACTCTTATAATGAAAAATTAATGACATTTTTCTACTTTATTCGACATAAAATTTTAACGCATTTTCCGATCGATTTGCCGATACACATATTTGCAGTTAATTTTTTTCTTAAACGACATTTAAAAACCTTTCTATACCCAATCGACCAAAAATTCACAGCACCTAACGATTTATTTCTTATCTCTATAACTACTGTTCGACCTAAAATTTTTAAGTGACATATAGATATATCCATATACGAAACACTAATTTGAAAATAATAGTAGCGTAAAACGTTATAAAGCGTTACGTAATGGCTCATAATTTTTCAATGATAAAACAAAATACAATCCACAAGGGTATGTATATATATATATATATATATATATATATATATATATATACAATTTGATTTGCATTATTTTAATTACGATATTTTAACGATCTTCTTTACTTCTCAGAGCCCGCTATAATCGCCAGCCATTATCCAATTCAAATTAATAACTTTTAAAAAAAGCTTCACTCTTTTCGATGCAACGCTCGAATCGTTATTAGATCGTAAATAAGAAAAGTGGGTAAGGCTATTTTTTTATTATCTTTTTTTTTTTTAACGCGATTAATAGTTTTAGTTATTTAGCGTAAATTTTTATTACCCGTGGTCTGGATTAAGCAAAGGTCGCGTGTATTTTATAGAGTTTATTGCTGTTTGAATGACGTTTATTTGTTTCATGCTAATGTGGCGGTGTTGAGAATAATGAAAATATAGTTTTCAGAATAATGACTATGGTTCTGAATAATAAGTGAAAATTTAAACATAAAAATTGAATAATTTGAAGTTATATTTTTATTCTATTTTATATATAGCAAAATCAATGAAGTAATGAATTATAATTTTCATTGTTAAAGTAATACCGGTAAGAAAAGCAAGGGGTTTGTGATCCCGAGCAAAACAAATTAAATTATTATAGCGTTATTATTATAAAGTGCGCTTATTTCTTGAGGAATACTAAATTCTTCATCGTGATCAAATGCTTTTCATCGCGAATATAAAATTTTTATTGATCGATTATCTTCCAGAACTTTTAATAAAAAGACTAGTGGTAAAACTAACTAATTATGGATAATATGATATTCAGATTTGACGTTTCATCCAGATATTTAAATTTTTCTAACCTACTTGATGAAGCTATATATATATATATATATATATATATATATATATATATAGTTTTTTTAATGACTTTTATTACTTTCCACAGTTAATTTTTAAATACGAATGTAAATTTATAACCTCTAAATGAAACTTTTATCATTATTAATAATATATTGCTGTACAATTGCACGCATAGACCAATAGCGACTCCTCGCTTCGATATTGGCTGGCACGAAATAAGCTATAATATGCCTATGAATTACAACTTCCATATAGTAATGAACCACAGACACGAGCAAGACAAAGAAAAAAAAAAAATGTATATGAAAAAAAGAATAGGAGCACCCTTTAACCGCAGGATCGACAGCTTTGGTGCCAAGTTCAAACGTATATGTATATATTTATCGATCGACATTGAAATACACACGCGATATACTTGGACTTGTAAGGCAACAGCCCTCTCACCATAGGCTTTATTATTCGTGTAGTTCAAGTGCAGCCCTAGGGGTTGCTGGCCTCGAGACAAATGCGTGTGTGTATGCATGTGTTAAATGAAAGTATATATACAGGGAAATGAAAAATTGAGAATCGTGAATGGAGTATAGGGAAAGGTATATACGATCGAAGAAATTATCGCGATGAATTTTTTAAATTGTGGATTTCAAATTTTGTGTAGAATTTCTTTTTGTTTATTTTGAACTAGAGAAAAGCAGAGGTTGATAGTTTGCTTATTGATTTATTGCGAATATGGAGTTTAATGATTTCAAGTTTAATGAACGACTTGTAAGAAAAATATCATTCTTTGTTGTGATTGTGAGATTTTAAAATCACAAAATAATGTAAAAAAGCCATAAGTTGATGTTTTTAGTTTTTATAAAAATACAATAAAATGTTTGGAAATATTTATTGTTTTAGTTAGTTTTTTAACCAAATATACTTATAATATTTTCGATGAATTTCATTTTTTATATCCACCCCTTATACAAAATCTCCTATACAAAAGGGTACCAAAAACTTCCCAAAGTTTTCGCAAAGAAAAAGCGATCTATACTTCAAATGCCTCTTTTCACGTCAAAAACAAAAAAGAAAGCCCTTTCTTCTTCTCCAATCTATTCTATTCCATCCACAAAAAAAGAACAGAAAAAAAAATCATCCAAAAAAGCTCTCTTTGCTCGTACAATGTTCAAAAAAACAAAATGAAATTCTCCCTTTTCTCAATTTTCTGTCTAGCCGTTTTCTCTCTGGTTCACGGTCAGCGCCACGGTGTCGAGACGCTCGGCGCCACGACGTCGATTTCCCCCTTCCCTTACTCCTCTATATAACAATTTAACTTTTATCTCCTTCTCTCTCCCTCTCTCTCCCATTCCATATATTCCTTTCTCATTTCAGGAAGAAAAGGAAGCTTTAGTATAACGTTTGTTGGCGGTATTATATGGTGCCTTGAACTCGTAAATTCGTACGAGTCGGGGAGAGAAAGACACTTGGGCTCGTTTACCTTATCGTTCTTTGGTTACATCGATTTCAGGATACATAGATATACGGACGCATAATTTTATGCATACCTCGTTGCGCGACACGCGATTTGGAAGAAAGTATTTTCTTTTTTAGGAATCACGGAGAAAACCCCACGACAATTTGATAATTTAATTTCAAAATTACAAATTGCATCGTTTAGTTTTTAACTTTTAAGTTTAATATTGAAAAGTAATGTTTATGCTATTGCTGAATTTTAATATTTACAATCAAAAACAATTTATCATGCCGAAACATTTGGTTAAACACTGCGATGTATTTACCAAAAGGTGATCAATAACATGTTTGTTGAAGGAAAAAAACACATGAGCATATGTTACCTATAGCTTATCGCTCCGTTTAAAGTACATAGATATTCATTGATTTAACATTTGTAAAAAAATTTATGTGTTTATGTTATAGGTTCAGTATGGAAATCAATTTTTTTTACTATAACGTTATTTTAATAAATTTGGTTGAAATTAAAATTATAATTAACAAATTTTTTCTTTTAAATCTATTATTATGTAAAAACTTAATGGATGGGCAAATAAAAATGTAAAATAGAAAAAAAAAACAATTCCTCGCAGTATCGTTTCCTACAAATTTTCCAAGAAAAATGATGCTAGAAAAATATCCGACATTCTACTAAAAAATAATCGTATACGAAAGGAGAGCATATAAAAAACGAGAAAAATAACCGAGTGACTTGGCAAAATTTTCTTTGTTGTAAGAAAAACATCGCGAGTCTAGGCTCTCTCGTGTAAGTGAACTTTATACGTCGTGAAATATATTCATAAGGAATAAAAACGTCTCGTTTTGAGAAAAAAAAAGGCAAAAATTTTTTTTTTATCGTCCCTCGAAACGATCGTAAATCTTTATATTTTTTTCCCCTATTCTTTTTCCTACTCTCCTTTCGTTCTCTTCGCTTCCTTGCGATATACAATTTCTAGTGTAATTTGAAATCGATTGCCGTTTAAAGACTTACTTTTAGCTAAATTTCTGCTTCTTTATTATTTTTGTTTCTCGGTATACTTAAGCGTATGCGTGCAGGTATAGGGCTTTGGAAGTTTCAAGGTCCGACTTTTTTTTCACGAAGGAAGAAATATTGAACTCCGCTAAAGAGAAGGGTTTTTTTTTATGCATTGACCTTAGTAAGTGTATAGTGTAAATTTGAATTAGATTGGTTGGTTTAATGGTTCTATGAAAGTCTTTGTTTACGTTGACGTAATATTTTTGACTCTTTTTTTTAGATTGTTTGAAAAAAAGACTATTTGATTTTTGCTCAAAGAAAGTATGATAAAAAAATTCATTAGCATTTATTTTAATTATTTTAATAATGTTCATATATTCATCAGTTGATCGTTACTGATATTATGTTCTTCATTGTTGGGCTAAATGATGGAGAAGGTAAAAAAAAATTGATTTTTTTTGCTAATTAGATTTTTGTTGATAGAAATTTTTATTGCAATAGCATGACAAATTTACAAGGATTTTTTATAACTTTTTTATGTTACAATGTCTAGGAATCAGCGATGTTACTTTCACAATAAGTTTTTTACGGCTTTGAAAATGTACAAGTAACGTTATTTAATTTGCACTTGGAATAATAAGTTGATCTAATATTTAGCATCGTGTACAAGAAGGTTTAGTGTACTACCAAAAAAAAGTTTGTTTCCCGAAACGACATATAATCACGCAGTCCAAACCGGAAATAAATCATCTATATAAGTAAACGTGTCGTTTGGTTCTAGGAACACAGCCCAAAAAGAAAAAGAAAAAAAACTAAATATTCAACTACTCGTACTTACATACTTGCTAACAAAAGACAATTTCACCCCACATATACCCCTATCATGTGATTTGTGCTCACGCATCCACAAAAACCCTCCCGTTCATCGCGAAAATCTCTCACGACAAAAAAAAAGAGAGATACACATTACAAGAAAAGAAAGAAATCGACGAACCCATACGCAAGATAATATATAAATCACAAGATAGGCGGAAAAGATCCAAATGAAATCAAAAGAACAAAAAGTATTTTCTGTCTCATTCTTCCCTTTTGTACACATTCACAGAAAGAAAAAAATAAGTAACTCGATCGTTGCGCTACTCTTCCGGCGTGTCTATATGGATATATAAATAAAATTCGATTTTCAGCTAGAAAAACTTGTCTAGTTGGGAAAAACTTCCTCTCGGATAAATCGTCAAAGGTCATTCGAAACTATGCACACACGTGCTGCACGCGCCTAGAAAACATTCTGATGAGGGGGTAACATATATGTACATGTACGTAAAAGGGGGAAGGTTTAAATAATACGTATGGGGAGGAAAGTATATCTATATTGTAATTTTTTTTTTCTTTTTGCTCGAAAGTAAGCACGAGATTCTATGTGAAATTGTCGCAAAATTGTCTTTTTTTTATAGGTTATGTTGCAAGTTACTTTACCCTCCACAATAGGTATCGGTGGAGGGTAAAAGTAAATGTTGTGGCAGTTTGTGTTTATCTTGAATCTTTGATAATATTGATGGAATATTGCTTTAATTTATCGTAAGTTCTTTGATATATGGGGATATATATGTCAGATTTTACGATATTTGGATTTTGCACAATAACAATATCAGCATAAAAGTTTTGGAATAACAACTATTA
The DNA here is from genome assembly GCA_017163975.1 of Anastatus disparis. Taxonomy (NCBI): domain Eukaryota; kingdom Metazoa; phylum Arthropoda; class Insecta; order Hymenoptera; family Eupelmidae; genus Anastatus; species Anastatus disparis. Next base: position 3,775,029 of record JAFFSR010000218.1, on the reverse strand, counting down.
TAAAATTGTTTATTTATTCAATAAATATGCTGTAAATAATTTGTGTAATTTTTAATAATTTTTTTACTAAAATTTTACACATAAATATACGTAAAATTAACAAAATTTTTGTGTATTTTTAAGCAAAAATAATTTTTGTCATTTTTTCATACACATTTTATTATTCAAAATCGCATATAAATCATAAATTTTCGTATGAAAATTTTTATTTTGAAATCCACACAAAAATTATTTTTAAATTTTCATACGAAAAAATTTGTGTCTCTCCTTAAAATACTTTTATGAGTTAAAATTAAAATAACAAATTTTTCACAGTGTACAATTAAAATTAATTCATATGTTCACATAATTTTCCCATTTAATGATAAAATAAATGAGTTCTCTTATTAAATTTTCTACCCCTACAATCGCGTTAATAGTTAAAAACATATAACTTGTAATAATTAAAAGTAATTAAACTTATAGTAAAAAAGTTCATTCCGACGTACACGCGATAAATTATGGGAAGTAAGACAACAGTGGATTCCGATTACTTATTCAATAATAATGACAAGTACATTGTTGTTGTGTATAACCCATTTAATAATGAATATTATGTAAATCGCCGAGAGACCTGCCGCAGTTGATGCTTTTAATATTACATCAGGGCATATCTGCTAGTATAAAGATCTTTCTATACACATTCGAGATTGACATTTTGACGTTTGGTGCATTAGTTAACGATCTTCCCTGTATCTTATACATAAAATATAGATTTTCGTGATGCATATTTAAAATGGTGGAATGCCTTGTTTTTAATAAAAATAAAGCCCTTTCATATAGGAAACTCAACCGCATTTCAGAAATTAAAATTTTATTTTAATTTCATTAAAAATTTTAAAATACATAATAAACTGTAAATTACCTTTGTCTCTAAATCTACCTGCTCCCCTCCTTCACTATTTTCTCTCTCTCTCTTCATTTTAAATCCACCCCTTGATTTCTGTCTCGCCTTTCGTCGCACACATGGTATAGGGTGGGCTAAGCACAGTAAGACAAGCGTATTACAATACTTGGCGAAGAAAGAAAAGATTATGCGCTTATGCTTGTACGATCGATAAAACGCAGATATGGCGTATTTAAGGGTGCATGTATGATTTAATTTGGAATTTAAAAATTTAGTACAGGTATAGGACCCCCTGCTCAGCTTAGTTTTTTTACTTCATTTTTTTTTGCGCCCTTTGTTCTTAATTTTATATTTGTGTGGGGTTCATTTAATTAAAGAGATAGATATTGAGTGACAGGTATGTGTTTTGCAGAGAAGGTGTTTCTTTTATTTTAGAATTAACCTAATTTTAAGTTTTTAAATTTTGGAAATGTTATGGGATAGCACACAAATGGTATAATTTGTATAAAGTTGAAAAAATGAATTTTACATTTATATGATATTTGTTTTTCTTTTAGTTTAAATTTGAATTTTTTTAATTGAGCAATTAAAAAATCCTAAATATTATTGATTATAATTGTTTTTAATAATTTCAGCTGCTGAAGTAAATAATCATAAAACAATATTGAGCAATTAATAAAATTCAATTTTAAAATGTCAAAGACATTGATAATACTATTATCAGATTAGACATTATTATATTAGATACTGACGTAACAAATTAAAATAAAATTTATACGAAATATCGCGATGAACCTATTTAAATTGAAATTAATGAATTACCATCGAGAGCCATTATTTTTCGGTTCATTAAATTTTTATGAAGTTTCACTCGATTGATTACACCATTCAATTAGCTTGCAACGAAAAACCAAAAATCTTTTGTATATTGATTAAAATAAATGAATTTGATGAACGTGAATCGAATTTTTCATTGTGTTCAAAGCAATAAAAAATGTTGAGAATCCCAAATTGATAACTTTATATATCACAATCAATTAAGATATACTTTGAATCCGATGTAAGTCAATCCATGTTAATTGATGGTTTTGTTGTCTGTGCTTGTTAATTAATCTTAAATTCGAATGCTGTACTTTCAGGAACATTCTTCTAACGCAAGGGTCTATCAGACTCAAAGTTTTTGTTAGCTGGTAACATTATACTAAATAATTATTTTTAAGCTTATAAAATGTGTTTTGGAAATGCAATAAAAATAATTTGAGGATAATACTGAAAATTTTACGAAAATTCATTTGTTTTTGTATTTCCGAAGGTAACAAACAAAGTTTATTTTGTAAAAATACGTCTGGGTCTATCAGACCCATATAAGTTAGGACCTAAGGTTAATAAAAATAATTTTTTTTAAATTAGTAAAATCATACAATGCTTCTATGGACTCCGGGACAACGCAAACTATCAAGTACAAAATAAGAGCATGAAAAGCTAAATGTCATCCCGTAGCCGAAGCTAATTTTTCACTTATCACTTAATACACCCAATGCATTTACAAGCTCGGGGAAAGAAAGGGCAAAGAATTGAAGTTCTTCATTGGTAAGTACATAATACAAAAAGCTCATCCAAAGGTTTCTTTCCTCGTGTATATACGCTACAAATATCAAACCTTTTGTCCTAACAAAAATCTACCCCTTATTACAATTTTTCTTGACTCTCGGTATCGTAAACTTGATTAATGATACTAAAACCGGAGATGATACTGTATCTTTTTTTTTCCTCTCTCTTCTCTATCCTGCCAAGTTTCTTCCTTAAAACATTTATTTTTCTTTAAGCAATAGAAGAGATATGCCTATAAAAAATTAATGAACCAGATTACTTATATGCCAAGGGTTGCTGGAGGAATTGTGATCGTAAAGGTTTTCGGTACGATTGAATTGGTAATACAAGATATAAAGGAAAAAAAAAGGAATATAGATTTTATTTTCCTTCTTTTTTTTCGATACTCATCGTGATGTTTGTGTTTGCGCAGATTGCGCAAGATCATTTGTTGTACGAGGAAGGAAAAATCGTATCGGATTAAAGTATTTCATTGATTTCAATGTTTTTAAATGTGAATGTAAGATAGAGGAGTTCATGTTTGTTTAATTATTTTGATGTTACGAAATGTTTTTTTTCTTCTTTGATTAAAACGAAATTGTGATTTTTTATGATTTATTTATTTATTTATGTCACCGCGGCAAAAATCTTATAAAGGCAAAACTAGTTTATAAAGGGCTGATACTTCAATTTTTAAGTGAGCAAAAAGATAAATAAACTTTACCAATAATGTAATTTCTTTCTCTTCTGCATTCAATTTTAACTATAACCTATATAGTATATTGGTTGAACTATTAAAATAATAAATGGCATAAAAATTATTTAGGTTGCTTTTTAAAAGTTATATTATCTCTAATATATTCTTTGATTGTAGAATAAAAATAAGTATTTTCTATTTTCCATGTAGAAAGAAATTAGGATCATTACAAAAAAAATGTAAAAAAATTTTAACTCAAATTCATTAAAACTAATTATCTATACACAAAATATACAATGTTGGATTTATTTTATTTAACGTCGCTGTATTTATGCCATCATTGCGATGCTAATTAGCGACGGAGGTCATTTCAGTGTGCTTGTGAACAAAGCACATGAAAAGTTCAGCGGTGCTTGTATCAATCGGCTGCCAAGAGCGGGATTCGAACTCGGATCCTCGAGATTAAGAATCCATCGCTCGACCGACTGAGCCACTGACGATCTTATAGGGCAGGTACTAAATACATACTAAAATTCTTAAAACTAAAGAAAATGTATTTATTTTATAATGAATAAATAAATTAACTAACGAAATCACAACCAAATTTTAAAAAATCACTATATTCCACCGAAAACCATTTAAATAATTCTATCTCGATTTTTCTTACTTAACGCAAAACAAATATTTACCCAAGCCAAAAATTTTTGCACGGTATATATAGCTTGCATACCGTGAAATTATTAGAAAAGACTTCTTTTTATTTTTTACATTGAGAAAACAGTGTTTTGGCAAAGCACAACAAATATCTAACGAAGCAAATTGTTAGGTGGTATCTTTAGTTTTCGGCATATTTGTTATGCTTGAATGATCAAAAATAAAGTTTTACTTTAGAATGCGATATATTTGTCACATAAAGTGTCTGCGGGTAATGTTTTAATACAAATAAATTGATAAGATTCTCGAAAATATCTTCATTAATTACGTCTGTGATTTCTTAATAATATTTTTCTCGCTTTATTGGGACTGTCTTCGATGGCATTTTTCTTTTTAAATTAGATAAGTTTTATTAATATTGATCATAATACATTTTGGTCATCTAATAAAGTTTTATTAATATTGATCGTATTACATTTTGGTCATCTAATAAAGATTTAAAAAAATTATTAATATATACTTTGATCCTTTTTAATAATTTACTTAATTTTTAAATCATCTATTCAACCATAAAAATAATTTTTAAAATACCTTTTTAGCCCTTTGGCTGACATACAAAAATTTTTATCAATTTGGCTAAAAGTTTAATGATGCTAGATAAATTGCATAAAAAATTTTGTCAAAATAGCTAAAGACTTAATAATGTTAGATAAATTGTTAAAACAATTCTTAATTTAAACTTTCCAACATTTTATTTAAAAACAAACAAACAAAGCTTTCGTTCACACAAACTTTCTAAATAACAAACGACATTTTAATGTTTATAAATAAACATTTACCAATTAATCTTAATTGTCTTCGAACAACAAAAAGGCGATTGTTTGTTAAAATAATATTTTGGTAAAGTTGCAAAAAGTAAACGTTTTCGGATTATTAATCTTTTGTTGTATTGTTGGCCTTGAGCTCTCTTTCTCTCTCGTTTCAATTAACAAAATATACATAAATACACAATTGATTTAACTTTCACGAATTTAAAGGTGCATGCGATAAAATAAAAAAAATAAGTTCATATATGCCGATGAATTGTATAAATAATCAATGTGTTTGATTGACCTCGATTAATCATTAAGTAAATATTAATGTGGGTATTATTAAGTTTAAAAAAATTTATAACAAATTCTGGATTAAAATAATATGAGAAATTTTTAACGTAAATATTTTAAAAGAAATAATATGGGTTACAGTGTATAAATTATCTTAACAAATAAAGCATACATTGTTGATATTATTTGGAATGATTGTAATTTATGTACGGTATATTTCTTTAAAAAATAATAACAGCAGCTTTTGTCAGTGTATTAAAAATAATAAATAGTTTTCAACAAATATCAAAGTTTTCATTGGTTAAAAACTTTCCAAACTTTTATTTAAAAAATAATGTAAAGAACATCGTGCAGACACCGGAGGTAAAAAATCAAAACAAATTTTGGTGACAATTTTCCCCTTTTACTCTTTTTATCTCTCTTTTTTTGAAAGAAGGAAATCCGGGAGGCGCCGTATTCGACTGCTCGTCGCCATAAACTACACGCGCAAAAATATAACACGCGAGAAAAAAGAAAACGGAAGAAAAGGAAACGCAAAACTTGACACACACACACAGACACGCAAAGAAAAAGAAGAAAAAAGATAAAAGTCTACGTGGCGCCGTTGAAGTAAAAGAAAGAAAGAAGAGAAAAAGAAATGACAAGATATACGCCTAAAAACCAATCGAGACGAGAAATTTACTTTTCTAAATTTACGCCTTGGGTTAAGATATTTTTTCTTCTTATATTTCGTTTGTATTCCTTTATTTCCTTGCAACGAAATAAGGAAAAAAAGAAAGAAACTTACAGTACGAGTTTTGTAAGATTTCAGAGGGGGTGAAAGATTTAATGACGCTTGAAATTACATTTCGCAAGTCAATCGGCCGTATACCTTGTAATGTGTGATAAATCTTTTTCGATTGTATATATCAATTTTTATTTTCGTTTTATTTAACTTTAATTCGATAATTGATTCGGAAGGAAAAAAGAAAAGAATAACGTTTTGTAGGTCAGTTATTGATATATATGGTGTGAAAGTCGGATTATTGATGAGATCTTAAAGAAAAAAACAAGAAAAATAAACGTTTCTTCACGTGTTATTTTACTTTTACACGCCGTATATATTTATGTAATTACATTAAATTTCGGTAAAATTTTACTGGAGTATTTTTATATTGCGAAAGATTTCTTAATTATTTTTTTACATTTTCAAAACCATTTAATATTTCTAAGGCTATAATTTTAATTTATAAATAAATATAATTAGTTTTGAGCATTATATTATTCACATTTAAGGCGACTTCAGAGGTAAGGCTAGATATACATTTTGTTATTTACAAATTACGTTTTGACTTTATAAAATTCTTTGGATTCTTAGGTTTCTACCTTTCTATGGGTTTAAAAAAATACTGGAAATCTTAAATACCTCATGTATTAAAAGCGTGATTTGTAAACTAAAAAATGAAACTTAACTTCAACTCTGGGGTCCCCTTAAGTAATGCATGGTATATTAGAAATTTATTCACCATCAGCGATATTTGTTGAATTAAAAATTTATTGACAATCAACTATAAATATCGAATTTCATCAAGAGTTAACTTTAATCTTACTTCAATTCCATTAAAATGTTAAATAAAAAAAAAAGTTCACAAAATTGAAAAGTCTCATAAATTTTAGTCAATTTGTTCTGCTATGTGAAATAAAGGAGCAGCATCCTACTTCTGTTGCCGCAACATTAACAATACTTTACGAGCGTGTTTTTGCTTCTCTCCTTGTCATTTTATTTTTCATTCTTTCTACATGTATATGTATATTTTCAACTATAACATCCATCGCTTCCGTCGTTCAAGTTTCAAATAATCTCTCTTCGTTGCACATACACACATGCACGTATCGCTTACGCATATATGCGCAAATACATGCACGGAGTATGGATAAAAAAAGAGAAGAAAGTAAACGAAACGTGACGTTTAGGCACTCTTTGAATATAATCATTGCTTATATACTCGGGATGGCACGTGTGTATGCCTCCGACATTTGACCGCGTATATATATACCACTCGTCTGATGTGGTTTATACGTTGAGAGATATTATATGCATTCTCCTTTTTTAGTTTTTTTATTATACTTACTCTTTTATATGCTCTCTATTTACCTTTAGCTCTTCATTTTTTCTGCTTTTCTTTTATTTAATTTCATTTCTCTTGGTCTTGCGTTTCGTAGCTCTGTTTAATCAAATTTTATTAAGAATCTTTTACAATAATTAAAACTCCTACCAAAATTTTACGATCTTTTTCTTTTTGTTAACATTTATCCACTCGTCTCAACTTACAAAAATTGAAGACAAGAAAAATAACGAATTTAAGGAAAAAAAAACCGATGAATTGTTTGTACTCTAATCTTTGCAGAATCAACCATATACCATATCACATTACCAAGTGCATCAACCTCTCATTCTTTCCCTCTCTTTCTCTCTTAAAGTTAAAGCTAAAGTGCAATAGACATAAAAGATTAACAAAATTTTTATGGCCAATCTATCAATCGAAAATCTATCTTCGAAAAGGTAAACAAAATCGTCGCACAGATTTAGAGATCAATCATCCGCGCTGTCTTGTAACACGAGAGCGTGTATACAAACATCTATTTTTGTGTGTTCTAGTGATTTTTTTTTTTTAATTTTCTTCTTCTTTCTTTCTCTCTAATACTTTATTCCTGGAAACTTATGCAACTTGAAATATTGCGAATTTTTTGTTAGAAAAGTTGATTGTCAAAATAACTGGGTAAATGTTTTTTGGACGCGTGGCAAATTGGTTTATATATTTATAAAAAAAAATTATTTTTTCTTAAATTCATTTTGCTTATGTTTTCAAGCTCTAAAAAAGAAAACAGGATGATGTTTTTAACGTTAGTAAGTAATTCGTAAGCAAAAAAACAGTTAAAATTGTAGAGATCGTCAGTAGCTCAATTGGTAGAGCGGCGGATTCACAATCTCGGGGACTCGAGTTCGAATCCCGCTCTCGGCCGATTTACACAAGCACCACTGTACGTTACATGTGCTTTATTCACAAACACACTGATGACCTCCGTCGCTAATTAGCATCGCAATTATAGCGTAAATACAGCGACGTTAAATAAAATTAAATAAAATTATCAAATTTTCCAAGTAGAGGTATAACTGTCATTTATTTGACGACAAAAATTATTTTTACATAAAAATTTATCAAAATATTTATGGTACTAGAATACTTTTATTTTATAAAAGCTTCTAGTAACCAGATTACTTCATTAAATTTATTAACTATATCGCATAAAATAATTATTTTTTGTTTTTTAATTTGCAAATTATTTTGTCTACAAGCAAAAATAACAAGAAAAAAAGAAGACGTTAGAAAAATAAAGAGAAATAATGGACTTCCGTTAAAAAGAAAACACGAGATTACACAAATAAATTTTTTTTCTCCTCGAGCTTATACATCTCCAAGTAGTCAATATAATGTAGTCTTTTATTTTTTATTTTTATGTATCTCTATACATTTGTACTTCGGTCAACAGGAAGCTTTAAAGTTGAAAGCAACCATACCTTTGTTTTCATTGGCGCGTCACCCCCTCTATACACATCGAGATATACAAAAAAAAACTCTTTACGCTTATACGAATTACGTAATTAACGTTATATTGTAAGGTAAAAAAAGAAAGCTTTTTTCTATTTGTTTTCTTTTAAAGGTCTCTTTCATTTTTGTTTTAGCTGCTGGATATGTATTGTTTAAAGATAAAATTGAAAGGAAAGGTTTTTACAATGTTAGAAAGATAAGAACTTTTACTACGTGTTTTGGTTTTTGGCGTTTCAAATGTTCTTGTAGTTAGTTATAGTTTTTGAGAATCAATGGTTGAAAATTTTTTCAACTTTTAGGATATTTTTAGTTTTAATTTAAATAATTATTTTTCTTTTTTATAAAAAGTCAAAAAAGAGAATCAAAAGGTACAAAATTTGAAATTTTATATTTAAAAAAACAACATAGCTGATAATTAATTTACAATGATGGAAAATACATTTTATTATGCTTTGATTTATTTGTCAATAAAAATCTGTCAATTGACTTTCACTTCATAAATCAGAAATATATTTTAAATTTGAAATTTTTACAGGAAAAAATAAATTTTTTTGAAAAACAGACAACAAATTTTCGTGAGATTAATTTAAAATATTAACTCGACACTATTTACACAGAACGATTATTTTAATTTCGAATAACGAAATTTATAAATTTATTCGTACTTATTTATAGAGATTTTAATTTAAATGCTCATGTTAAAAAATTCACCAAAGTTTATGGAAAAATTTGCTAATAGCATCGGGAAATTTTCATTAAATATCTCGGAAATTTCATCATAAATTATGGTAATTATTTCTTATAATGCTAATCAATAATAACTTTAGAGCGCGGTGGTGTAACGGATGGAGCTTTTGCCTTCAGCGCAGTGGGCATGAGTTCGAATCCTGGCCAGATATCTCTGACCTTTTTTCCAAACAAAATTAATGTATGTACCATTTATATCACGACTCTTAAAAAATCCGACCTCATTGGGTATCAATTGATTGTTGGTCACAAAAGTGGCTGACCATCCATCGGTATGGTGTGTTCCAGAGTCTAGCCTGATGTGTTAAACAAGAACCGGGTTGGGCTCCCTTGATATCACCATATTAAAAAGGTTAACATATAGAGGACAACATCCTCATATATTAACTTTTTATTAAAAAAAAAAAAAAAAAAAAATCAATAATTACTTTACTGTAAACTATTGTAATTTTTACTAGAATATTTTACTCCGTATAAAAAAAATATTTATCGCTCACATTCCATTTTTCAAAAATATTTTCAATAATAACTTTATACTCTTCACATTATTCACATCACACAGAAATACCTAATTCTCATAAAACTTCGCATCACAAAAGAGGCTTTATCATTCTCCTTTTTTTTTCTAGAATAGAACGTACTTATTCTCTTAAAAGATAAAAATGTGTTTGTTATTTTTAATAATAATAAAGAAAAGAAAAAAAAAGGCGCGGCGACGTGTTTTATCGCAATAGAAACGAGCTAAGCGTTGCAAGAAAAAAAAAAAAAAAGAAGAGAAGACAAAGGAGAAAGAAAAATGTATTGTAACTTACGTACGTACGTATATCTACCAAAGGCTCTCTTTCCTCTTCTTTTATTTAACTTTTCTTTCTTCTTATATAGAAATCATATAGAAAGCACGTGAAGACTGCTCGCAAAGCTCCGTGGAACTTGCGAACGCGTTTAAAAAAATTTCGATTTCAAGTCACGTTTGAGACGTGCGCCCGAGCTAAAAAAAATATACACACATACAATGTTGTTGGTACTAACTCTCCGTACTGTTGAATCATCATTGTTTCATTTTTTTCACTCTTATATGTATTTTTTTCGTTAAATTTTAGTTTAATTTACTTAAGAACATTTTTTGCTATGTGATAATTAATCTATACTCTGGAACTTTTTTATAAGCATCTTGAATTAAAATTTATAATAAAAAATTATCTTTTGTAAAATTTTAAGACAAAAAAAAACAAAAAAATATTTGAAAATTTGTAATTTGTTTTGTTTTTTTAGAATTACAAATGATATTTAAAATTTTTTTTCGATCAAATATATTTTCTATCATATAAAAATTATGATTGAATTTTTTCAAAATTTTGTGATTAGTTTTAAAAAAATTACAATCAATCATTACTAAAAGTTATTTGATTTGTAACTAACTATACGTTCAACGGTTTAAAAACAGAAAATCCATCGATATCATAATAAAAAAATGATTAATTTCAATGTAAAATAAAGTGTAAATTTAAACTGAAGTAACATTACGTAACATTGCAATGTAAGTTAAATTAAAATTATTCCTCGCGAGCAGCGTGTCTTTTGAGATTACAAAGTAGCAGAAACGTCTTTGAAAAGCTGTCGCACTTAATTTATTTTTGTTCTTTCGATATTTTATACGTTTCATTAAACATTCATCGTTTGTACCTCGCGATACCGTTAGATTTATTCTTATTATTTTTCAATGACTTACAAATTTGTAATTTAAACAATCTTTTTTTCAGCGGGTATCGTTGCGCGTGGTATGGTAAGTTTTAAAGTGTATATATATAAAAATTAAAAAAATTCTCTATATCAAGTCAGAAAATTGATAAAGTTATTAGTAATTTAGAATTGAAAAAATTTTTATTTTATATAAATGAATTTACATTTATTATTTTTCGAGTTAGTATACACCATATCGTTAAACATACATTTTTTATATTTAAATAAAAAAAAATTAAAAAAACAAGAATAAATTAAAAAATTTAAATTATAAAAAATTTGAGCGATCATTTCATAAAAAAAATACATAGGAATAAATTCAGCATCCTCAATTAATTTCGTATATTTTTTCTCCTCTAATTAAACAAAAAGCCAAAAAAAAAGCATAACAAAAAATTTCGACACGAGGCACATCAAACATTACGCAAGCCTAAAAGCAAAAAAAAAGTCATCCAGCTTCTCGCTTCTTCCGTTGCGAATCTCTGATGTATCTATCGTTGCAATTGGCAGCTATCCAAATGGGCCGAAGAGGTAAGAAAAAAAAAATAGTAGAAAAGAAAAAACAAACTTTGCGATATATGTTCGATAATGTTCTATATATTCGTCGTGTAGAGGAGAGGCCGGAAAATTGAGCTAGCGAATTATTACGGTCAGTGTGTTGCGTCAGGAATTTTTCCGAGGAAAATGATGTTATATTGCGTTTAGTGAGTCAAAAAAGAGAAATTTGATCTTTGATGCAAAAATTAGTCGGATTTATTTTCTTTTGGTTAATTAGTTGACTTGATGGATTTTTGTTGTTGTTAAGTTAGTAGAAAAAAAATTAATTTTTGTTTTGTTTTATTACTTTTCTGAAATTTGTTTTATTTTTAATAGAAATTTAATATTTCGAAGTTTTTAAGTATTTCCGTTTTATTTATTTTCAACTGTTGGAACTGAGTAAATGTGTTTATAGTAAACTGTATTTTTGGTACTCGGGACATGAGCTTGAATTTATAAAAGATATAGATTATTTATAAAGAGACTATTTTTAATATTTCATGTATTTTTTGTTATTACAGTAAGAATTAAAATTATTCTAAATTTTCAAAAAAGTTTAAAGATTATTAATTAAATTGTTTAGAGGAAAGATTAATAAAGCGTTGTGGTAAATAAAAATAAAGAAAAATTGATAAAATAAAAAGATCTCAGTCGCTAATTAGTATTGTAATGATAGCATAAATACAGCGACGTTAAATAAATAAAAAGAAAAATCTTTTTGTTTCTCGTTTGTTTAAGGGGAGACACAAGTGAAACTGTTTCGCAACAAAAAAATGACGTTTTTTATTTTTAATTTTTAACCCATAGCACCTACAACGAAATCCATGCGTACTGTTGTTCAAAATCATCTGAAAAATCTATAAAAAAATTTTCAGCCTGAAATATTAAAAACTGTGAGACTAGTTCCATTTTAGCTGCTGCCTTTTTTACCAGTAAACCAAGCAGTAGTTAAAATGGAACTAGTCTCACAATTTTAAATATTTCAGGCTGAAAATTTTTTAATAGATTTTTCAGATGATTTTGAACAACATTACGCATGGATTATGTTGTACATGTTATAGGTAAAAAATGAAAAATAATAAACGTCATTTTTTTGTTAAAAAACGCAGTTTTATTTGTGTCTCTTCTTAAAATAAGATTTTTCTTTTTATTTATTTAACGTCGCTGTATTTAAGCTATCATAACGATACTAATTAGCGATGGAGGTCTTTTCATGTGAACAAAGCACATGTAACGTACAGCGGTGCTTGTATCAATTAGCCGAGAGCGGGATTCGAACTCGGATCCTCGAGATTGCAAATCCATCGCTCTACCGACTGAGCCACTGACGACCTCATAAATAGTAGAAAATAAGTAATGCATTAGTTCTGAATCTATAGTTTTGAAGATGCAAAGAGTGAAAAAAATTTATTGTATGTATCGTCAAATCTAATTTCTTTTTATTTAAAAATCTAATTCTTTTAAAACTAGTCCATTTAAATGTTTATGTTTAATTAAATTTTTTTTTATTATCAAAAAACAATACCAAAATTAAATTTTTCTTTATTTTTATCTGCCACAACTCTTCATTAATCTTTCCTTTAAACAACTCAATTTCCATTCGTCTGTGTACAAAACAGCCTTCAGACAAATCAATGTCTGGCAATAAACAAATTCTAAAATGAAAAATAAAAAAAACAACAACCTGCCGGAAGCGTCGCGAAGAAAAAATTAATTTTTTTTTTATCCAGCAATGATATCTTGACAAACAAACAATGTATAACTTTGTAAATTGGTATTGTAATTAAGATTAGTGTTATTTAATGTATTGTTTATGTATTAAAATTTTTATATACAACTACTCCGAACAATAATTAAATGCTAATAATTTAGTTTGTAAGGCATGCGTTAATGACGTTGGGTATTGTATTTATAAAAATAAAGTGTCAAGAGAATAGTAGTTTTTGTTTTTAAAATTTTTAAATGGTAATTCTTAGTAGTTTTTAATAGCCTTATGAAGAATATTTTGTTAATAAAGATTGTCAAAAAGGATTAATTTTTGACGAAGATAATTTCTTCGTTTGATTTGAATTTTGTAAAGGGCAAAAATTAACTGCGTAACTAAGTAATAAAAAGATAAATAAATTATTATTCCAAGTTTTCTCATAATTTCAAAACTACATATAGTATAAAAAATAAACAATCAACGAGCAACCAATCGCTCTTAAAAAAACGTAAACAAATACCCATTATGAAATACCTACCAGTTACATCAACTCACCAGATAACCATTCAAAAAAAGAAGAAAAACAAAAAAATAAAATAAAATAAAACAAACAATTTTCCCGCAATCATATATATACACTCATTATCTCAGCTCCACAATCCTAAGCAAAACCTATACAGCTCCACTGGTGGCATTCGCGCGAGTCCTTGAAAAAAAAAACCATCCAGCGATGGATTCCATATAGCATGAAGAAAAAAAAAACTGAATTACACTTTTTCCTCAACAATATCAGCTCGACCTTTAAACCAAGATCTCGTGTATTAATACGAAGCGTGGGTGTACTTTTCTACATTAGTGTTATGAGAAAAACTAACATAAGCTCGCGAAGGTCCTCGTCTATATAAGCAATGTATATGTTTCAGTGCAATATTAAAGTACCGAGGATTTTATAATGACTGGTGTATACGTATACGAAGGTATACGCGTACAATATGTATACAAGATGATAAATGACCCTGCCTCTGACTGTCGACAAAAGTATAAACATACATTCATGGTCAATATCTTTTCTCTCTCCATCTCGCTCTTTCGCTTTTATTTTTTATTCTTCCCTTCTCTCTTCATCATTTTTCGTTCTCTCTCCGTCTCTCTTTCGCCGTAACGCTGGCTCAAAGCATTTCATTCGCTAATGGTAATTTGCACCAGAAAAACAATTCTTTGAATTTAATCACGTTTTTTTTTCTTCATTCTCATTGTTTTTTTTTTCTTTTCTTATTTTGCCTTGTTTTCTTTGAAGAATTGATAAAAAAAAAAGAAGATGGAATTAACGAGGATTAACTAATGAGAAATTCGCGCTGGAATTTGTTGACTACAATCAAGACGTAATATAGTTTTTGGCTTTGGTCGCATTAAAAACGTATTAAAATATACTCGATTACCAAGATAGCTTACGTAATTCAAGTATATCGGTACAACGTTGTATATCGTACTTGCTTTGAAAAAAATTGTCGCGTAATTATTATCTTCAAGAAGCTTCTTAATCTGCACGTTCGGTTGTTATGCCGATGATAATGATTTCGAGGCTTAACAATTGATCGCGCGGAGTTTTAATTTTGTTTCGATGATGTTTGATTGAATAAAACGAATCGTAGCTTTGTTAGACGATTTTTTTGTAATGTCGTTTAATTATGTTCAACATTATGCAATTTTTTATTTTGATAGGCTTGCTGGTTAATTAATGGATTATAGTTATAATACCACGATTGCGTTTCTATATTTAAAAATACAAAAATTTTAAAAGGTGATTTTCTCGAATCGTAGTTTTACATAATTTTTGTATTTTGTTCTTCAACTTTTGCAATCATTGATAAATCAATAAACACAATAATCAATAATTTGTGAAAAGTTGATTTGAACAATATACATATTCTGTAATAAGAATATTATCGAAAATTAATAGAAAGGACAATAAAAAGAATCCAATTTTAATTTTTTCAAAGAAACAACAAAGTAAAATTGAAATATTGAAGATATTTTGAAATTGTTTTGTTTAACATCTTTAAAACCAACTTACATTTTTACATTGATTACATTTTTTTACATGATTTTACAAAACATCTATTCATTTCTCTAAAAAGACATTAGCTCTCAACTGTCTTCTAATCATCAAAAATTTCTTCATAAAATAATCTTATACGTTTTTCCTCATACTTTACCAAGAACAAAAAATAATAAGAGTCGTTGTATAACGCACAAAGAAAGCAGCGATAGATTAACAGTGCGAAAATCGAGAACGCGAATGAAGCGTTAACTAATGTTGATTTTAAAAAGTGACGTTTCGTGTTTGAACTAAAACACACTTTGTGTCCATCCTATCTATTTTCTCAGGCGCTCTCTCTCTCTTTCTCCTGCAGTAAAATCGACAATAGAAAAAAAGAAGCTATAGGGGAAAATGAAAGACGAAACCTTTTTTTTTTTCAAAAGAGAGATAAAAGAAGAAAAAAAAGTGTATAATTCTTGAAGGGAGAATAAAGTGAAGTATAAAGTACTCCCACTCTTCGATATTTTACAGCACCTGAGCCAACATTGGCTTCTCTTATCTTTCATTTTTGTTCTTTTTCGTTCTTTCTATTTTTTTCTCTTTACTACGACGTACCTTTTTATTCTTTTTTAAAATATAATTTTTTTTGTTTCTTATGCTTGATTTTTCTTCTAGAAAATCAAAGATTTACCGTATTCGCACTAATAAACGAAGCATTTCCATATATGTTTTTCCTTGGCTCATCACTTTCGTTCGTATATACTTTTCTGTTTTTTTTCATTCTCCTTTTTTTACGTTGCGAATTTATAACAGAGAAGTTGCAAATCTTTCATTCATTGAATTCGCGCGATAAAAGGAAAATTATTTTTTCTTTCTACTGTTGCTAGTAACGGTGATTAGTTTACGTATGAATTACGTTTTTTTAATGCGCTTGGATTGATTTTGCTTACTTGGATGTTTCTTTTTAGCATTGTTTATCAACTCGAGAAACTGAGCTTATCAAACTGTTGTGATGTGTCAGTTTGTTTTTAAAAACCGCTTGATAAGTATTGCTTTTTTTAGTCATAACAATTTTTAGGAAATTTATATTTTTTATTGAAAAAATGAACTTTTTATCTTTTGAAATAACAGAGGAATTTTGTTATTTGAAAGGTAAACGTTAAAAATAAAATTGTAATAAAAACAAATTAAATTGAATTTCTCAATTACGCGAGGCTTTTGAATTTCAATCATATTGTTTTTATTTATTGCTACACAGTTATATTTTCAATATTATCAATATATGAAAAATGTTAATTTTATTAATTTGAATTTTTCCGTTTAGTTGAAATATACAAAAAACTAAAAATTACGTTAAAACGAACTAAAAATTTAATTTCGGTAGTCAATAAATTTCCGGATTGAACTAGAAATCATGTGTCCCATTTCAATTTCAATAGAACGAATCGATTTTTACGATAAAGTAAATCAATCATCGGTGATAATATAAATACGAAAATTAATTTTTTTTATCGTAAATCTAAAATAAAATTCAGAATTATCTATTTTAATTGTATTAATTAAAATTGGTCAACTTTGGTATTCTTTTGCTAATTGAATGCTGAACTAACTGTGCTTTGAAACCTTCATCTTATTTATGAGCAAAAATTGTTTAACTTAATTCGGTAAAACTATAATAATATTTCATATTTTATTTATTAATAAAGTCTCTCATTATGTATGAGAGTGATGTTATACGAAGTATTGAGCTTAAATAATAAAAAGATAAAGCACTCTTAGTTTTCAATTCTCGAAATTATGCAATAACAAGTATCCGACTATAAAATTGAAAGTTAATCTTCTTTCACCGTATGAAAAATCCTAAATATTACAAAGTAACATTTTTCCTTATTTAAAAAGCAAGTAATTTTATCTCCAAAATTCTTAACAAGTCTCGACTCGAGTATGTCTCGAGCCATTAAATCATTCAAGATCCGACTTACATTCGAGAGATAACAAGTCAGCCTCAGAGCTAAACAAACAAAAATTAAAATTAAAAGCTAATATTGGATTATCAATCGCTAAACATTCCACACATGTCAATCAAATTAACGCGATTCTCAAAGCAGACATTGTGCCGCCAGTTCGTAAGTATATCTTGCGTGCTCAGATTTTTCGATCAATCGATGTCTGCGCGTTATGTAGGAGATACACGTGTAGGTAACACCTGTTGATTCTCGTGAAATCGCTAGATTTTTTTTCGCTTGGTTTAATTCATCGAGCGTGAAGAGAGCGTAACGTATTCTTTTTTTTTCGAATTCTTATGGGTTATGTACCCAGAGGCTGTTTGGTCGTTTGATTTTAGATGGAACGTTTGAAAGTAATAGAGAGAGAAAGTTTGGATAATGTTCAAAACGTTTGATATCGTAATTGGTTTCCGAATTTTTTAGTTTGTAGTGAACGATCGACACGTGTAATTATTTTTTCTTTTCTTTTCAAATTGGGTAATCGTGATAATCGTGTTTGGTTAAATTAACATGAGAATTCAGCAAGTACTTTAATTAAAGTAAATTTTTATGTAAATAAAATTTTTGATTTCACAAAGAATTGATAATATTTAAATATATTTAGCAGTAGCAATTTAAATATACGTAGAAATTTTGATAAAATATTCCAGAAGCTTTGAAAAATGATACCGAAGAATTTTTCATTTTCACAAGGTATATTTGAACGAATAAAAAAAATTGTGCGAGTATGATAACACAAGGCTTCCTCAAAATAAAATTATAACTTTTTAACTGATGTCAGTCAGTGTAAAATTTTTTAGAAACATTTTTTTTTTAACAATTACTTTTAATAAAAAAATTACAAAAATTCTTCTCGTTATTTAAGTTTAATTGAAAAATCAAATAAGACGTCATTATAAATGAAGATATCAAATGTTCGTAAATGAAGATATCAAGAAAGATGAATTCTTTAGTAAAACAAAACTACTCGAAAGAAAAAAATTTTTTTGTAACCTTGAACATTTGAAAAACTAATCGATATTGTTTAACGAGCTTATTCAACACATAATAAAATATTTCTTCTCTGTAAAACATCAAAATAGTTAATGAATATTTTAATTAGCAAGGATAAATAAAAAAAATGAAATTTTTTTTTTTCACGAAAAAATTGATCTTAAAAAATTTAATTGATGGTATACTTTCTTTGTTCTATTTTACTATATAATAGTTAATAGTTCCAAGCAAATCCGTGACTCACAGGGTGTGCAAACTTATGAATATATAATTGTCTTCAGAAATGTATACTATTAACATTTCATTAAGCTATATTATATATAGTCAAAGAATTTAAAAATCTATTAAAAAATAGTATCGTACTCATGGAAAAACCAAATATCTTCAATATTTATTTATCTTGATGGATCAAACTCGGTCAATCCACACGCTCAAGATATAAAAGTAATATGCCTACGCGTACGCGCGCGCTTTTTATTCAAAGAAATGGAAAATAAATAATATCAGTAATTACTAATATCTATTGGCAATAAAGCTCGCGTCCTTTGCTAACTTAAACGTCATCGAGACCAGCGATAGTAAACCAATTTAACGAGGAATCTCATCTAACATTATCAGCTTATCGAGATCAAATTGTGCGAGTTTGTTTTGATGTTTGTTCAATAACGAAAAACCCTTGAGTTATCTGTGACGCGTATATTGAATTTTTAATGATTAAAGTTTGAAAATAATAGTGGAATCAATCGTACCTACGATAACGGCTATCCGAATAGTAAATCATCGATCGGATCTGAAATTGATTAGAGCAATGACTTTTAAAAATACTATCAAAATATCAGTTGCGAGATCTTAAATACTGCGCCTCAAATTTTAGTGGACAAGAACATTGTACTCGAGGTACTTAGCATTTAAAGTGCAGGATTAAAGTTGGCTATTTGTCGATCAGCGAAGAAAAAATATTAAAAGATATACGAAGCTGTATGAACTATCTTTAAAATTTTTAATCAGTTGTAAATGAAAAAAAAAGTATTCACATAAGAATTAAAGAATTTTTGTTGTTGATTAACATCTTATTTGTTCTAGATTGATCAAATAATACTCTTAAGTTTATGACGATGGTTTTTCCTGAAAATTTGATAACAATTGTCATGTCTTTTTCAAAAAAAAATTTTTGATAACAATTTTTTTAATTCAAGGTAGGAGGTCATCAGTGTGCTTCTGATCGAAGCACGTGTAACGTGCAGTGGTGTTTGTATCAATCAGCTAGTGGTGAACGTAACTTGTATTCACGCACACCCCCACACGCACGGATATTTTCTAAAAATAGCATATTTCGATTAATTATTACTAAAAATATAATTTTTTAATGTTATTTTAATGTTCCATCCAATGATAATTTACAAACGATTATATTTTTCAATTTCACGAATCTTTCTCAAATTTCATGAAATATTCTAAAAATGTATTTTTTGTAAATCATTGATGATTATTGCTCAATCTCAATCTCACTTCGTAGAAACAAAAAGACATACTCAAGTTAATAAACTATGGTTTTTAGATAATTAGAATGACAGTTCCTAAATAAAGACCTTATAAGATGCCAAAAATAAATCGCGCCAACGTTTAAGCGTCGCATGTGCAATCTGCAAGGGACGCGTTGGATATATTTTTATATGACAATCTTTTAATAATGCTCGAAGTAGATTATGCCAACGTCTCGTATGACTTCAATGTTGCGCCTAATGCTTAGTCAAAACAAAGTATTAATTTATTCAATATCTTTATAGCGAGGCTATAATTAAATGCTTCGATTACTAAAAATATCAGTGTAATTTTCTTTGATTAATTAATAAAATTAAACTGGATGATTTGTAAAAAATTTCATTATCGATATTATTGAATGATTAACATAATTTTAAAGAAAATAACTAAAATAATAAAAAAGTTTAATTAGGGTTACAGAAACAAGCCCGTCTACATAAAAAAAAGTTTTTCACCTCGAAAAGTCCAGTATACAGTTTATAATACTCGAAAATCTAAAGCTTTTCTATTTGTAGCTTGGGTAATTTGGCTCCAACTAACGCGTTTCAGCTTATAGTTAAAGTTTCTGTTTTCTTTGGAACTCGAGAACTTGACGCTTCTGTCGCTTTTTCGCGCATATATGCAATGCTATATACACACGCAGCAGAGACGCAGATCGTGTGCAGGTGGTTTCCTTTCTTTATTTTTTTTTTTTTTTCTTCTTTTTTATGCCACGCTAGTTTCTGCGTGTGTTTCTTTTTATATTACGGTGGCGCATGTGTGAATGTTTGTATTGAAAGGAAACTCGGCTGGAAAATTCCTTGTGCTTAAAGCGGCAATGATTTTATACAAAGACATTCCTTTTTAAGAGTGATGTAAACAGCTGAAAGGTAATCGCTTGACTTTTTTTTTAATATGCATTTCTAGTAAGATCGAACGTAAAGCTTCCATTTTTTTTGTTGGATGGAGAGAAAATTAATAGGTTATTTGGTGTTATGTACAATTTGTGTGTGACTGTTTGTTTTGTTAATAATATGTTTGTGCCTTGGTCTTTAAATTTTTAATATTAGATTGAATAATTTTATTCTTTTAATCTGTTTATTTATTTATTTTTTTTTCTGATAGAATTATGAATTTTAATAGCCCACTTTTTTTAACTTACTGAGTCTGGTTACTGTAGTAGCCAAAATACTTTTACCAATAAATGATACTTAAATTAAAGTTAATCAGAAAGTTTTGAAAAAATTCTAATTTTCATATGACAAAATATTTTTTTGCTAAAAAAAAAAAAATAATTTTAAATATCGTTTGTAACTTTGAAATAAAAAATAAATAAATAAAAAAAATTTAATTTTGGTCTTAAAATTTCACAAATAACACATTTCATTACAAATTTCAGCTTGAGATCTTTCTAAAAAAAGTTACAGAGTATGGCTTAATTATAATCAACATAATAAAAATAAAGTTATTAAATGCACTGTCACTAAAAATAAGTGCAAGATTAATTGAATACGAATCAATTACAAAAGAATTTATTTCATACGAAGCCAAAATGAAATAATAATCTGCCAATATTTTTCGACTCGTAAATTTAATCTTGGTAAAAGATTAGAAAGGCGTAATGTTATATTAACCATTAATCTTATATGAAATATATTACAATCGCAAAATATGATATAAATCTCTGACACTTAATGCCGGTCGGTAAAGTAAGTTGTACAAATTTTTGTTGTTCAATACGTAATTTTCCTATTTCGCTATTGGAAAATTCTGAATTTGATTCAAATTTTATAACTTTTGTTTGCAAAAAAACAACGTGATTCGATTTTTATTTTTTTATTTAATATTGATGATTTAATTAATTTGAATTTCATTACAATGTAACAATATTGCGATTTATTTGAAATTCATTTTCGCAATGCAATCGTAAATTAAATTAAACATTTTTCAAAACAATAGCGACAACTGTAAATCTTGATTCGAGACTTGAGAAAATAAATAAACAAGAAAAAAAATGTTCCTTTTAGTAAGAAAAAAAGCCATATAATTTATTGAAAGATAAAAGTAACTGTATCAGTTACACCTACGTGTATCAGTGGTTATCCAATCAAAAACTACTGTGCAAAACTTGTACGCAGTAGTTTTGTAAATTATCATCCTCGACAGTTTTGTTCTTTCATTTTTTTCAGAAATTGATAATTTAAATAAAGCAAAATTGATAATATAACCGCGTGCGTCGATTCTTATCCAATTAACGACTGTACAGAACTTGGATGAATTTATTTTTGACATTCTGCACTTTTATATAAAGCAAATAATATTTAATTTAAAAGAAAAAAATATATTTTACGTTCTAAATTTAAAATTAATTAATCCTAAGGAAAAAACATAATCTTAAGTAATCCTTTCTTTGTTAAAATTCATTTCGCAAAACGAGCTTTCAATACAAAGGTTACACTAAACTTTCCTCAACGTTAATGCACAAAAGCCAAACGTGTATATAAATGTATATCCCAAAAAGTTGTTGCTCGTCTTTAAATTTCTTTTTTTTATTTCTCTCGTTCATTTTGCGCTTTAACATTCAGCTCGAAAAGAAAAGAAATGTTTGTATATGCATGTTGGAGAAACCGGTTGTTTCGAAATCGCGCAATATACGCGTGCGTGTGTGTTTTCTTGTGTACAAAACGTTAGGAGATTTTATAAAGAATAAGATGCTAAGTCAGTGGTGTTTTGGCGCGCTGCCAAAATTTCACGAGGCAGAGAAAATATTATACAAGATTTTAGCTCCGAGCTGCTTTGTGGTAACCTTTTTGCTTCGGGAGCTTTTGTAAAGTTTTTAAAGAAAGGAGTGATTTCTGGAAAGAGGTTAGGTTTTCATATGAAATTGCGGGGAGTGGGGGAATGTCAAGATGCGTGGTTTATGGTGTTTTCCTTTGAGAACGTTTGTGGGAAAGAAAAATGGGCTTTTAAGGAATATTTAAGAATCTTTTGTTTTTATAATTGCTTGTAGTTGGATTTTTTGTAACTTTTGATAATAATTTAATTTTTTTTTAATTTTCAATATGAATCAAGTTTAACAAATTCATAAAAAATAAATAGAAAGTCAAAACAATTGTAATAGCATTAATTTACGTTAATCCAATATCAATATACGTATAAAGTCAATAAAGTTTGCATCGATAATTCATTAACAATAAAATTTTACAAAGTATATAACTTTATGAGCTTGTATGACCTATATTCCTTTAACTTGATATTTCTGAAAATTCTGACGCTCTATTTTCTTACTCTTTGTCGTTTGAATGTAAAAATGTTATACTTAAATTAAAATATCAATAATTTATTTATTAAAGATCTAAAAATCGTTATTTTGTATATATCAAACATTATATTGTGACTATTAATTATGTCGAGTTTTGGCATCGATTCTCATTTCTAAAGAGGAATATATTGCCAAGATTACCGAAAACTTTGTACGTATTACGAGATGGAAATTTTGAATTATGTTAACGTACTTTCTAGTTAATAATAAAGTTATTAGTTAAAGTAACCTTTAATCAGATCCTAATTTCATTATTCTTAAACGTAAACTTTAATTTCGTAAAAGTTTTGTATAAACAAACAAGAAAACGTATTAACTTCTAAAAATAAAATCTATAATAATTTTAATTTCGTTTTATAATAAATTTATAATTTTTTTGAAATTTAATAAAAAATAATATCCTTAAGGCCGTTTATTAGCTTGTTAAATAATTAAAACAATACATTAATTCACACTCGGGGCAATATTTCCTTCAACTATTATTTTGAAATGTCTGAAGAATACTTGACAAAAGAATAACATCGTCGTTAAAAGCAAAATGTTATCCCAATCATTAAAGCAGTCTCTTTCAGCACTTCTATCTATCTCTCTTTCTCTTTTTTATTTTTCATTTTGCCTTTTGCTTTCGTTTATTTTATACCATTCCAAAAAGCGACGTCGCGACTAGTTTTTTTTTTCCTCTCTCTTGTTCCTTTTTCTTTAACATTAAAAGTTTCAAGACTTGATACATTAAAGTTTTGTGTATGCGTTTAAATCTTTGTAATGGCCACGTATTTAGAAGGCTTGTAAGTCAAAAATTAAAGTATCACATTGTGAAACTTTCGGTTTTTGAATTTTAGTAGCATTTTTCTATTATTATTACGTTATATTAAAAAAATATTTATCATCAAAAACATTGTTTTATTTGGCAATATTTAACATTTTTTTTGATCTTAAAAAATTTAATTTTGCGGAATTCCTAATGGAGTGAATTTTAAATAGAGAATTTACCAGTTTGGTTGTTAATGTAAAGTTATTGCACATTGGTTTATGCTCACAAAATTTAGGTATCTAATTGAAACATTACAGGTCTTCAGTGGCTCAGTCGGCAGAGCGATGGACTCGTAGCCCGAGGGCCCGAGTTCGATTCCCGCTCTCGGCTAATTTATACAAGCACCACTGTACGTTACATGTGCTTTGTTCCCAAACACACTGAGAAACCTCCGTCGCTAATTAGCATCGCAATGATAGCGTAAATACAGCGACGTTAAATAAATAAAATTAAATATGTTCATATAATAGTTAATTTGTTTTATTTATTTATCTACTTTTATCTATTTTTTTTTAAATATATAATTAAATAAAACGTAGAGCAAAAAATTAAAATATTTTAGAAATAAAACGGTAGCTTTTTTAAATAAACGGCAATTATTTACAACTAGAAAATTAAAATTTTCATTGTAATTATAATAGAAAATAAACATATTTTAATTTTACAATTGTTATCAAATTACAATTCATGCAAATATTAATATTGTCACCCAAGTAGTCTTTATTCTATT
Source organism: Anastatus disparis (assembly GCA_017163975.1). Taxonomy (NCBI): domain Eukaryota; kingdom Metazoa; phylum Arthropoda; class Insecta; order Hymenoptera; family Eupelmidae; genus Anastatus; species Anastatus disparis. The sequence continues at coordinate 3,750,356 of JAFFSR010000218.1, read as the reverse complement.
CTATTATATTAGTCGCTGCATCGTAATATGAATGCACAACCTTTATATAGCGACGTTAAATAAAAAAAAATTAATTTAAATATTTGTAAATAAACTCTAATTAGAATGAAGAAATATAATTTTTAAAGTAAAAAAATTAAATATTCAAAAAATTGCTTTTTATTTTGATAAAATGCATTATAAACTTAACTTTGAAATGAAAGAGCATACTTTTGCTCACAAGATAAAATCCATTAAATTTTTAAAAGTTAAAAATAAAAAATTGGTGTAGGTCTGCGTAACTATAATAATTTAACGCATATATAATATCTTCTTAACGTTCCCTAAGGCGCTTCCTCTAATATTGATTACATAGTTTTTTTCGAGAATTTTTTTTCCATCCAACTAATGAATCCAAGTAATGAATAAACTTTAGAATTTAAAATCTTTTTTTTCCAGGCCTCTACCATTAATTATTAGCGTTTCAAATACGCTAAAAGTATCACGCGAATAAAAGAATCTTATGATAAATTAGTTTTGTACATATAAAACACGTCAAGCATCAATCCGACAAAAATAATAGTAATCCCATAAAAAGAAAAGTCATCTTTGAAAAAAAAAAATTATAATAATACTAAAAACCTTAATTCATCAAGGCATTTAATTTCTTTAGCACGCTACCCAGTTTCGCACATTTAAGTATATATCCGTTTGATTAACTTGGGCCATTGTCTTTTTGACCTTTTCACTATCTCATTTGCTCTTTCGAAATCATATATGTAAAGAGAAAAATAAAACGCCACATCCTTTTTCTTTTATTTTATTTTTTTTATTTTGTCTCTTTTGTTCCAGAAGCCTTTTATGGCTACCACACTTTTGGTGAAACGTTTCGCGAGAGAAACAGAGAGAGAAAGAAAGAGCGAATGGGTTTTTGTCGTCTTGTTTTTACCAAAGTGTATGTTTTTTTTTCTTTTCGAGGGGACCAAACTTGCAAATATACATATATGTGGGCGTTCAAGAGATTCACTCTTTTCAAATTCTTTTTTTTTTCATTCTCGTTCTTTCTCTTCAAAGGCTTGGCTTTTTTTGAGTGAGAGTCCTCTTTTTTCTGTCAATGGGCTTTTTCATTTCTTTGTTGTTTTTTTTTTTGCTCTTCGTTCTTTCTTTTTGATGTTTGTTGAGGATGGTTGAATTTTTTAAGGATCGTAAGCAGTTATTCGATCCACTTATATGGTTTTGTGTATGGTTTGCGGATGTATTTTGACGATTTGCTAAGTGATTTCTGAGAGCTTTGAGAAACATTGTGGTATCATTAAGATTTTTTTACAACGAAATAATGATAAAATTAATGTCATTGGTAAAGGTTCATTTGTTTTAACGCTAATGGGACGAAAAAATATGCTTTGTATATTTTATGTTGAAATTCAATAATATTCTTGTAATTTTTATAATTAATAGCGAATTTTTAAAATTTTATTAAATTTAAGGCGACTTCGGAGATTAGGTTAGGTTTCATTCCTTAATTTACACATCGAGCTTGTGATATATGAGATTTTTCAGATCTTTTAATTTTCCAGCATTTTTTGAAATTATTATAATGGTGAATAGTTTATAAATCTAAAAAATTTTATAAACTACAAAATGGAAATTTAACCGAACCTCTGTAGTTACCTTAAATGCAATTCCATAAATTTTTAATAATTATCTTACCTATTTGAAAAAGCATTAAAAACACACGTTTAAAAATTGATGTATATTTGAATAAAAAATTTCATTTTTGGCATTAAAAAATGCAAAGTAAATAGTATATACTTTGTCGGAAATTTACTTCAACTTCAGTAAATTTCCAAAAGATTAAAAATGTTTGACCAAAGTTCTAAGTCCAATAATAACTTTTTTTCTCCTATCTAACGGAAGCCAAGTGTCTATTAAACTGCCAAACAAAGTGAAGAATTACACAATCAAATATTCAATAATAAAAGGAGGAAAAAATTTTGAAAGAAAAAAAAACTTTTAAATGTTTTTCATCAGAAACTACACACACACACATATATATATATATATATATATATATATATATATATATATATATATATATATATATATATATATATATATATATATATATATATATTTATACATACAGAAAATGTCAAGGCGAACGGCACTCCATTGTACCTATATACATATATATATATATATAAGTATATATATTACACGCAGCAACACTTGCTACGTGATTGGTATACACATTGCTTCCCTTTTTTTTCTCTTCATATACATATTCCTTCCTTTTCCTTCTTCTTTTGTTACTCTCTTTATTTTTTTCTCCTACTCGACTTCATATATACGTACACACTTCTCGTTCCTCTCGTGTAAAGCTTGTAAAACTTGGATTTGTCTCTCTTATGTAAGACTTTTTTTCACATACACAAGCACACAGACACACAGAAGCTGGTTACGAATCATTAATATGACTGTGAGAAAAACGACTAATGTTAATGCGCAAATAATCTTATACGCTCTTGGTAAGAAAAAAAGGTTTTAATGGTTTAATATATGGTTTACTTTAATTTATGTGGTGGATATATAAAGCGCGTATATTGTACATAAGAAAATGAAAAAAATATATTTTTTTTTCCAGAGAACGTAACAACATAATGAGATACTTCGAGTTAAAGATACCGGGAATCAAATTTCATTTTCGTTTGAGGGAATTTTGTTTTTACAAGCTCGCTCGTAAAATATCTGACCCTTTGCACGAATTTTATACGCGTTTTGGTTATCACGAGAATAAAAAGTTTTATTTATGCTATTCTAATGAAACTTGATGTGTGAAATTTTTATTCGATTTATTAGCGACGTTTTATTGGTGTTTATCAAAAGTTTTGCATATTATGCAATTCATGATCTTATATTAATGAAAATTTACGTTTGAACGTTTTTGTTATTAAGCGGCATAAAATTTTAAGAGGTAGTTTTTAATAAAAATTGATACTGTGTAAAAGTATAATATTTCATTGTGATTTTACACTTTTAACATTGGACTGAAATTAATAACGAAATGATTTATAAACTGATTAAGAAAGAAATAAAAATAATGTCAAGTAATTAGCAAAATAAAAAATAAATCAATAAAAAAGTAATCACCGTAAATCTCATTAATTACCCGGGCAATCAAGCGTACGTATGGAAAAAACAGAACTTGTAAAGAACCTTATAACCAGCCCAGAAAACAATATAATAATAAGTACACACACCAGGCTATTATAGTGTTATAAAAGGGCAACCAATTGAAGACAATATATACACATATATATATATATATCGGCAGCAAAGCAACACACACGCGCCTTCCATTAAAAAAGAAAGAAAAAAAATTATAGATAATAAAAAACCACACACGCATGTCTCTCTTTTTAGTTTTGTGCCAGCTTGTGCCAGGTATCGTATATACGTGTGTACATGTATATATGGGACGTTTCGTGGTAAGTTAACAAATGAGTTGTCAAAATTAGTTCGAATTTGGCATGGTAGTTGCTTGGGATGATTGAAACAATGTTCAGCGTTTGCTTCGGCCTTTGCTTAAATTATTAAAGGGAAATTTGTTTTGAAATCTTATTAAGCATATAGAAGAAATTTTATTGGCTTTGATTCAATTGAAAATTTACGTAAAAACGTATTATGATATGGTTTTAAATGCAAGTCCTATAATATTGTTATCTCAATGAATATTCAAGAAAGTTATCTCTATTTGATAAAAATTTGAGATTGTTTTATAATTTGTACCACATGTCAAAATATACTTTTATATACATTTTTCATTAAATTAACCATTGTTAATATTGTTTATGAATATTGTTTAAGAAATAAATTTATTATTTTTTTTATACATTAAATGGTTTTGCGATGTTTGGACGTACTTATTACAGACTAAAAAATTTTTTTATTATATTCTTTGAAACATGCAAAAAGTAGAGTTTTATTGAAATTTTTTTTATAAAAATGCTTTCTTGGAACTAAAAATATAATGAATGAAAAAAATTGAAAATTCAAGATTTAATATTTAAAATATTTAATGTGAGATTTGTTATTAATATCAATTATTATATCAAATTTTAATTAATTTTGAGATAATACTTATTCGGTTAATATGAGACGTCCCATATATATCCATCGATGTTCGTTTTTTCCATCACCGGTTGTACGCCTCTCTGTCTCTCTCTTTGTCAGTTGTTGGTTCTTTGTTTCCAGGAGGAACTTACATGTATATTATACACACATATAATGCGTGCAAACTACGCAGCACTCCTTCGCTAGAGTTATAATCTTGCACGCGTGTGCTGCGAGGCCAATGGGGGGAGTGCGGCGCCGAGGAAGAAGAGAGAGAGAGAGAGAGAAAGAAAGAAAAAGAAAAAAGAGATAAGAAAAAGAAAGAATATAAATTTCTTTTTTTAGACAGAGCGAATTGTCTAACTTCATTGAAGTTAATTATTAACAATTTGCAGAATGTTACTTTTTTTTCTTAATCAATACAGGATAAAACTACATCGCAGTGAATTTCGTTTACGAGGTGAAATTTCCATTTTAATTTCAATTAATTTTTTAGATGAAAGCTTATTTTTCTATTTCAATACGTTTAATGTACGTATATATTTTCTATAACTTATATTTCAGAAATTTTATACATTTACTACATCTTACATTATTAATATGAACTATTTTTGAGTTTACAAATTAAATATGATAACTTTGAAAAATTCTTGTAAAATTCAAATTTTTAATAAGTTTCATTTTGATTCAGTAAACTCTTCAACCTTTTTTTAATCAAGTAAATCCTTTAACCATTTTAGACTTTTCAATAATATATCATTCGAAAATTGTAATCTCGTATCTCCATTCTGCGCTCCACATGTTAAATATATATTAGCAATGTTTACAGAACTACTTTAGCATACCTCTTTTTTCATCTCTCCTAACACTCCATACGAGATAAATCACATGTTCTTATGCTGAAGCAGTGCGAGTATAGCGCATGGCGATGTGAAAATTAGGTCGAGAATAGCGCATCGATAAAAAAAGTGAATATTAAAAATTCATATCCGACACGTGCGAACAGATGTAAGTCTCCGGTAACATAAATCATATAACTTTAAAAATATTTTTATTTCACACATCACTCACGCGTTTTCATTATTCCCATTACTACGCTCAGAATAAATTTTAATTCTATAAAAAATTCTCTAAAATTCCAAAATTTACAATAAAGGTACATTCATTGTTACAATAAAAATTATTATAATGATGCCAACCTTACATATCTCCGCCACAAAAGGTGGTCGTAATTAATTAGCCCTCGCATTATGCATCCCATAAAACGAATACCATCGCGTAATCTGATATACACCAGACGAATGTTTATACATGAAAAAAGACTAGCCAATGATAAATAGAAGAATTTATAATAGAGAAGAATGAAAATAAAAAAAATGTTTTTTTTCGAATACAAGAGGAAGTCTACGTATATGCATCTCAGTGTCTGCAAAATGGCAAGCGAAGTTTGTTGGGTTTTGAATTGTGTGTAAGAGACAGAGAGGAGAAAAGGAACGGATGGCGTAGGTGTACGTAAGGCCGAGGAGAGTCATAAAGCAAAAGAGAAAGAGAGAGAAAGGGAATATAGAGACTGATGAAAAAATTGTTATTAGACTTATGTATATGTGCACGAAATCTGGTAGCCTTTCATAAGAACGTTATATCAAAAGATACAATTTTAAAATTAAAGTCGCTTTAAATTACGTATGCTCGTATACGTATACGCTGAGCCATTATAATGGGATTGTTGAAGAAATTTTTTTTGAGAATTTTTTATACTTGAGTTACGTCTGTGAGTTGATTTCCTACACATGATTTCCTATACACTATTTAAGTATGAGGTATTGTAGAAACAGAAAATTGGTTGTACGTAATAATAAAACTTCAAACTATTGATAATTTGATCAATATGTATGTTTCTGAAAGTTAAAAATCTTTTTCAATTTTTATTACCACTTTTATATTAAAATTTTTTGTAGTTTTATGTAATAATATTTAAAGAAAAACATTAAAAAATTTAATTACATTTTGATGTAATAAAATTTCAAAATTTAACCTTTCAGCTCAAGCAAATTATTATTGAAACATAAATTCAGTAACTGACAAATAGGTTTTTAATTCGTGAATTTACATAAATTTTTAAGTACAGAACAATAAAACATAATATCCGAATAAATTTTCTCAAAAGATATTTTTGGCTCGGCCAATATAAAAATAATACCCAAATAAAGAAACTTGCTTAAATGAAAAAAAGGAAAAGAAAACCAAAAAACATGTACAAAACGTCGAATAAAAAACAAAAGCGAGGAGGCATATAAAGACGACACTTTTGCCAAAAAAGCGTTTCGTATTTGCGTGTGTGTCTGTATGTGCATCAAACGATAAAAGAAGCCAAAATAAAAGAGAAATGCTAAAAACTAAAAGTATATAGTTATCCCCCTTCTATACACTCTATAATGTGCCAAACGAAAAAGGCAAAGACAGAAACGAAAGGAATAAAAAAAAAAGAATAAAAAAAAAGAAGAGAAGGAAAGCCACAGCACGTGGCTTTATTCCTAGGTCAATTGCACGAAGAACTCTTTAACTTAAACACATATATATATATATATATATATATATATATATATATATATATACACATATATATACCCACAAGTATATAAAAGGAAGAGAACAAACAAAAAGGCAAACGACGGTCGAAATATATATATATATATATATATATATATATATATATATATATATATATATATCAGCGATTGTGGGTAATTCCCAAGCCTGAAAAAGAGAGAGAGTAAGGAAAGGAGGAGGAGGAGAAACGTCGAATTCCGCGGAACGAATAACGACGAAAAACACGTACACATATATATATTCACTTATATATATGTACGTATACGACGTTTGAGAGTTAAAAACGATTTCAGACCGGGAATTCCGGAGGAGACTAACTGGGCCAGAGAGACCCTAAAAAGAAAATATATAGGTGTATGTGTGAGTGTGTTTGCATGTGTACAAATGTGTGCGTACACGCCTATTATGCTTTTATAGAATGATATGGTACGCTCTTTTTTTTTGTCCATGTTGTTTTGAATCAAACTTTTTTGAAATCGTAGAGTCATGATTAGAATTATTTTCGCCAAAATTAAGACAATATTTAATTTTTCATTTATTAATATCAATTGCAATATTAACCATTAATCAAATTTATTATTTATAGTGGCAAATTTTGGTAAAAGTAATATTACAATTATTCAATTCAATACTTTATCTCATTATGATGAAACTTCGTGATACTTAAAATAGTTTACACACCCACTTATGCCCGCTTGTTTTGTAGTACTTTTGAAAAACGTTTTTTTGTTGAATAAATTTATCGAGGAATATTTGTATAACAGTTTTGTTTCGAACAAACAACCAATGTATATGTAAATTGAACAAATTTTTACAAACTTTTACTAAATGTTTTTGGCAAACTTTTGGCATATATATGTATTTTAAAAAATTATATATTCTTTACGTAAAAATGAAATTTACATTTTGTTAATACAACTTTAATGTAATTTATTGAAAGATTTTTTTTTTGGATTAATGACTTAAACATATCTCCAGCATTATATTTAAAATAATAAATTTAAATTCTAAAATTTAATTATAAAACCCACATTGTTGTTAAAAAAAATAAGCAATAAATAAAACGTAAAAAATAAAATGAAAAAAATATCACTCAAAGTTAATTAAAAAAAAGTAACTCCTCTTTTTACCACCGCTCTTCTTCACACGTCTCTCTCGAAATACCAAAGCCCGGTAATAAAAAGTCTGAAAGGGTGTGATAACTTCGCAAAACTCTCTTCTCTCCAATGGTCTTAACCACAAAAAAAGAGAAAAGAAGAAGAAAGAAAAAGAAATATTAGAAAGAAGACTCTGTCCGAAAAGCCTTTACGGAAGTAGTTTCGCATACATAAAGCTAAAAAAGAAGATAGTCGCCTTCTTTTATTCCGTTCTCCTTTTTTTTCTTTCTTTCTCCTTCACCATCGGCACATTCCAAACGTTCCTGAGGACGAAGGGTCTAGATGACCTTGTACCGATGTGCCGGTTCTCTTCTTCTTCTTCTATATATCTCAATATGAAAAAAAAAAAAAAAAATTTCTAGAGAGGGAATGTGAAACACGTTTTACGTAACGATGCCTAGAAACTGAAAATAAGAAAAATCAATTTCATACACAGCACACACAGGATTATTATATGGTTAACTATTTTTCTCTATACTCGCAGAAGTTTATTGTGAAATTGGATGTTAGAGAATTGAAAAATCATGTCCAGACACAAGGTCTCTAAAGTGTACATATAAGCTTTTTCTTTTTCTCGAGAATGATAGGATGAAGGTCAGTATATAAAAAGGAAATGGACTTACGTTCAACTTGAATTTTACTTATAATTATAAGATGTATATTCACGTTTCGGTTCATGTTCCGTTGTTCCTATTTATAAAATCAATAGTATGCGAAATTTTTAATATAAATTTTAATATAAATTTTAATATAAAATGAAAATTAACATGATTAAAGTTTTTTTTAATTAATTTTTGAAGGACAAATGTTAAATTTTGTTTTATTGCAAAATTAATGTTTGCATGTAATTCTTATTCAACCAGATCGAAGATTTTATCGGCCAAAATCCGAATTAAAATAATTTTAATGAACTTTTGTTCCTTTTCATTTATATCTTATCTTTATGAAAATAACGCAGCGCCTGTTACGATTCCATTATCCGAAAATGGATTTTTTCAATCTCGCAAATGGTTTATTTAAGAACAAACATCATTCCTTCTCTTGTCGTATATGTAAATCCAATCAATTTGGCCATAACCATAAAGAGCCGTGATGTCGAGAATTTTATTTTTATTACAAAGGATTTTGAATATGCATCGCGGTAATTTTGAAAAAGAACGTTCTTCCTTTTATTTTGTAGTTATTTTCCATCAACTTGGATGAAATTTAAAAGAAAAAATGAAACTTTCAAAAACTTTATGGAAAAAAACTTTACTTCATTCAAATCAAGAGATATTTAACAATCAAAATAAGATACTTCAGAATCGCAATTATTAAAAACATTCCTATAAAATTTTACCTACAAATTTCGCTTCAGATCTTAATAATAATGATGAAATAATAACAAAATACACGCTATACGTTGATCGACATTCCAAGGAGAATCCGATAGAAAAGTTTCATAGTTACATCTAGAAAACATAAATACAATCCAACGCGTAGTATATTTTAATCCAATTCATTACCAAAGATAACAATAATGTTTATCATCATTGAAAAACTAATTGGCATATGTGTGATGATTAAAATTTTTCTATATTTAGGCGAATCATCCTAGATCGTTCAATCATCGCATCGGCTTAAAATTAAAAATAGAACAACGAAATCAAATAATTCAGCGAAACTAATCACTGAAAATGTTTTGATGATTGAATTTTAAAATAAATTCAGCTTGGAAGTTCATATTATTTTGAATAAAAAAGTTTCTAATAAAAAGTTTTGATTAAAAATAGAACAATGAAAATGATTAAATAAAATTAGCCTCAACGCAACAATGTTTCTAGTTCTACACTTTTCAAGGCTACGCTAATGACAAAAATCAGCGGATTAATTAATTTTCCATACTTTAAATAATCCGAGCGTAATTAACTGATTATCTCGCGAGTTAAAAATAGAATAATACAATAACAGAAAGATTAATGAAAAAAAATATAACACCAGAAACTATATATAACCTTAGAACAATTCACTTTTTCTTTTAACGTTCGAGCCTAATCTATGCATCTAAAATCAATTTAATTATCGCCAAGATTATTATGTAAGCTTGAATTTCCGCTTTTTAGCGTATATAACTATATGGGTTTAAAAACTTAGCGCTGCTCAAACAAAAGCCACGAATGTATCTATCGCACGCCATTAGTTTAAGCGAGAGTATACACAAAGATACACACGCAGACATATACGTAGCCACACATGGAAACATTGGAATCTTATCTTTTTTCTTTTTTTTTTTTTTTTTTTTTAAACAAGTCAATGGCGCAGCAAAAAGCTGCTCGTATATATACTTCCTTCAAATAATAATCTTTGTACTTATTGCCTTACCACACACATATACGAGAGAGTCTAAACAAAGACCAAACGTGGCTCGAGAGAGTTTCTTTCTTTTCTCTTTCTCTTTTTTTTCTTATTTGCAAGTACCGCTTTATATATACACTTTTCTTATCTAACGTAAACGTTTCGGTTTTCTTTGTCGCCACAACAAACGACACACATATAAAGCAAGGCCTGAGAGAGAGAGAGGAAAAATGAAAGAAAGAGAATTGATATTGCAAAACATTTTCCTAAAACGGTTCTCTTGAAAACTCTTTCCGTTTCACACAAGCTTATATATATATGGGTGTATATATATAAGAGTCAGGGTCGACCAGCTGTGCTCTGCTTTTTTTCCTCTGTTATTTTTTACTGAAAAGTTTAGTTTATAGTTGGTTTTAAGTGGCTTTCGTTCAACGATTGATATAATTTAGTTTTGAAAATGAATTAAAGCTAGAGAGCTTTGAAACGATAAACGTTATGTGATATGAAACATTTTGCTCGATAGATTAAATGTTTTGGTAGACTTTTAATATGTGAAAAAATATTTTTCTATTCTTATGTGTTTAAGATAACCCATGTTATAATTTTATCAATGTATACATACTTATGTTGTAAGTTTTTATATTGATCATTTTAAAGCTTATATTTGCAGGTAGAAATCGAATCTTGAATTATAACGTTAATATACATTTGAATATAATTTTTTATATATTACAATAGTTTTTGAAGATCAGAAACTGCTAAATATTGATATTTATCAATGATATTAAATAGAAAACTTATAATGTTTAGCATATCAATGTTTAACAATATTCTATTCATATTTTTATAATTCATCAACATGTAATTTGAAAGAATTTTTTCATGACACACAGTTACATACTCGATTTGTAACAAAGCACAAATGTTTTGATTTCCGTTATACAATTCTGTTGCAAACTGCCTTCATTAGGCATCAACATAGGAGAAATGAATCAGATTTATAACATGAAAATGCAATTTTGAGATCGAAGGTAACGAAATTTTCCCAATGCAAAATTATGGCAGAATTGCATAACAACTGCACATTAACGGGTGTGATAAATAGAGAAGGAAGAAAGAGCTTGAAAGAAACAATACAATGTACTTTTGACTTGGATTTCAAATATGTTACAGTCGATACCCTACTAAAAAATCTCAGGTGAGAAATCACCTGATTTCTCAGGTGATAAATCATGCCAAAATCTCATGTGACGATTTTTTTGGTTTTTACACGTTTCAAACCATGCTTAGTCAATTGCGAACTATTTTTGAAAATTTTAGAAAAATTGAACTTAGAAAATTTTTTGTAAAATGAGTCAAAATTTTTTCTAAGACCAAATTTTTAAAAAATTTTCTAAGTTCAAATTTTTCAAAAATTTTCAAAAATAGTTCGCAATTGACTAAGTATGCTTTGAAACGTGTAAAAACCAAAAAAATCGTCACATGAGATTTTGGCATGATTAATCACCTGAGAAATCAGGTGATTTCTCACCTGAGATTTTTTAGTAGGGTAAGTATCAAAAGCAAAATGAATCTTCATCATTTATGTAAGTAAATCCTAAAATCATAGCACTACAGTAGATATTTATAACAGATTCTTGTTTCATGTTATATGAATTTTTAATAAGTCCATTTTCAAAATTATTAAAAATTATAAGAATATATTTAAAATGCAGAATTCTTCTAAATTTCTATAAAATTGCTCTATTAATATAAGAAAAGTTATTAAGGGAATTAATAAAAAAGAAACGAAAATTTAGTGTATTAGTATTTTTTCTTTTAGTAATAAATGTTTGTAAACAAAGATATAGCAGGTTGAAATATCGTACGATGCCACAGTTTAATTTTGCAATATATATCTGCGTATTAAACAATCGTAACGTCATACGATAATTCAAAGTCTTTTAAATTTTTGTTGATAAACATTTAATTTAAGAAATAAAAGATACGAGCCAATTATTTTTGTGGCGGTGTATAACATGATTGAATATTAAATAATGTATAATGTAAGAAATAATATTGTATGATTGCATTTATCAAAATAGCAATATTCGGAATATTTATGATTAATTTTAAACTTCTTTTAGATATTGGCATTTTTTCAACATCCAAGCAACAATTTTCTGCCGCAAGTCTAACACAATTCTACCGCAATCATCTTGTACAATATTGCTGCAATTCTGCTTCAATGACAATGTTGGAATATGTTAGAAGTAAGAAGACAATGATTGTTGTTGCAAATTTAATACAATTAAAACTAAACTTGAAACTGAATTTTCCATTGGTAAATATTTGCTGCGAATAGATAAATTTGCTGCGAAATCAACTCTTTGTTACCAGAGATTAAAATTAAGATCTTTATCGTATTTGTATTCACTAAAAATATTCAAAGTAAATTTTCATCAATAAATTTTCAAGTAATAAATAAAAAAAATATGATAATGACTACAAATTAATATTTCAATATTTCATGTTCCTTATTCATCTCCGAAAAAGCTATAAAACATTAGTCCCTTACATAACCCAAGCAATAAAAGGAACAAAAAATTTTCTCCCATTAAAAGCCTTGGTAAAAGAAAATTTCTGCGAATCATCTAAGTTGTACATATATCTTTCGCAATAAAAATCAGCGTCGCAAAACTTTAGCAGTAAATACATCGAAAAAGAGAAGAAAAAAAAAGTTTTTTTCGTATCCTCTCGTATCGTAAAGTTACTTCCCTTTTTACTGTTGTGTCATGTCCTAACAAAGTCATTTTCAAGGATATAAAGCCACCAATGGTTTAGATATGGTACTATGAGCATATATAACCCCGCTCTCCTTTCTCTTACTTCTGGACCCTTTTCCGCATCGCTTGAATAAGAGAGAAATCGCAAGCCTCCATTTTCCAAGCCAGCGCTTTGAGAGAGGGGTGAAACTTAATCGCGATGAGAAGGAGAGTAAGACACAAAGCTTTAACGAGTTTCTACTTCATCACTTTCATTCAGGATGCAAAATCTTTATTTTTTTCTAACTTTTACTGCGTTTTAATTGTTGCAGAATTATTTTTTTAAAGCAGAATTTTTTATGATTTTAAAATTTACTTATTTTATATGGAATGCATATTTGTATGCATATTTGTACGCATAATTTTGTTTAATTTATAAAATATTGAATCTTGAACTGTTAAAACCAAATAAATGAAATAAGAATATAAGTTTTCGCCGCAGCGGAATATTAAAAATAATATTATCGCATGACTTATAAATAGATCAAAAATTTTTGCTACTTAATAAAAAAACAGATTTCAAAATAAATATTATATAAATATATTTTGAAATGGTAAGGATCGAAATAAGTTTATTATTTTTAGAAAATTTGCGTTTACGTAAATATTCATGAATCAAGAACGATTTAATTAATTTCAATTTCTATAAAGAAATTTCATTTTATTTCTTTTTATGAAAGAAGAAGAAAGCTTAAAAATTGTTTTTATTTTTTAAAGAAAACCAGCCAACTCTAATATTCCATAATCGTCAAAATCCTCAAATGCGTGTTTACAAATGAACGAGCTCGCATGGAAATTCCAAAATTTGAGTAAATAAAAACTTTCTCTTTCTATCTGGACACCCAAGTGATTCGATAAACAAGATAAAAGAAAGAATCACCAGATTATTCAAATTCGTCCCTTATTCTCCACTTGCTACCAGCATCTTGGAAAACTTTTTTTACCATACACCAGTTCGACTAAATATTTACACGACAAAAAAGCATTCAAACGCTACAATAGCTCCGAGCTTTATCCTCTTTCAAATTCTAATAATCCATATAGCGCGGAACAATATGTCCCACCTTTCTCATGCATATACGACTTTGACACAAAGTATATAAATCCATGTGTCGCGTAGGAACACAGAACGCACGCACCCGCTACCTCATAAATCATAAAAACAAAACTCATACAAAATATCTTCTTGCCTCTTATATGTACCATACATATACATGTAATACGAAGAGAGGGAGAGACGTCGGTCAGGTGTCATATATACATGTATGCCCATGGAATGTGCGTAAGCAGGTCGTGGTATGACATTAGCATAAGAAAATTAGGAGAGAGAGAGAGGAAAAAAGAATTATGCAGCTCATTTGCATTCGAATGTAAAACGCATTCATGCGCCCCGTACCTTCTTATTTCTTCTCATTTATTCTTTAAGAGTACGTTTATAAGAAAGGAATTAATATTATGCGAAGGGATAATCGAAGGATTTGTTAGCTTTGAGATATTGTCACACTGTGTTTCTCCGATGTGTTAAAGGGGGAGAGAAATGGTTATATTCAAGGCTTCATCAAAGACACGACGCGACGGCATGGAAAATGGACGGATTCCTTAGGTTAACGAAGAATCTAATGAGCAAGAGATCCAAGGGGTGAGATAAGAATCTTCTTTTCTCTTTGGATGTATACGAACGATCGGAGATACAGTTTTGGAGTTGTGATGTTAAACTTGTTTATTGCTTTAGAAATGAATTCTGGAACTCCTGGAGTTTTATTTATTAACTTTTGCTTTTTAATTTTGAATTATCAGTCGATAAAAGTTCTAGTAACTTTTTTTTAAGTTGATGAAATTGACGTTGATAACAATAATCGCTTTATAATTGATGGAAATTGTACTTTTCAAGATGTTCTTTTCCAATATCTATCACCATTTTAGTAATGTGATAATTATTTAAATAACCTGAACTATCTTAACTACTTAATTAATGTACGAAATTTGTATGATAACAGAACACTTTCGATATATACAATACAGAAGAATTTGGGTCACCAAGAAATCTTTGGGATTCAAATTTTTTAATTTGAATAAAGGATTCCATAAATTTTCGTCTAAAACCTCCATAAAATTACAAATTACGAAAATTAAAAACATCCAAAATTGGTAACCAGTTGAAACTCTGCGTTTTAATTTGCACCTAAAGCAATTTTATTTTAACAGCAAAGAAATTAAGTATAAACTAATAAAATACATTGAACAAAAGTAAACTGGGGTCAATGTCACTTAACCATATAACGATTTGCTTAAAAGTGAAAGTATCCCAGAACACAAATGATTGGTCTTACATATACACAAAAACACATATTACTTGCTTTTACTTGTGTGTATATAAACCAAAAGCGCACGAGCGGGATATTTTCTTTCTCCCAAGCCCAAAACGGGCATGCAAATTGTACGTTTCATTATCTCCCATTTGAGCGAGTGTATTATATATACCGCCATTAAATTGCAAGTATGTATGTACATTTAAAGTCTTTATTAAAATAAAAAATTTTTTATTTTTTCATTTCAATGCAGTATACTTATTACATTTGACTCTTATGCGGCGAAACGAAAAATAATGAAAAAAAAGAGAACGAAGAGAAGCGGGATCCTTTGTTTACGCATTATACATTCTTCTATATTATGCATGCCGGGGGTCTTAACAAACGTTTTATAAAAGTACGGTCAAACGAGTATGCATATATGTGGCATAAAGAGAGCTTCACGAGCTGCAAAAATTTATGCTTCATACCGAGTGTATGTATATATACTTGCGGTTGAATAATCACAGTCGCTACAGTATTGATGATCTGACAATGAAATTTTTATCAAGTTTAAATATACTAAAATTTTAGTTTAAAATATATATATATATATATATATATATATATATATATATAAATATATTGAAAAAATTAAAGTTATTTCAAATTCAAAATATTTCAAAGTTTAAATTGCATGCGTTTTAAATTTATTTTATTCGTTTGATTTTTGTTCGCGATATCCGAGACACAAAAGAATTTGTTTTGTTATTTGAAAAATGATTAAATCTTATAAAATTTTTACATCAATGTATTTTTAGCTTAAAAGTTAATTGGTAATTTAAAAAGTATTGCAACAGTATTACCATTACGTTTGATTCTAAAAATTTTTTACAAATTTTCATACGCTTGTACATTCCACGATAAAATTTCAAATATTTAAAATTAATCATAAACAAAATATCTCCCGCTATCATGCTGCAAATAGAAGGATAATGCGCTGCTAAATTTCAATGTATTAATTCATGTATTCGATATGTGAGAAACAATAATAAAACGAAAGAAAAAAAAAAGAAAAACGTTTTTCAAATGATATATTAGCCGTCCGCACCTGAAAGTATAAGCAATCGCATAAGGGATACAGTACTTATATGTGCACGTATATATGTATATAACGATGTGATTATTCATTACGCCACGTGCAATGCTTTGAAAATATATCAGATGTAATGCGGCTAAAGAAAGAGAGCATTTATTTTTTCTTCAATATTAAAAATGTATTGGTCGCGTATTTGTCGCAAATTTTGAAATTTTTAATTGTTGGTTTTACCAAATTTTCTTCTTTGGATTGCATATTTCTTTAATTTAACGTACAAGAATTTTTTTCACTATTAAAAATATATTTGTTTCAAAGCTGAAACTATGTTTAATACATGAGAAAAACTGGTACTTTCGTTTGTTAAAAAAGGAGAGCATTTGCATAATGCAGCGAGCCTTTTTCTGAATTCTTCCAGCGTTTCTTTAACGAAAATCAAGTAGGTCAGATAACAAAAGGAAAAATATATATAAAACGAAACACACGCGCATAATTAAATATTTATGCCTTTGCCGCTGTAATTGCAGCTGAGCTTTCAATTTGCGCTTTTCTTCTTTTTTTTTCATGCTTTATTTAAAATTCTTTTTTTGTCTGCATGTTCTTTTGTAACATGCGCTTATCTTGCTTAAATATTTTTTAAAAGAGGTAAAAAAAAATATGAAGAGAAAAATGTAATGTTTAATAAATAACGTTCCATGTTTTCTTTCTTTTTTTTCATAAGTTTGAAGCTCTTTTGTGAATGCTTAAAACAAATTCGAAATTTATTTTAAGTAGAATTTTCTAAGAATGTTTCGCTGCTCGAATTCTCAAGGATTTATCAAAACAATGTTAATAAATCTTTCAAAAAATACTGGGTTAATCTTTGAAATTTTCCAAAAAACTTTAAAAAATTTTGACGTTGCATTATTTTAAATTTATATTTAACTGCATTAAAAATTTCTTAATAATTATTTTACCAGACTATTACAAATACAAATTTTAATAACAATTACAAAAAATTTCATCCATCCAGTACAACATTTTCTTTTAACCATATACACTAAGCAAAACTTAAATTCGAAGTTACAACTTTTAGTTTTCGGTTAGCGAGTTTTACAATCTACATCGTAAAGTCCCTGCCTTGCGCGCATTGAATACACATGTATGTGTTGCACACACGTATAGCCAAAGCTTGCTTTTTGCTTCTGGCCTACATTATCCCACGCCTCGTTATCCATTAAGTTCAAAAGCAAAAATGCCTTATTACAACTTGGCAAATTTAACTTTTAGCGATATACGCGTATACACGAAAATTTTCTGCGAAACATTTCTCTCTCTTCTTTTTATCTTTTTTTTGCTCTCTGGTTTTATTCAAGTTAACATTTTGAAGAGAGAAAGAAGGATGGAGAAAGAGATGAAGAAGGAGAAAGAGGAAAAAGATGCCGCACCCACGCAAGCTGAGAAAGAGGAAACTGAACGGATTTCAAAGCTTACGGGAAGTGACGGATTATGTTATGTACATTGAGAATATAGGTTGATCTGTTTCTGTCTTGTATTTTTGTTGACTTTTTTTCTTTATTTTATTTTTTATTTTTTGTATACTTTGATTAGTGGTGTGCGTGATGTTTAGGCGATTATATATAGGTTCGCTGGAAGGTTGGTGTTGTGCACAACGATGAAAATAGAATTTTGGATGAAGAATGCAGGTCTCTTGATTAATTTTACATCGACGCTATCTCCGTCGCAGAGTTTAATATTTAAAACAGATTTCTCTTAGGATCAAGCAGAATTGTGTTCAAACCAAGTACACGTGTACTGAGCTAATTTTATTTTTTAATGAAAAATACATTCTATTGTGTCGTCAAATGAGAAATTGTCTTTTCAGAGTAAAAAGATTCTCCTTGCTCCAAGAATCTATTTTGCTCAAACAGGAAAGTTTCGACACGTTTTTTTCTTCTTTATTATACAACTTGTTAATTTGTAAGTGATTATTTGGTTAGCAAACCAATTCTGTTATTTAATATATATTTTGTAATTATATTAACATAAATTTTTTTGCAGTAAGAAAATATGTAATTTTGTTCGATAATTTGGTCAATCAATTCGACTTGCAGGTGACGTTTTTTTCTCACAAAGTATAATCTTTAAATAATTGTAAGTGTATACTCACTTAAACGCAATAAAAAACTAAAAATAAAAAATGTGTGCTGTACATTGAAGACTCAACAGCTTTTCAAAAATCTTTTATGTATAAATTAAAATATTCTCAATAAGCTTGTTTGTTAAAATTCCATAAACGTACGAAAAAAAAGACATAAAATTACCCAAGTTTTTCAAAAACCACATTACGCATTTTTTCTTTATTAAAAGCTATTTTCAAAACTCGTTTCCCAGCGTATCATTTTAATGACCATAAACATTTAATCCTTATAATCATCGTCGAGCATTATTTTACTAAAATTTTATTTAGTCGTATAATTTTTAAAAATTTCTCTCTCTCTTTTTTTATTATACACACACTTTAGAATTTATTTAAATTACTTTAGTCGTGACAAGTTGGTCGAGGTTACTGAAAATAAAAAAAAAGCATAAAGTCGTTATAGACTGAATTATTACATGTGTAAGGGGGAGATACGTACGCGAAGACAAACTATATATTGTACTTTAAATGTTACACATTAACTTTAATTCATAAATTAAAGTTGTAAATTTTTATAAATAGGCGATAAATAATTACGTGTAATTTCAACGGAACTGACAAATATTATAAGAACGGCGATAAATATAATTTTGGAATTAAATTTTTTTAAAAGTAATTACTAAACGATGAAACTGTGCTTGATAAATTATTTCGTGGAAAATATAATTTTTAAAAAGAAATGGGGGATATCTATTTTAAAAAAATTTATATTTTACATTATATAATGATAAAATATGTGTGTTTTTATTTTATTAATATCTTTTTAGAGTAACAATCTTTTTTTTTTGAAAGATTATACAAAATATTTCATAGTTTCACAAAATATTCACAAATCTAGTCGATTGAAATCCGTTGAAAAAAGCTTTTTTTCTTTTAACATTAAAAAAATACATAACTTTTTAATAAAATAGAATACAAAATACAAAATTATTTTCAATCAGTATCATCTCAGCTCGTTAAAATAAAAATTATTCAATAAGTCAAATAAATTTTACAATTTTTTCAAAACTTATTCTCTGAAACATTAACTATAAAAGATTCTTTACAAACAATTTTAATTAAACTTAATAGTTTTACCTCATACAAACAATGTTAATTAAAATAAAATAAATTTACAATTTAATCCAAACAAATGTTCAATTAACTATTTCCTTAATTAATTTAAAAAAAAAATAAAAATCCTGATATCGTATATTACAAGCCTTCCTATTCAGCTAGCTCATTGAAAATTTGTATTTCAGATGAATTTTCCTTGCCATTTTCGTATTTCCATTAAATGGAAAAAGTCGCGGAAATAATTATGTCGCGGTTACAATTTAGGAGAACAAGCCCGAGGAGCAAGTTTTCCACAGAACAACAAAGTACATAATCATTCGGCTATCCGAGCAACAGAACAAGGAAAATAAAAAAAAATAATAAAATGTAACTATCTACACTGTAATAAGAAACTAACGAGCGAATTTCGCAGCTTACATTAGGAATGAAAAGAGAATGAGAAAAAAAAAAGACGCAGTCTTTTTTTTTCCCAACTCTTTTGTACAAAATCAGTGGAAAAAGGAAAAAATTACGCCTTTGTCCCGGGAACAAAATAACAAGTTGCTTTTGTGTATATACGCTCGAGCCTAAGCACGTGCATACGCGCACACTTTGTACATTTTGTTCCGTTTTATCGTGTTCGGCGTAATAGGAAAATTGTTTATTATAACGAAAAATCATTTTATCTTTCCTCGTTTCTCTCTCTCCTTCTCTTGCTTCGCGAGGTTTATGGAGTTTTAACGTACGCTCCGTTCTGATTTTGATAAATTTGGATTTTACGCGCACAAACGTATCCGAGAGAGAGGCCTTTTTTCTTCTGTATATCCTTTTTTCGAGTTTAATTGCTGGATTATTATTGTCGCGCGAGAGACATTCTATCGGCGCTTTATTGTCGGCCTCGATCTTTTTATGCTTTTTTTGCTGACTTTTTTTATATTTAGATC
Source organism: Anastatus disparis (assembly GCA_017163975.1). Classification (NCBI taxonomy): domain Eukaryota; kingdom Metazoa; phylum Arthropoda; class Insecta; order Hymenoptera; family Eupelmidae; genus Anastatus; species Anastatus disparis. The sequence continues at coordinate 3,729,817 of JAFFSR010000218.1, read as the reverse complement.
TTAATTACATTATAAATATAGGCAATGCAGTATCCGATGCCGATGTGTTTAAGGTATTTCTTTTTTATTTTTTTGCGCTAATGTTTGAGCGCTGCGGTGAAAAGTTGGATTACTGATTATTGGGTGGTAAAATAATGCGATTAATTTTTTGTTGCCGGGAATGAATTTTAGAAAGGAGCGGTTAGTATACGGCCGATAATTTTTGGAAAGATGTGAACTTTGTATCCTAGTCTGTAATAAAGTTAATTATGCTGGAAATAATTTTTCCTGTTCAGTACCGTATTATAAAATTTTTTTCTTTTGAATTATATACTCAGAAAAATGATGGCTCAATTCCACTCGAGTCGTTAAAATTTTTGTTTATACGAATATATTTTTTTCATTTATTCAAATTATTTTTCTTTTGAATTGAGATGATTAAATACATTTTTTTATAAATATAAAAAAATTTTATGATTTCATGTGTAAAATATAATTTTGGTCTACAAATGAAATGAAACATAAGCAAACAAATTCAAGATAAAGCGTAAACGCCAAAGTAATTACTAATAACCTACTTTGAACCTAAAATTCCTACAGATAAAGTTAATGTAATGAACATATTGTAAAGGTAAAAATAGTATTGATCACGTATATTTATTAAAAACTGTAAATAAATAAATTTAATAATTAAAATAAGATGTGAAGCTTGATATTCAGAATAACTAAAAATTTTTACAAGCTTTTTATAAATCTGAAAAAATTGCAGCGAAATAAAAATTCTTAAATTCATCGTTTTATTTTTAATCTTTGCGAAAAAAAATCTGACAAAAAATATAATTCACTTTTGATTACTTTATTTCCAACGTTTCCTGTTGAATTCTAAAAAAAAAAAGAAAGAAAGAAAGAAAGAAAAAAAATAATAAAACATCCTCCAAGGAGTACGTTTGCACCGCTAATGACAATCGTGTCTAAACAGGTCCAGACCTCAAGATTACCATAATGATTCGAAACAATCATTCGTAAGAATACACGTACCCAGCACACTCTCATACTTACCTTTCCATTTAAAAATAACCAAGCTTCATCTCTCTCTCTCTCTCCTCTGCACGACCAATACAAATCGAATCGTCCTCGTGCACATTTTTCCCATCTACGGAATGACGCCGCTGCTCGTGTGCTCTCTGCGCGCAAAGAACCGTTCGCGACCTTCGCATTATAAGAGAAATAAAATAGAAGAAAAAAATCAAGTTTTAGTTAAATACGAGGTTATACAGGCGATTTATTTATTTCTCTTTTTTTTTAGTTTAATCGAATCCATACAAGCTGCCAGTGTAGATAGTTTTTAATTAAAACGATCGATTCCGATGTAATTTTAGGATATTCAATAGTGGCCTTTTTTTTTTATTTTTGATCATGGACCAGAGCCAAGAATTCATTTTTCGATACTCAAATGTGTTTTCGATATCATTGGACGTCAGTACCAACCTTTTTTTTTCACGCGAGATGAAGATGCGCGCGTGGCATTGACTATTCTTTAAACATTCGTTTATTTCTTCTTTTTTCATGGGTCACTGGTGAATTTGTTGGATTTCATTGAAATGATAATTAATCGATTGTTGTTTATTAATGGAACGCTTTTTTTTTTCGTTTATTGAAATTTTTCGAGGTGAACGTATGCATGATGCGTAAATTTTAATGTGGATCATTAAAATTTTTATTTCTCTTCAATGAAAATCGATTTATCCTGCGTGTTTGTGTTTTCTTTCGTAATCAATTTTATTTAAATATTCAATTAATTTTTCTATTACAAGGTTTGTTTTTCAAATTGTTATTCGTTTCTTTTAATTTTGAAAAATGGAAAGCCTCGATGTTTTTCATTTTTCAATAATGCATGGCTCATTTGTTACGAATCAATTTCATTGGGAATTCATTAAACTTTAATTTTTTCTGAACGTATGATTCTATATATTTGTTACTTAAATTTTTTTTTTATTATAATAATTGGTGATTTATCAATATATTTCCTATGGTAACTACTGCTATAAAAAATGAAAATTAAAGTTAACTAATTTAATGACAAGTAAAATATCAATTTCCTTGGAACATTTTTACAATCGATAAATTCCTCACAATACTTTCTTTGTTTTTTCTTTCTTTTTCACACAAAGTCCGTGTAATACAACTCTCTTTATATGGTCGATGTCGAATAAAAAAATTTAAATACTGAACATATACGAATCGTACGAAACGATGTTTATAAATAATAAATTTTGATAAAAAAAATCACAGAAGAGCCGTTGTTTTAAGAGCTCCGTAAAGCTTTAAAGCCATACACACGTTTTCTCAATATTAACTTCTACATTTCAATGAATTGCTTTTCTGTCGAAGATTACATAAAGAGCTTTTCTTTCCCCCCTCCCCCCTTTTTTTCTTGCTTGTCGGCGAGGCTTTGTGCGCTTATGTTTTTACGTTTTACTGCTAATATACTTTTTCCTTGACGGTAAGAGAAAAAGTTTGTTTGAAATAAAAGTACATATTAATATGAAGAATTTATTTGAATTTGAAATTATTAATTTAAGTGATTTGATATTGGAAAATGATTATAGAGTGAAAAATGAAGATTAAAAAAATTTCATCTATTTTTCAGAATTTTTTATGAATTACAGTTTGCTCACATAATTATAATGAGCTTCAAAATCATAATACCATTAAAATTTTTTTTCATACTTGCTGTGAATATTATAAGCGATAAAATGAAATCGAATATAACAGAAGTATCAAAAAGCTTAAAAAACGATCAATGTTACCTAATTCAACGCCAAAATTTTTAAAAATCAAACTTGAACTACAAAATTTAGAAACATTATGTATATTTATATTTACTTTACGCGTAAACACAACATCTAATGACGTACACCACTAGAAAACATGCTACTCTCAACATATACGCATAATCATCAACCTCAAGTCTAAAAATACAAGCATAGATTCGAAGATAACGATAAATTAAAAACTTTTTTATCTCGCCCAAAATACGTCAATGGTCAGGCGTGCCACGCTAAACTGTTGACACCTGGGACTTTGGTACGTTCAACTTATTAATTTAAAACACGAAAAAGTAAGATTTTGTAATCGAAATAGCAAAGATTGCGAAGTAGCCAAAAAAAAGTTTAAGGATACATTGAATAAGTGAATTTTTAATTATGTAAATATCCTCTTTTCCATTAATAAGATTTCGATTTGTGCTATAAATATTTATGCGCAATTATTTTAAGTAATTTAATTTCTGTTCGATCATGTTATCCTGGTAGTATTAAAAAATTATAAATATTTATAAAAATACCGTGGACGCAAAATGCTAAAAAATAAAATTTGGTCACTTCATTCAACTCATGATTTCCAAAATATTGAACATTTTATTTTGCAACTATATTGTTAATAAATTAAAATTGCATTGATTTTATAATTATAATATTTTGGTATAATTTACTTTTAAATCCGCTCCCACTTTCATTATTACTCCAACCATTCAATTTATCCTTCAAACCTAAAAAAAAACCTTTTAATTTAACTCCTCCGTGAAAAAGAAAAAATACAATCTACAAATGCAATCACATTCATAATATTTCCATTTACAATTATATTACACCCTCTTTATCCACAAAAACTGCGCCATGTGCGTACGTTTAAACACTACACGTAAAAACTTGAAAAAAAAGTATATATATATATATATATATATGAAGGAACACGATGGAGGGGTTGAAAATATATATTAAGAGGGTTGCAACGATGATTGGTTTGCTATTAAAGGGTGCATAATACTTGGCTCTTAAAACGTCTTTCTTACATAGGAAAAATGCTTGTGTTGGGTAACAAGAGTTTTTAGAATAAATTACGCTCTATGGTGTCGATAAGATATTTTCATTATTTTTTTTTTGGTTTTTGTTTTCTTTATTTTTTGAGTGCTTACGGTACTTTCGTAAGAACGTAAATATTGGTTTTTCTTAGTTTTTAATTTTAAATGTTTTGCTTTTTAGGGCTGATTGTAGAAAACAGGGAGGTGTTATTGGTTGGGAAGGATTCGGAGTTATTTGTTTTTTTTTGATTGATAGCTATCTTTATGAAAGATTTGATATTAATTCAAATATTTTTTATTGATCAAATGTTTTGACAATCAGCTTCCTATTAAATTTTGTTAAGATTTTTATAATAATAGTTTATAAAAAAAATTAATCTATGATAGAATGAAAAGATTTAATCTGTTAAATAGATCAATTCATAACTTTTTATTTTTATTCCGTAGTCTTTTTTCTAATATTATTTATTACAGAATAAATTTAAAAAAAAAAACTGTGTCTTCTTTCTTTAATCAATGTAAATAAAAAAAATTTTTTCCATAACATACTTTATAATTTATCTTTGATTTGATTGAAAATAATTACTTAATTCACTTTGATACAATTCATCAATAAATAAAAATTTATAAAACATCAATAGAAAAAAAAATAAATTTAAATAAATCTAGTGAAGGCAGTTTACAATAATTTTTTTATTTTTTCTTATTTAACGTCACTGCTTTTATGCCATCATTACGATGCCAATTAGCGACGGAGGTTCCTCAGTGCATTTGTGAATAAAGCACATGTATAGCAACATACAGTGGTACTTGTATCGGCCGTCGAAAGCGGGAATCGAACTCGAGTCCTCGAGATTACGAATCCATCGCTCTACAGAGTGAGCCACTGAGACCTCTAATCACAGTTACCAAAACTTCTTACTTCTTTTAACGACAATCAAGTGCGTTTGAAAGAGAACTCACTAAAGGAGCATACACGAATGAAATAGTATATTACGCAACGAGTGCGTAAAATATGTGATTATCGCACGAGTCGGTTTTGTCGCCCGAGCGCAGCGAGGGCGACAAATGAGACGAGTGCGATGATCACTTTACGCATTAGTTGCGTATATTATTTTTTCTAACAAGTGCGCAAAATTCTAAGAATGACAAACTTGCGTCTGTGATAGCATGTACAATCTTGTTCGAAGGCTATCAAGATTGTAAAAGGTAGTCGAGGTCGGGGCGCAGGACGGGGTCCAGGGGCGGAGCCCCGGTGGGGGTGCAGGGGCAAAGCCCCTGCCGGGGTTCGGGGGCAGCGCCCCGCCTCCAAAAAATAAATAATATTACTAATATAAAAATAAAATTAATAAAACCATCAACGGCAAGCCGGAGTAGAACCTGATATCGACCGAGTAACAATTGAGTTGTTTGTTATTTACTCAAGTATTAATCGGTGTATCTTCAAATTAAAAGTTGAGCGCAATAGATATTATTATTATGAACATCTATGCACAAGAAAAAAAAATCTACCGCTTTGTTTTTGAGAAAAGTAAGTAACGCCAAAGTTTTTTCTCGTTACTTACTTTTCTCAAAAAAAAGCGATAGATTTTTTTCTTCTTGTGCATAAATATTTATAATAATAATATCTATTGCGCTCAACTTTTAATTTGCAGATTCACCGATTAATACTTGAGTAAATAACAAAAATCTCAGTTAGACAAGGATAGCTCTCAAATTAAAATTCCATGAAAATATATTATTAAAATAATAATTGAGAATTCCTCCCCCCTCTTTAAAACAATAAATAAGAAATTATTTAAATGATTAACTCTAAGATTAATTAATAAGAGAGTTCACGTATCGCGAAAAAAATTGTACATAGCACTTTAAAAGAGCACCACAAGAGCTTTCAAATGAGATGTATAAATGTCTGTTATGATGTATAGTTCCTGAAATATAATATTTTAAAAATTAAAAAAATTTTTTTTAGATGAAATCATTTTACGCACGCTCAAATCATTTTACGCACGCTGTATTCATTTTACGCACGCTGAAATCATTTTACGCACGCTCAAATCATTTTACGCACGCTCAAATCATTTTACGCACGCTAAAATCATTTTACGCACGCTGAAATCATTTTACGCACGCTGAAATCATTTTACGCACGCTCGATTCATTTTACGCACGCTAAACAAATGCGTCTCATAATATGATATTTTATGTACGCAAACGGGTACATGAAATCGAATTTTGCGCACGCCGTTAGAAAAAAAATTAAATTAGCAAAGCAATCGCAAAAGAAAATATTACGTACAAGCCTTAACGGGCTTAAGAAAAATAAAAAAAATAACATACCGATCTTTCTTTCTATCTTAACGTTTTCTTAATCCAGGGTCGAATAATAATAAATGCCGTTGGCAATACGTTTAATCGCATAATTTTTCAAATCACGACAGGACGGTTATATCTGTCCAAAGGACATCATAAAATGGCAGTTACATGCGCCATTATATGAGATTATTCATTTTTTTTACTATTTAATTTTTGCTATTTAAATAATATCAACGCATCTTTTTATAGGTTATGTAAATCAAAAGAAATGCAAGCACGCGTGTAAAAGACTTTTTCTTTTATTCTCCGTTTTAAAGTGTGTCATTTGACAAAAGAAAAAACGAGAGAAAAAAAAAGTTTCAAACGAAGATTCCGTTGTTTGCCGTACGTATTATACGTAACGTTATATTCTTTACCTTGAGAATATTTTCTTTGCAACACTTATGCTTTTACTTTAAGGCATATACACGTACACGTATATGTTTTGCAATTTTAAATTAATTGTCGTTATGTCGTTTGTTTGCTTTTATCCTTTTTTTTTTTTCATATTTTTTATATTCATTTTCTAATCTCAGCTAACGATGGGCATTCCTTTGTTAGCGCACGCTGCTTCGTGTAATAAAGTATCTTGGGATTTTGAAATTTTAATGTTGCTTGAAAGCTTCTTTTAATCTCAATAGCTCGATAACATAATTAACATTTGTCAGAACTATTTTTATATAGAATGCAAAGATTTTTACTATTTTTCATTGTTTTCCATTGGGATTCTATCAATAAAATTAACATTTAATTTAACGGAATTACGCGTAAACCTGTTCTGTTAATTAATCCATTCGTATTACATTAAATATTATTTATAACTTCCTGATTAAAATGTGTAATTATGTAGTTATTCGTCTTTAATAAAATGCCTCTTTATGATTCCGCTTGTAAATTTAAATATAATACTTGTTTTTTTTTAATTTCTCCTTTGTAAAGGTTGTGCGATTACTCAATAATTAATACTTTTATGCGGCTTGGAAAACATGAGATTCTAATAAATTTTTATTTTTATTGTTAATATTATTTTTATGAATTGTTTGGAATATACCACGTTAATATGTTGTAAATCAAGTATTTTTCGATCGGAAATTGGACATTTAAGATTATTTTTATCGACCATAGTCAAAAATAGTCTTTAATTATAAAATGGTTGAATTTAAAGGCCTTAACTTTATAATGATTGATAATCAAGAGCAATGATAACCTTACATCGAATTTTTATATAAAAATATTGTATTTAAGAAAAAAATAATGTTTGATAATATTAAGTAAATAATTCTGTTTTAATGGATATGTACTTCAATTATCTGCTAGCATTTACAAAATTTTTATCAAAAAATTTATCTTCTCTTCTGTTGCAACTTAACCTAAAAAGATTATATCGATAAAACAAATCAAATATAAACAAGCCAACCGGAAACAAAAAAAATTCCAATTCGAAAAAAAAACGTAAAAATATAAAAAAAAATTTCAACAAGTAAGACTTTTGATCTTTTCCAAGACATTTTTCTTATTATTTTTTTTTTTTTTTTTGCAACATTAACCAATGCGATGGTATACTCTCTATACAATCTTGGCTTGCTGCCGAAATTCCGATCTCTGGCGTTCTTTCCGGTTTATCGGTATGCTTATATATCCAAGTATACAAGAGAGGAGGAAAAAAGAGAGAGAGAGAGAGAGAGAGCGAGAGAATCATAAAGAATTCTAAGAAGTATCCAGAGAGGATGCGCTGCATATATGCTGGAATGTTTCGCGTGTTATATTAATGATATCGAGAGAGGAAAAAAAAGAAAGAGAGAGAGAAAATCATATCTTTTGAAAATGGTTCGAAGAGATATAACTTTGTGGGAGTGATTGGAGAATGTTGTACGATCGGAATTTGTAAATCTAATTTTTCGAGCTGGTTCTCGTGTTTCTTGTTAATGAGTTATGCATACTGCTAATGATATATTCAATATTGTGATTTTTGACATTTTCAATAATATTATTGAAAAAATTTTATAAATTAGTATTTAAGGCGACTTCGGAGGTTGGATTTCATTTTTTAATTTACAAATCATGCTTTTAATACATGAGATTTTTCAAATCTTTTAATTTTTCACCATTTTTTGAAACCCACGGAATGATGAAAAACTTAGAAACCTAAACAATTTTATAAATTAAAAGTGTAATTTGTAAACTACATAATAGAAATTTAACCTAATCTCCGTAGTCGCCTTAAACGTTAATCATGTTTAAATTACGTATACTTATTATACTTTTATATAACTAACAGGAATTAAAAATAAAAAAAAATTCATATTCATATATTTATTAAAATTAATGTAACAATATTAAAAGATTTTAATAATAGGATAATATATGAGAATTAATTTTAATATTATTAACATATTTTTCTAAACACAAATTTTTTCTTCATTGTAAACGTGCCAATGTCAAGTGGGATATCTTAGAAACTTCAAAATTCTTATATGTCTTACTGTATAACCTTGGCTGATGATTTATCGATATCCCATTCAATCTTACTTACGATGGGCTATTATCTAGTTTAATCTATTAGAGACTTGCCTACGTCTCAATCAAGATAAAATTAAAAAAAAAGATATATGGTCGCTCTACGTTGTACAGATGTTTATTATATATATTTTTTAGTTTTGTAATTACTGTTATTAAGTTTATTAAGTAATTATTTCGGATGATTTTAAATAAATGATAATTATACAAATTTTGAGTTGTTTTTACACAGCCGGTTGTTTGCAATTATTTCTTATCGATAAATAAATAAAAATAAATTTTTGTTTAATTTATTAATGCCTAATAATCTAATGTCATTAACAAGATGATGAATGTTTCATAGTTTTGAAAATTATGAAATTATTAATGCAAAATGACTAATATTTGTTTTTCAGTGCTTTAAGCAAGTGGAAGAAAGACTTTAAAAAATGATATTGTTCATTCCTTTGCCTTATCAGGCAGTCATATTTTTTATGATTTTAATCGCTGGAGCAAATATTTTTCTGGGTTTTTCACATTTTTTTTCAATTGATAAATAATAAATTCTTGCATTTTATTGTATGTTTCCGGTTGCCTTATGTTTTAATGATAAGAAAAAATTATAAATGTGGAAAAAAATTGGAAAATTTATAATGTTTTGATTAAATTTTTATTAACAAGAAAAAAGATTAATTTAATTTTTATGTTATATAATTCAGGTGAATTTGAAACTTTAATTAATTGGAACTGAAGTGAAGATTTCGGTGTCTCGTTCAATAGATTTGCAAACTCGATGGCCAATGTTTGAATCACGTTTTCATCCAAATGATACGAAAACCTCACTGCATACGTTACATGTGCTTTGTTCAAAAACTCATTAAAAGTTTCTATCGTTAATTAGCATCAGAATGATAGCATGAATACAAAGACTTTGAAAAAAAAGGATGAAAATTACAAAAAATGACTGTCAATGTATAAATAATTTGTAAATATATTTTTTTTTTAAATATGTGTAACCTATAAAAAACTATATATTAGTTTGAAAAAATTATAGAATTAATTTTAGTGATTTAAAATCTTGATCATATTTCATTTTTTTATATATGTAAGCTTGTACTATAATTACGAATAAAAAAATATTACTTGTTCCAAAAAATGTAAATATAAATAAACTCATACTAAACTTCTCTTCCTATATATCGAAGAAAATATTAATTAAATAACAAAGTTAAACATTTCTCATGACATTGAATCGTTTCAATGTTAAACCAACATTTCCCGAGAAACCACTAAAAACTACTTCATGAATCATCATCAAAATTTAAGTAATAAATCCAAAAAAAAAAACTGAAAAATTAACTTTAACATTTTCCGAGAAAATTCAATTTGTAAAATTTCTAGTAATAATTTAAGATACAAAATAAAAAAAAAAAAATGAGAAATTGGACATGTCACAGAGTACATTAAAATCCGAGTGTATACAAGAAACTCCGGATGTTGCACGCGAATATTGTGCAATGTGATTTCGAGCCTGCGCGCGTATAACAATTGTCGCATACGACCGAATGAATCATCGAAAATAAAAAAAAATAAAAAATAAAAAAAGATATTCAAACGCGAGATAGACTCGCCTGTTTTTCATGAATGGTGTTTCTTTTATTACTCTTTTTTTACTTTTAATCAATGATATTATTTACACGCACTAAGAATAGTAATTGTACCGTTTGCCGTTCACATTTTCGCTTAATTTTTCTCGTTTGTTCCCTAGGTTTATATAAAAATTGATAACGAAATCCTTCGGCTTCAAGGCAAATTGATAAGAGATATACGCATATCCGTGAGTTTATACGTGATATAGTGGTACTAGATATACGCGATGCAAAAATTTATATTACTGTAAACTTAAGAATTAAATTTTTTTTTTCTGTTGCATGTGAATATTATATTAATTATATTTGCTATATTTTTCATTAAAAATAAATGCTGTTTACTTAAAAAAAAAAAAAACAATTGGGTATAGACTACTTTGAGCCTATAGAAATCTAAATAAAGAAATAATTTCGACAATCAAAATATTAATTTAGAGATCTCAGTGGCTCAGTCGATAGAGCGATGGATTCATAATCTCGAGGTTCCGAGTTCGAATCCCGCTCCCAGCGGCCGATTGATACAAGCACCACTGTACGTTACACGTGCTTTGTTCACAAACACACTGACGAACTCCGTCGCTAATTAGAAATCGCCATGATGGCATAAATAAAGCGACGTTAAATAAAATTAAAATAACAAAAAATTTTTTTCTAGGTTTGATATTTTGATATTTAATTTTGTAGATATAAATTTTAACTTCAGATTAAAATTATTTAAACTAACCGTATATTCGTTAAAAATTTTATAAATAAATTCATTTCAAATTTAGTAACTACCATTTCAATTAAAGTTATGTAAACTAAAAATTCCACTGAGCATATAAAATAGTACCCTCTTTATTCTAAAATAATTAAAACATTATGCCGTGTGGTCGTGTGGTTTTACGCAACAAAATAAAAACAACATAAAATAGAGAAAAAGAAAAAAAAAAACCTTCGCGTTAAAGCGATTACAGTTCTTAATAAAATTTCCATCCCAAACTCATTTTTCTCACGCGATCTCGCATTATACATAATGCGTGAATCGTCGCGAGCTTTGTTATTATATGCCATTTTAAAAACAATTTAGCGATAGTAAAAAAGAAAAAAAAAAAGAAAATATAAGCAAGTAACGTAACCTGAAAATATAAGTATATATCAAAATGTTAAAGTTTGACGAGCTAAAGTCACGTATATACGTCGGCGCCGGTCGTTATACATAAAATTTACCGACTTTTTTTTCGTCAGCCGAAAAATAAAAAAAATAAAATAAACGAAAAATTCCTGTAGGGATGTAAAACAGTGTACTCATAAATCGTTGAAGGGTATACCAACGAAAAATTTTGTTTTGTACATTGTGCGTTGGGCAGATAAAAATGTTTCGTTGCGCGTGGGGTTCGATTTACAAGCGTTTATAGTTACAATGGTAAAAATTGACAATATGCGTGTAGAAAATTGGGATATTTCATTGATGCATGGGTAGTAGAGTAGGGATTTCAATGAATGCTATTGAATTTAATTAATTTTGACGGGTTTAATTTTATCAAACGCTTAAATATTTTAATTTTGCTAATCGATTGCGCTAATTCGCTTGATGTCAAAATTGAGTGAGAAAAATTTGACTATTTATATGCATAAATGTAATTTTTTCCTTTTAATTATGTCGACGAGATTCAATTATCAAAACGTCTATTTTTCATAATATTTTTTACTAAATGTTCTGTTTGATAAAACAACCTAAATCACCTAACATTAGATATAATCTCCTTCATGATTCTAATTTTTATTTCTATTTATTCAATTTTGAAATTATCTTTAAAAATTTATCTCGCAAACATTCGACACAATATATGTCGAGTTTTGAGAACAACCTTGATTTATTTTAGATAAGTTTATTTTTCGCAAGATAAAAATTTTAGTTTTTATTGATTTTTGCACTGGATGGACAAAAGAAGCTGACTGACACTTTGTCAGGTACGGTTGGTTCAATTTGATATAAGAATTTATTTATTTTACGAAAATAAAAATAAAATGATAATTACTGCATTTTTATTCAAAAAAGTTTAAACTTTTAATACAATTTTGAAGTGCAATTAAATAACTATTTTTTTTTGTTTTATTTTACGTCGCTGTATTTATGCTATGATTTTTATGCTAATTAGCGACGGAGGTCATCAGTGTGTTTGTTAACAAAGCACGTGTAACGTACAGTGGTGCTTGTATAAATCGACCAAGAGCGGGATTCGAACTCGGAACCTCGAGATTATGAATCCATCGCTCTACCGACTGAGCCGCTGAAGACCTCTTTTGTTACAAGTAAATTTCAATTTTAAATATTCCCATATAAGAATTCATTTGTAATATAATTAATTTCTAACTTTTGATATCAGAAAACACGCATAAAATTGATGAAATTATAAAATAAAGAAACAGAAACTGTAAATTTTTTTCAATGCCGTTTCCATGCGCTTATCAAATGAATATATTAAATAAATGCTTATTATTGCATATCAATCACTATTATCTTAAATTTACGATTCGGTTATTAATCAAGCGGTAATTAAAAATTTTCATTTGCATACATTGTATATTATAATCGTAAAAGTAGTTTGCATGTACTTTTTCTCATTTAATTTTACTTGATATTTTAGATTCGCTTATATTTATAAAAATAAACATTTATTATTTTTTTTTTAATAATTTAAATGTTTGTGGGAAATATTAAATTATTATTTAATGTATTACAATCAATAAATTTAATTTCAATCATCATATTTGGAAAGCGAACGAAGATAGGAAAATTTTAAGTGAAATTAATGGAAACGACGAATTTATAATTTTCAATTATTATGTATGCTTTCACAATTCCAACAATAAATTCGACCAAATTTGAATAACCTTTTAAACGGACATGCTAATCCACGAATTCAAAAGGACAGTATAATAAAAGTTGTGTTAGGAAATTAAAGGTTTTGAGCTGAACGCTTAAAATTTCGAATGGAAATTTACAAGTGTTCCAAACTACGCGTTACAAATTTGTGTTTAAGAGATCATTAGTGGTTTCAGAAAAAGGTATACATTAAGTATATTGAAAACTTCACAAAAATTACAATTTCACTTATCATAATTTTACGCGTAATTAAATAAAAAATTCAATAATTTCCAAACCAACATTAATTTTAGAATTAAAAATAAAAAAATTCTATTAAAATCCATTTTATTCATCGCACCGTCCGCCTGTTCTAAACTACAAGCATTACGATCCTTACTTTATTTTCGCGTATATACATAACCAGTTAAACTTTGTTTCACGCAACATTTACGGATTACACATTTACGATAAACTCTCGGCTTTTAAGTACTTTCCAGGTATATACACCGACAATATATATGTATATATATATATATATATATATATATATATATATATATATATATATATATATATATATATATATATATATATATTTCCTTTGGAGAATTTAGAACGTCTTTGAAGTTATTTCTTACATGATAAAAGAAATATTTTATGCTCCTTTTTATACTCGAGGTACAATATAACGCCTTTCTCATTATATACCACTTTCATCCCTCTTTTGCTTTAGCGTATATATACGCGCCGTTTATACGTATATATCTATTGCGGTACTTTAACCTCCACTTAACGGTATCGAAAGTTAATTTTTTCTTCTTTTTTTTTGGCGTGTGTATGTTTCTCGTGTAATTTCTGTATGGACATTTTCACGAGGACATTTTTGTGTAATCTTGTTAATGGCGAGGAAATTAGCGTTAAAGAGACGATATTTTGTATTTTCTTTTTTTTTTCTCTTGGTCTCGTGAGATAATTTTCTTTTAAGTGACCTTTTAAAAACGTATTACGGATTACTTTGGAACGTTAAAAATTACAATTTTCGTTGGAACATTTTCATTAACTCGAAAAACGCGTCTTTTCCAAAGCAAATTCGTTATCTGCCACATGGCAAATAGAAATCTCTTTTCCATCTATATATGTAGTAACATAAACAACAAAGAAAGAAAACTTGAGCTTGTTTGTCGAGTTGTATAAGTCAAGTTCTTCCGTGCGGGCAAGTTCGCCTTTTCTGCCCCCTCCCCCCCTCGGTCTCTCTCTCCCCCTTTTATTAACGCGCGACATCGACCGAGTGAAAGAGAGAAAGAACCGATAAGAACGTGATAACGGGACTTGCTAAATGATATTTTATATGTGTGTGTATATCTTTTATATCTGCGTACTGATGTTAAAAGAAAAGAAATCTTAAGTCGATATTTTCACAAAGAGAAGAAAGAAAATTGCAAGATTTTATAAAAAATAAACAATTTTTTTTATAATTATGTACGATTTCAGATTGAATTTATGAATTTTATTTTTCAATTCCTAAAATTTATATTTTATTTGAATTTTAATAGAATCACATATAAAGCTTAGAAACGTAATTTATAATTAGTAAACACTATCTCGTTGACATAAGCTATACCTAAAGCTAATTTCGTTTGGAAATTTTTTCCCAGCTTGATTATCCGGTAATCTTCAGTAACTAATTTGATTTTAAATTCGAGTTAATGTCCACTTTTTTTCATTTGGGAATTATATTTTATAAAACATCTTTTGTGTGTACTAATTAGATACTTTAATGCTATCATTATAATATTTAATTATTGTCAAAGTAAATAAACTAAAAATGATTGTTTGGTAGATTGTTTTAAAAAATGTAATAGATACTTCTATAAGAAATAAAAGTTCTATTGAATAAAAAATAATAAAGTCTTTAATAGAATTTTGAAAAAATTGCATCAAATTTTCATTCATCGAAATATATAAAAATCTATTTTTAGTTTAAAAAAAACTTGCATGTCAGAAATTCATTCAAAATAAAAAGAAAAAAAATTCTGTTCAACACTTAAGCAAGATCTTACTTTATTTTTCCTCTTTTGTATGAAGCGTTAAAAGCAGACACATTCGAGCCCAAAAAAAAAGGACGGCTATCTGCAAATCCCGATCTCAATTCTTACCAGGAAACTTTTCTCAATTGAAGCCAATTAGCCAATTGCACTAATTAAAGAGAAAGGGATGGGTTTGGCTGAGAAACTATTTTGTTACTGCCGCCGCCTCTGCTGCTGCTGCCGCTGGCTTATGCTTAGTTTTTACTGTACTTTTTATTACATTTTATCCGTCGCTTACACTATTTTTGTTTTAGTTCAAAGCTTTATTTTAGACGATTCTTTGTTTAAATTTTCTTTCGTTTAGAAGAATGTAATGTAAGAAGTTACTTTTATAGAATTTTTTTTTTAATGAAAATCATTTTTTGAAACCAATTTAATAACTAATTTTCAAATATTTTAAAGTTTTGTAAAATAAAAAAAATTTTAAAGCTAAAGTTATTTTTATCCAAAGAAATAAAGTTCAAAGTACTTTATAAGTTGTAACCTTTGAAAATTTGAATTACAACAAATAATTTAATTATATAATTATTACAACACTTATATGATGTAAAAGGGAACTATTATGTATTCAACATTAATGCAAATTAATTATCTAATTTTAATAAATATTATATTAAGAATGTATCAAAGTATCATTCGCTAATCTTAATATTTTTTCCATTATTTATTTATTTTTTTAAATAAACAATAATAATAAAATGTAATACTAAAAAAGTATAAATTAAAATTGTTTATATACTATAAAATAATTAATATTTATTAATCAATTAAAAATAAAATGATAGTATTTTTATTTTTTACGTAACAGTAAATAAACCATTAAGCAATGAACTTCAGAACTGATGTAATTGAAAATTTATTTATATATCATAAATATTACTGCTAGTTTTCTTCGTTCTGATTCTTTGAATTTAGCATTAGACGAGGGTTAAAAGAGAATGATGAATCAATAATAAGAAGACAAGGTTTATGTGTAATATAGTAAAATTTATTTTCATATTTCATTCAAAAATAAAATTATTTGTAAAAAAAGATTTCTTCGCTCTCTGTTCGGTATACAATATGTATAACATATATATATCTATATATATACTTTTGTGTTTCTTTTATTTATTCTTTTATAGAAAATTTTATGCCTTCTATGCTAATACGTAATTGCTTAACCGAGTGGAAACGTTAACTTTTGACACGCTTTTGATATTTTTTTTCCAAGATCATTTATCGATCACTTCTTTTTTTTTCATATTTTTTTTTATTTACTTATTTTTTCATCATGTATTAACATAGCACAGGCATAAAATTATGTATACATGTTCTTTGTGTCCGTGTTTCTTTAATGTCTTTGTTTATAATGTCTGTATGTATTCGCAGTATCGCTAAAAAATATATAATAATATATAATTATATATATATACTCTAATGGGGTTTTTTTTTTTATTTATTTTACTTAAATACTAAATCACATATTGTTTCATTTACTTTCATACTTTGTGCATGCCGCTTCTGTCGCATATTTTATCTTGTTTATAATATATAAAATAAAAAAATTTACAATACGCAAGATCATTTGCGTTTTTCTTTTATGATTATGATGGTTTAGCTTTTTTTTTTTTGTCTTTTTTTCAAATAAAAATTTTTTTCTTCTTCTACGGTCATGTAATAATCTTTCGCTGGTACAATAAAGCGTAAAAAAATTTTCTTGTCATTTATCATTGACTGCTTTGCGACGCTTTTAATAATAATAAAAAAGAACAGCTTGCGTTTATACAAAAATAATGTTAGGGCGGTATGTAATATAATTATTTCTTGACTTTATACAGCTTTTACAAAATATAAATCGACGGGGATACAGAAGCATAATTATTTTTTAAAATTTATGGTTTTGCACAACATTTGATTCTCAATTAATTATTAGATTTTTTTTTTTTAATTCACTTTAACAAGCGAACGCAAAAAAAAGGATGAAAAATAGAGGAACGATTATCGAATCGATGCAATGAAGATCGGTGAATCTTCAGTATCGATTCGTCGTTTTACAAATTTCTTAAAAAGGCACACTGTGCAGTGAATTGCTTGCCCAGAAAGTCCAATAAAAGCATGCGTTATATATAGACTTTCTTTGAAAAAGAAATAATGAAATATTTTTCTTTTAAAAATCTTATCTTTTTTTTTTTTTTTTTAACAAAAAGAGAAACAAAGAATTTTACACTATCTAGGCATTTTAAAAACTCTTTTTTATTTTTGCCATCGCCATTTGGACTTTGTTCATTTGGGTCGCGTTTTACAATGCTGCGCAGAAATAATGAACTATACATATATATCGTACAATTGATTTATTGTTCTCTTGCTTATTGGAGAAATTTTTTTACAAAAAATCTGTTGGATCTAAGAACAATTGCATAGTCCGTGTTTAGACTTGAGTTTTTTTTAATATTTAAATACAAAGTCGAAATATCATTTATACAGCAACCCTTGCTTTTTCTATTTTATACAATAAAAAAAGTTATTGCAACAACGAGAAAATCCTTTTAAAAGGAGCAAAAATATTTTACAAATTCTTTTTCTTTTATTTTTATTTATACAAAGACAAGTTTGTCAAAAAGTTAAAAAGGCTGAAAAAGCATTTGGATTGTCGGGGTTTTGGTATACAAAGAAACAATTCAAAGGGAGGGAGATCAAGGCGATTTCTATTTTATTAACAAATCGCGGTACTTTAAAAAAAAAAGTTCGCAATGGCGCGTCTTTTTCTTTAGAGACGTTATTATGTATATAAAAAAAATTCATTCTTATTACAATTAATAAACGTAATTGTTTTTAGGCAATGTTTCAAGTCAAAGTTTTTTAGCGTTAAAAGGGATTGAAAAAATCGAGCGACTTTTTTTTCTTCATTTATCTCTTAATCTCAAAAAAGCGCCGTTTTATGTTTATTGCAATAAATATATATATATATTTGTATACTTTTACTTCGTTATATTATATTTTTCATCATATTATTTGGCATTCTTATAAAAAGAAAAATCGCTCGATTTAATCCCAAAAATATTCATGCTTTTTCTCTGTTAAATTGCATTGACGCGCAAAACAATTATTGCGCTTTTAGAGTAAAAACAAGTTATACTCTGTACAAAAAAATGTTAGTTATACAATGCGCATGATTTCAAAACAAAAAAATAAAATAAAATATATAATGTCTTTTTGACCGTAACGAGATTCTCAAAATAAAATCCGCAATTTACCTTAGATTCTCGACGATTTATGAGACACAATATAATATAGTACAATAAAAAAATTTATGAAATAAATACATCGGTCTTACATTTGATTTGTTCTCTATAATGACTTTATTTTTCTCTTTATTAAAAAAAAAAACTGTCAGTTTTTTTTTGTTTTCTTTGTTTATGCATATTAATCGCGCATGACAAGCAAACTTTAGGACTAGATGCATGTACGCGCGAAAAAATATGTTTTGGCAAATTAATAATGATAAAATAATAATAAAAAAAACCGATATATCATTGAAACATATAGCGCATATTTAATCAAGAGCACTAAAAAATTCATCGTGCGACTTAACCTTCGCAATTTTTTCTTTCCATCTTTTTAATCAATTTAATAATGTAAAGAAAAAAAAACATTGAAAGAAAACATTGCGATCAAGCAGTGAGTCGACGATTTTTGTCCGCATCCAATATACAGTATTTATATATAAATATACAATGTACAAGGCGATAAGAAATAAAAAGAATAAAACAAGTCCTTGGGCGCAGCGAAATTCGAATTTCCCGCGCTGTTCTCCAAAATGGCGACCCTCACTATCTTTTTTTTAATGAAAAAATAAAGGACACAGTATCCTGTATAAGAATATAGTCACTATTCAATGTTTTTTTTTTCACTGTTCAATTTCACTTTTCACCAATCAAAGGGTCGTCCATTTTTAAAAAAATAGTGTCCAACACTTGTGTTCGTCAGCTAACCTCGAAATTTTCATCTTCAACGACGATGTAAATGATATCCTCATCTCAGAATCCCAATCCTGATACTGTTGGTATTTGACATCCATGATGCACGTGATCGATAACTTGTTCCTTCAACCTGCTCACATGTTCTCTTAACCTATTAACCATTTGGCTAAGGTCAGTATTCTCGCCCTTCAATAACTTAACCTTATCCTCGAGCCTGGATATTCTTTCGAGTTTGCGTCTTCTGCATTTTGATGCGGCGACACGATTTCTTTGTCTTTTACGTTCAAGTTTTATTCTTTCTTGAGATTCCATATCAATCGGTGACATTGGCGGTGAGCTTGATACACTTGGTACCGTTTGTGGTTCATCTTTAACGTGCATCAAACCTTGGCTTAATAATGATTCGGTTGATTGCACACTACCTGGTGGTTCGAGATTGGTATAAGTTGCACCGTGTATACTGCCGGGTTCTTGCGAACTATCAGAATGATGTAATTCATTGAGCGCATCAACAAAACCACGAGCATATTGTTCTTGTTCTTCGGTAACACTTTTGTCAAAATATATCTGTGATGTTGGCGTTGGCATTGTTGTTATTACACCGTCGTGCTGGGCAATTAATAATTTTTCAAATTCTGGACTGCCCAATTTAAATATATCCGGTGAGCCTAATATCGGTGTTAAACCACTGAGTGTTTGTGGTGGTAAGGGACCAAGTCTTGGTCTTTTGGATTGTGGACCTTGACGACCGTTAAGGTCTAATGTAAGGTTACCACGTTTCATACTGCCGATTGTGTTACCAGCACCAGTACCAATTCTATTAGCAACAGGCCCGTATAACTGGTCTTCGTATAACGTTGGTTCCATTGTTGAATTACGCACCATCGGTTTAAAAATATATATTTAACTCTTTTTTTTAGTGTCAACCTCGGAAATTCAAGATTCAAAACACTAAAAGAATTTAATGTTCTTTTTCTTTAAAAAATATAAATATTACGCACTGTTTTTAAAGGTGTCCAAGAGTTCTCAAACGTTACATAACAACGGAACGTTTTCTTTATTGGAGTTTTTCCTTGTTTCTCCTCCTCTCTCTCACTCCTTATTTTAATGTGTTTATCGTTTATAAAAGCACTGTAATTGTGTACATATATCTATATGCATATATGTACGTGTCCGCTCTCCGAAGTGCGGCTCTCGGACTTGTTTAAACTCGTCGCACTTTTTTTTTTTAAAAGAAGCACAAGATAATCACACCGATATATTATATTTTTCGATGCACAACAATTGAGTCACACACGTGTAATATTTAACTCCGTGTATGTGTAAATATTATAAAGCACAAGAGGTGAGAGCCTTTTTTAATTTAAAAAAAAAGAACAAAATATAAATCAACTATAAACAAAAACAAGTGTACAACTACTCTGGAATAGTCTCGAAGCTAAAAAGGTATGTGTGTAATCAACAAGCCTTTTTTATATATATATATATCTCTAAAGCTCTCGACACTCTAGATTATTGTACGATGCGCTAAGCGCGAAGTCTCGTAAGATTCTGCTCTGACGGACTAAACCGTACTGCCTTATATCTCGTGACTCACGTATGAGCTAAAAATAAAAGTGGCGTCAGATAGCTCGACTCTTATTGGCTATCGATGTCGTCAGTACTGCAATGCTATTGGTTATGCACGAGCGACGCATGCGCAGTTGGCAAGTTTTTAAAAAGTTAAAGTTAAGTACGATAAAGTGGGGGAGTATTTGAAACTTTGTTAGAGTTGTATTGCCCGCCGGCTGTTATATACTGGGCACCCACTTGTAATATCGTTTCTCTCCTCGTCGTTGTAGTCGTGCGCTTTTGCTTTTTACTGTATGCGGAGGCGCGCGCGCGTGTATATACGTGTATTATTGTGTGCGCCTTTTAAAACTCCGTGGGTTTTCCCCGTCGTTTTTAGTATGCGCGCGCACTTTTACCGTCTCACTCTTGCTTATGCTTAACCGTATCTCCCTTTCTCTCTCGCTCTATCTGCCTTGTTTTTTTTCAACCAACATAAGATTCGAGAGAACGAAACAGAGCGGTTATCTGTCTTTGGCTCTTTTTTTTTTAAATATATTTTTTTTTCTTTTGTAAAATGTTAGCTTATATATCGCTTCTCTTTCTCTTGTTGATTTTTTTCTCTTATTATTGAGACTTGGTTAATTATTTTGTTATTTATCTCTCTTTCTCTGTCTTGCACGATCGTTTTACACTTTATATACATATATATATACACTCGAGGAGATGCGTACGTGAGCTTTTCAGAGAGACAGTGTGTCTTTGTAATTTATCAAGCTCGTTATCTCTCTTATAGATATTTCTTTTTCTCTCTCTCTTTTTTTTATTTGTGTTAACATTCTTGGCATGCCTTTTTAATTCTTTTTTATCTTTCTATTAACTCTCTAGAACTTCTTTATTCTTTACAGTTTTATGCCTAATTAATATTATCATGCCTGCCTGCTGCTGCTTGTTGTTTCCTTTATGTACACTTTTCTTTATTTCTTTTTTCTCTTGTTTCTCAACATTTGCTCTCCGAACCGCTCTGTCTATTGTAGTTTAACGAAATATGCATAACGTTGCGATAATTTATTTTTCTTCGCAAAGTATATTATTTGTTAAAGGAACATACATGTACGCGCCTTTTTGGTCAAAACGTTCCATTTTCCGCGAAAGTTCGGGAAAAGAAAAAGTAAAGGTTTACAATAACAAAAGTATAATATGTAATTTATCGTTAAAAATATATGAGAAATTTGTTATTCTTTCTTTCATCTACGTCAAATACTGGATGCCTTTAGTTTTCATTATTTTTTTTTCTACGTATTACACGTCAATGCGAAATGGAAAAAAAGGAAATACCTTTGATAATCGTTAAAACAAGAATATAAATAAAACGTGGTTAAAAAAGATAAACTTTTTACAATGTGTATTTTATAATGTACGTATAAGGATTATCTTTTTTTTTTATTTTTTGACCTACAACTATTAGACAGTTATCGTTTTCAAATACTGTATCGACACGTGTTAACGTTCGAAAAAGAGTAACGTACGTTATTTTGAAAACCAGAATCTGATGAAATTATGAAATTACACGTGTAATGTTTCAATTGATCGTTAAAATCCGAAGCAATGAAAGTTTATTACTTTCTTTTTATTCAGTTATTTCTTGGTAAAATAATAACTTTTATACTGCAAATACCGGAATAATTATAGTTCTGTTTTTTAGAGGTTTTGCACAAATAATTTAGTTTAGCAGTATTTTGACAAGTAAATGCATTTGCAAAACAAGGTCAAATTAATTTTTATCATAATTATTGTTTGTTTACTGAAATTCGGTAAATAATATGCAATCTTGTTACATTTAAATATTTTATTTACTTGTTATGCCGTTATATTTAAATATTCTATTAACTTGTTATGCTGTTATAATTCACATATGAACTCAAAATTTTTATGTACTTTATTTTATTATTACATCATTAAATTTTGTGTAATTTACTATTTAATTTTTATGATTCTCTGTTTTTGTAAACTAAAAAATTAAACCTAACCTCATGTCCGAAGTCACCTTAAAATTGATCCGTTAATAATTGATTTTATTCTTTAACGCTAGTAAAAGAAAAAAGTACATGTTTCTTAATTAATGGAAAGCTAATTTAAACTTTTAAATTTTAATCTTGACTAAGAATTTTGTTATGATGTTTGAATTGTTAACATAACGAAATTATCATTTCAAACAATAAATTTCATTTTAAATTTTTAGTCTATAATAACATTTATTCTCTTTCATTTGACCAAACTTGTCATCTACATTTCATCTCATGTCTCTTTTTTCCATCGATTTCTCATTTCTCATTTATATTTCACAATACAACAATTTCATTCTATACACTAACTCAATCATTTATTCTCTCTCCAACTTACAAACTATTAAATTCCTTATTCTGCATTCCCTTTCTCTCTTCCTCCTCGATCTATCCGCTAACTTGTACTCCTCATTTACTTTTTTTTTTATTTTCTCGTGCTCCCTTCTTCCTCTTTTCTTTACACACCCACATACATATATACGAATCCACCTACATATTCTGCGTTAAAAAAAAATGAGCTTAACAAGAGTTCTCAGGTCCAGTTCGAGAGAGGCGTTTTATATTATACACATTGTACGCGCACTACCATGTGTAGGAAAAGTTCATAGATTAGAGCCTTTCTGCTCGCAAAATGACGATAATAACGCTGCTAATAAAAAAAAGAGTCACACGTATACACACACTTTTCTTTTTTTTTAAATACATATGCATGAACGTGTATACGTAAGTACGAGCTTGTATAGTAGAAAAAAATTGTCGCGTGCACGTGAATGCGGTTTAACCTACGAATTATAAATTGATAATAAGCCAGAGTTCATTTCCTAGTAAAAGTTAAGAATCTTTAGCGTAAAAATCTACGAGTCTATTACGTGCCCACATATAGATATAGAAAAATTTTTTTTTATATTTTATACAGATAAAATAACCAATGACTATTTAAGCATTAAATTACTTTTACTTTCGTGTACCATACACGCTAGTAGATTTGCGCGCGTGCGCGATCGCTTTTATATATAATGCAAGCTACGTACTGTATGCACGAACTATGCGACCTTGAAAAATTACAAAGTTTATATCGGCGATGCATATTTTAATGGTTCTTCGTTAAATATTTAAAATGAAAATTGTTAAAAGGAATTCGAAATGTTTTGTTGTGTCGGAGATGATACATTATAAAATTCATTAAATATGCAAATGTTTTATTCAAATTGCGCGTTCTTGCCTGCTCCGAGAAGTAATGATCGATAATTATTGATCGTTGGGTTTTGTTTGGAAAAAATTGATTTTTTTTTTCATTATTTTTTAGTAATATAATAAACGCGGTATAATTAATTGCATTAATTTTACTAAGTAATTTTACTTTTTTTTATAAATGGTACTAATCGAAAATTCAAGACGAAAAATAAAAAACAAATATAGAATATTCTATGTAATTAAAAAAATTAAAAGAAAAAATTGAAAAATAAAGAATTTAATTATTCGCGAGAAAGTCTTTTTTTTTAATGGAATGTAAAATAAAGTAATAAACATCTTTAAAACTTTTCGTAAGAAACATTTTTTTTTAAACTTTACGATCAAATGAAAGTGCAAGTAATAAATCTCGCAAGTGATAAAACAAGCGTAACCTAAAAAAAGAAAAATTCTTTTGCTTATATCGAAATTTCAAATTTTCCCAAACCAACATACATTTTCACTCTTTATTCGTCAAAAACTACCAATAAAAAAAATCATCAAATTCAAATATCAAAGATAATTTTTCCATATAACCTTAAAAATAGAACCAAATAAAAAATCAGCAATGACCTTGGGCTATGTATCACATTAGTTGCAGGAGAAAAAAAAATATATAAGAAATTGACGCAACGCAACGTACAGACATACATGTGTCCATGTATAAAGAGCAATAGATATATGGCAGAAAGAGAGTGCAGAGTGTATATATCGTTTCCTGCGATAAGATCGCAGGAAGAAGTAGTTTAAACCTCTGCCTCGTATATATATGTTATAAAAGCTATAACTACACGTATAGATATACGCGCGTGTATAAGAGTGTCGGAGAGCCGCGTCTAGTGGCCCCGATCGCGAAAAAAGTGTCTTCGTATATCCCTTTGTATAAGCGTTTATACGTATACAGATAGATATTACCGGCTGCTAACTTATTACATCAATTGTAATTGTAAGGTATACTTTTGCTTAGACATTGTATTCCATTGTATACGTGTACGTGGTGCTTATTAACTTTGGCTTACTTACTCAATTTGTTGTTGAAATTAAAAGTTCGAGTTTCGATGCGAGGGTTTAATAAAAAATTTTTTTTTATGGTTTTCAGTTTTTGTTTTGAGATAAATTGTTTTTTAAATTTTAACAAAATATTATTGCTTAAGTTGTTTATTCTATTTCTTATACTAATCAGAACATTTCCTCTCAAAATTAAAATATCTTTACGATATTGATTTTACAAATGGTTTTTAAATTTTTTAAATGAGTTTTCAGAAAAAATATTTAATGAATTTATTTTAAATATAAATTCTTAAATAAAATTTTCGTATCGAATCAATAAACAAAATAAATTCTAGTATGGATAATTTATAAAAGTTTTAATTCAAAGTAGGTCACATAAACTTTGGAAATTTTTTTATTTTTTAAAATAATTATTGAATTTCTTGCAGCAAGCGTAAGCTCAACAAGTTTATTATTAGTACACTTTATCTTTAGCTCGTAAAAATAATTTTTAGTTTTAAGTAAAAATCCTTGTAAAAATATTAAGTTTTACTTGGAGGTATGACCCATTTAATGCGTGCAAAATTTACGTGTTTATGTTAATACTTCAAAATACTCTATTTTTGCAAATTTTTTCCAATCTTTAAATATTTTTTAACTATAAACTAAACGTGCAAAAAGTTTAAAAGCATTATTATCAATTTTTTTCATGAAAAACCTTTTAGAAACAGTTTCTCAGAACTAATTTAACATTATAATGGTCAAAGCATTAAAATTATGATTTTTAATTTGATGATTATGCAAAAAATCAATGCATACGATTAACTTTTATATGTTGATTTAAATAAAGTTTAATTTTTATCTAGTTTTTGAATTTTCCATATAATCAGTTCTATTTACTAAAAAATTATTTTTCATCGAGCTATGATTCAAGACGTAAAATACACGACAAACATTTGAAAAAAAAAAATCAAAACTTTAGAAGTGAAAAGCAAACATAATTTATAAATCATTCGACAGTTTATTGTAGAAAAATATGTCATAGCCACGATAAGCGTTTAATCGAAATTTTAGGGTTTTGCCCATACTTAAAATTCTAAGAAACGTTTCACAAGTTTAAAAAAAAAAAAATAAGAAGTCAATTTCTTTTTACTGCCAATAATTTTAAACGATAAAAGAAAGTTGTTTCCCGGAGCTGTGTTTGCTTTATTTTTCCCCCCAAAAAAAG
This sequence comes from Anastatus disparis, assembly GCA_017163975.1. NCBI lineage: Eukaryota > Metazoa > Arthropoda > Insecta > Hymenoptera > Eupelmidae > Anastatus > Anastatus disparis. The sequence goes on along the minus strand of JAFFSR010000218.1, from coordinate 3,703,514 downwards.
AGCAAAGTCCCAGATAACAATTTCAGATAAACATTGCATGATGATTCATCACAATGTAAATCGCTGGTCATAAAGTTTTCAAATCCGTTATATATAACACATGTAAAATTTATTCGGGACTATATTAATAATTACTGAAAACCTTTGTTTTAATTATGGGGATGGCTGGAATTATTGGCCAAAATAGTTATACCATTGTTTCATGAATACGGAAAAGATGTTGTTTGTTTCGTTTGGTCGGATGCAGGTAAAATGTTGTTTTGCACGCTTACTTAGTCCCTTGGATGTTTTGGTGCCGGTATAATAGCTCAGGTAAATTGTTTGTTTCATTGCAGGTCTTGACTTGTGCGCGCTTCTCAAAGTGGGAGGAGCAGATAATTGAAACCTTTTAAATCTTATTTGTAGAGATATTGAAGTGTTTGTTAACAATGCCTTTTCGAAAATTGGGGTAATTAGGTGAATAATTTTTATGGTGTATTGATTGTTTCTTAAAATTTTAGAAAAATAAAATAAAGTTTTTGTTTAACATATTTTTATTAAAAATGATAAAGAGTTATTTAATTTGTTTCTTAAATTAATCAAGTCTAAAATCACAAATTCAAGCAAAATATAATTTATTATACAAGAATAAATTTACTATTAGAATTATTCTTTGTGCGTTTTGCAATTTTGTTATTAATTTTGAAAAAAAAATTAATACGTATTTGGAACGTAAAATTTTAATAGCTTCTTATATCCCGAAATTTTTAACGCGCTCATTAAAATAAAAATGTATTTTACAAATAACATTAAATTTTACATCATCCGATCGTTCGACTAAACACTCTGTACTCTACTCCTTTGTTATTCAACTTGTTTTCTGCTAAAACTATTGCATAATATTGCATCTTACTATGTTTACATTACTCGAACTTCATATATTCTTAAAATTTAATCATTTAAAGTAATTTGACTTTTTATAATATAAACGAAAATAAAAATTAATTATCATTATCAAGATCGTTTATCAAGTTGTTTTAATTGATTCTTTTGTTTATACCTTACGCGCATTTTATTAAGCATTTTACTCAAACTTTTGTTGCGTTCAATTATATCAATTTTCAAAGAAACATTTTAAAATTTTAACAGAAAACATTAATTAAAAGCTATATTTTACTTTGAGTTTTAATAATGAAAGAAAACTATAATTATATTTGAAATTAATAATTCATATCTGAAAAACTGAATTTAAAAAAAATTCAAGCGAAACTAATTAACATTTAAAAAACATCTGTTAGAATTCAAATGTAAATATAAAGTTTTTTTCTATGTAAACATTTCGTAACTATTTCACGTTTTACAAGTTTACTGTGTCGTTTGTCATATTTTTCATCTTACTAAAAATGATTCTCCAAAAATTAATTATACGAAACTATAAGAATTAATGAATAATTCAATTAAAAAGTATGGATCCGTCTAAAAATTAAAAAAAGTGAAATTTTAATGAAATTTAGTAGTACAGCAAAAGAAAAATCTTAGCGTTTCATAATGCATAAACTTTATAACTCCGTAATTGCCCTACTTTCTCTGTTGATAACAAATTCGTCGAATAGTATAAACAAAAAAAAAAATCAATGGACACGTGCATGAAATTCACCGTTCTAATCGCGTAACACTTAAAAAGTTTTTAATAAAAACTCAATAGATTTGATATTTTTTTTCTTTTTGAAAATTTTACAAAAAGATAAAATAAAAAGGAAACAAAAACCGCAATATCTTTGAAATAAGCAGAGAGAATAAAGAAAGACAAGCAACATAAACATTTACGTTGGGGAACCGCCTTCTGCTTACCAACGCACGTGAAATCGCATGTGTGAACGCGAGCCTCACGTGGGCGGGGCTGCTCGACCGACTTGCTTTTTTTTCTCTCTCTCTTTTTTTTCATTTTCTATTTCATCTCACTTTATACAAATTAAGCAAACATAATTAATTTCCGTCTCCTCTCTTATTAGAAGGTCAGATCGATTGAGCATCTGTGCAATGTTTAAATATCGTTAGAGAAGGTCTCTCGACTGATTATTTTTTTTCTCGAATTGTTTTTTATAATCTTTTACAAAACAATGCGAATGGACATTACTTATGATTTCTTCCTGTCTGCAAAGATTCTCACGCTACTTTTTTTTTAATTCTCTTCTCTTTCTTAGCGCCTCTTTTCAAGGCTGCTAGTTTTATATGTTATAGCGACGTGCGCGCATGGAGGCGATTCAAGGACTTTGCTCCGATGTATGTATATGTGTGTTACATTGTATTAGCGCGAGTTGCATTATATTGTAACGATGAATGAATGAATAATGAAAGTTTTGAATTGCTCAGGAACTATGTATATTTAGATTTAATGATTAGTGGGCGTTTGAAAAGGTGGCGCCACTTATCAGAGCAAGCAAGGGATGGTGTCTGTTTTATCGACTGCAGGTATGATTTTTTATTTATCAATCACTGGTAATTATAAAAGTACATTTTCATATGGTAAAAAGATAAAGAACTCGAAGCTTTTCTATTTCAACGCATGGTGGAGCTACTTCTACTGTAGCGCCGACTAGTGATAAAATTTCGGTTCATTGTCAAACAAAGAATGTAAACAGCAACATGTGTAGAATATAAAATATCAAAAAGTTTCTAAAAAATGGAAGAAAGTGCCGAAGAAACGAAAAATCCAAAAGGATCGCACAGGTGGTGCAGTGTTCCCTTTTGCAAAGCGAGAAATGTAAGGTCGATGCATAAATTTCCTCATGATCCGCAGCTGAAGAGTAAGTGGGCATTAGCTTGTAAGATAGGAAAAGAAGTGTCAGTTAACATGAACGTATGCAGCGAACACTTTTTGAAGAGTGATTATATACCAAGTGAGTTTATTTTGTCCTTTTTTACACAAGTAAAAACTAAATTTTGTGAAATACATGTAATAAATATAATACGAAAATATAACTTGTACAGGTTAAGTTACTCGTATTTTGAATATATAATAAGGTCTGAGAAAAAAAAGTTGAATATTATTTTAAAAAATGTTAAGGTATTTATATTGTTTTTAAAATACAGATTTTCTAATTTGCCGATTCTCATTTAATTTATCAAAAATTATCTTATTGAAGTAAAATATCATTTTTGTTTTCTTGGAATATATAATTTAATTACATATTGAATTTTTGAAACTTCTATATTGCTACATTATTATTAAAGAATATAATGATGCAATATCATTAGTACATTTTTCATTTATATTAATTTGTGAAATCAACATTCTATTTTCAAGGACGATATTTGATACACGTGGATACGATAAGCCATCCACGTGTTTGTATCTATACAGGAAAAAATTCATGACAAAATAATTTGGAAAAAAAAAGTAAAGAGCAGAACATTGCATGCAAAACAAGTAAAAATTTATGTAACAAACTCATAAGCATTAAAATTAGTGAATAAGTATTTTTTGTTTTCTTTATTTATTAAGAAACTTTTTTTATGTTTGATAAAATTTTTTGCAATATATAAAATATTAGTGATACGAGAGTATAAAATAATAATTTTAGTAGATTAATAATTGAGAAACCTAAAATTTCTATCACGTTTTCAATATGTTACGCGAAATTTCTTTATAATTATTTCAATTATTATCAATTGGACTTATTTATTTTGCAAATTAATAATTTTCAACATAAAATAGAACAAAAAACATAAAATAGAATTAGTGCTTTATCTTGGTTTTGTACTTATTTAATTTTTTCTATTTTTGTTTTACGTTCACACGCGTAATTCGTAATCTCGGCGTCCCGAGTTCGAATCCCGTTCTCGGCAGCTTATTTATACAATCACTACTGTGCGTTATATGTGCTTTATTCACAAACACACTGGCAACCGTCGCTAATTAGCATAGAAGTGATAGCATAAATACAGCGACGTTAAAAAAAGGATTAAAATAATTGCTACATTCTCGTTCTCTTTAATGAAGTGATTGATATTTTTTAAATACATTCTTTTTTAACTAAAAAAAAATTAAATAAATATATCTACATGAAACAATAATTCATATTTAGTCAATTGAAAATATAACACTTTAAATCAAGTAGTTAAAAAACATTTTTTTTAATGTCGCTTTATTTATGATATGTTATTTTTGCTATACTAATCAGCGACGGTGTTCATAAATGTGTTTGTGAACAAAGCAGACTTAACGTACAGTGATGCTTGCATCGACTAAGACATAAGAAAACTAGTGTTTTGCACAAGGAAAGTAGATTAAAAAAATTGAATTTTGCACAATTGATTGAGAAAAAACGTTAACTTACTTTTTTTAAACAAATATTTATCCATAAAATTAATTTTTATTAAATTAAAATATAATTTTTTAAAATTATTTCAGGGTGGGATGGACAAGCTAAGCGATTGAAAAAAATTGCAATTCCATCTCAAAATTTACCGAAAAGGCCATCGGATCAAAATTCGATCGCTACAGAAATAAAAAAGAAAGGAGATAGAGTAGTAAAAGCTAAAAAACGTTTAAAATGCTCAGATGTTGAAAGGTAAAATTATAATTCTTAAAAATCTACATTTATAAATTTAATAAAATATTAATAAAAATTATTTAAATTTTATTTTAAAAATTTGCAGCGAAGTGATTACAACCAACAATGGAACCGAAGATACTTCGGACGAGGCTTCATTAGATATCAATAACGACCATTATAGTTCAATTGTACAAACAGAGTCTCAACAAAAAGTTAGTAAAAATATCCGGAGCTTCATAAGTGCGACCGAAAATTACTGCACCTGTGAGGACGACGATCAAAGCGAAGTAGCTCCTGAAAAATATGAAAGCTGCGAGACCAAAGCTGCTAGAGTTTTATTGGAAGTGCACGAAATCGTTGACGAACTTATGAAGAACGAAGATATTATGTACGTCACGAGAGAGTTAATACTAAAACGCGTCGATGAATTTTATTCGCTTGCAAGAAGATTGCAAAAAATACTTTTTCCAATACTCATAAAAACCGATCAGCAGCTACACGCTTTCACCGGTATAGACTTTCAATTATTGAACAATTTGGCCAAGGCTGTGATAGTGTTCGAAGATGATAATTATAAAAAATTTGACATTAACGTGGAAGGACGAATTATACTTTGTTTGATGAAAATTCGTTTGAATCTTAGCTTTCGATGCTTGGCCAATCTTTTTCAATTGAACGAAGAAAATTGTAAGCTATTGTTTTGCGATACCTTGCAGTCGTTAAAAACAATTCTGAAAAGTGCCATTTATTGGCCGACGAAAGATGAAATATTAAATTTCATGCCAGAGTGTTTTGAGAATTTCAAAACTACAGTTGCCGTTGCAGACAAAACGGAAATAGTTGTAGAAAAACGAACATGCCCAAGGTGTAAATTATCCCAATCGTCGCCTTACAGAAACGGTGATACGGTCAAAATCTTACATGGTTTTGCGAAATGTGGTTTGATAACTTATATAAGCAAAGCGCAGTGTGGTAATTCGTCCCAAGAAATAAATTATAACAAAGACTCTATAGCAAAAGTGTTGTTACTAAGTCGCGATGCAATAATGACCGACGGCGTTTTCATCGAGCAAAAGTGCAATAAAGTGTTCATCGACTTGATTCAAGCCAGACAGCAAAGGCCATTTTGTCCGTTGGATCCTGTGTTTAAAGACAAACCGAAGCCGTTTAAAAATCACATTGAACAGGCCATTGTAAGGATAAAAATGTTCAAAATTTTAGGATCTAAAGTATCGGCTGATATCGTACCTTTTATCGATGATATTAGTATAATTGTCTGCGGCATTGTAAATTTGTACAATCCTGTGGTAGTAAATAAATTGTTCTAGGATACTTTGTTTATAATATTTTGAATAAATAAATATTTTCTAATAAGATATGTAATGCTGTGATTTAATTTAATATTGAATTTTCAAGAAGGTATAGATTAAGAGAACGTATAAAATTGTGATACTTGCACAGGCAAAAATAAATTCTTGGAGCAAGTAGAATCATTTAGCTGTTAGTGGAGAACCTTCTCATTTTTTGCAACGAAAGAATTTCTGTTTGATTTGAAAAACAAAATCTGCTTGATGCATAACTGTATGATTTAAATATATTTCTATTGGATTCTAACTGAAATTTGTGTGAGCAATTAAATAAATTTGAAATATCAAATTATTAAGTAAATAAAAAAGATTTTTATTTAATTTTAACAAATTTTTTAAAAAACTCAAAGATTTTCTACTAGGGCTAAAATTACAAAATTTTTTAATAAAACAGGTTTTTGGTATATTAATTTAAATTTATAAAACTAGTAATCAGCACGCTAGGTCCAAATTTCTATTTTTGCCCATGTATATTTAATCAAAGTATGAAAATTAAAAAAAGCAATGTAAGGAAACAAAGTGAAATAAGAGAAATCAAACGATTAAAATTGCAAAAATAAGTGAAATGAATCAATATTTGGTCAGACACTTGGAACTAGTAACAGAATAATTAAATGTTTTTTCTTTTTTCCAATGCAATATTAATTAATTAAGTTTAAATTTTGCATCACATTGTAAATTTACTAATAATTAAAAAATAAATTTTGTTTTATACCTTTGTAGATTATACAAATCACCTGATGGGAATCCTCATTTTATAAAATTGATGTATCAACTTTGTTACGTTAATATAATTCATAAGATAAAATATAAGGAACCGATAAATGTTATTTTTTTTTTAATTTTCGAGAAAAGGATAATTTGTAACTCAAGAAAAAAATCAATAACAAAATGACAATCTATGTATTTTTATTATTTACAATGTATCAATTTATGTCACCTAGTGGCTTATTAAATATCACACTGTTTATAAAACGTCTTTAAATTTATTCATTTTTTTTTCGCATAAAACATGATGTACTGATTCGTTTTACAAAAAACTTGACACAAATTGTTCTTTTATTTTTTTTTTTTTTAATAAAATCAAACTCGGTTGCGCATAAATGATTAATTTTTTTTTCAAATAAAAGTACAATCAATTCTTTGCTTCTTATTCTCCACTCAACGCACTTTACACATAACTTTTTAATTTTCTATATAAAACGATGGAATTTTTTTAAACATTATGTCCTGTTATATATATATTTTTTGCTCTCACTTATTTATATATAGTTTATTTTTTCTTTAATTCATTTCCGTTGTTAAACATTGACACTATAATGTTTGTTTTTTTTTTATAAATCTTGCGGACGATAAAATTTTACTCTCTAACATGGTGAACGTTGGTCTGACATACATAAAAAAAAAAAGGTACCACAGGCATGTCACGATTATTCGTTAAAACACATACGATTCGCGCAATTATGTCCATTGTACAATAATAGTTTTATTTATTTATTTTATTTTTTTTTTTTTTCTGTTTACTTAATTATGATATATTAATTAAATAATATAATTACACTAGACATATTTATACTAGTTCTAAAAATTCTCGTATCTCAACCTCCAAAGCGCGTCACGTTCAACATGACGCGCACAAATAAATAGTAATAATCAAAAATAACGTTATTTCATCTCATCTTTTTATTTTATTATGGCATTTGGATATCAAAGACAAAAATAAAGATGGCTTATGTTTTCAGCTCGTTTGAATCGAGCTAAATTATGAAACCATCGAAAAAATCAAAATTTTATAAAACCGTCTATACGCGGCTATTGTCATTGAACAAACAAGGAACTTAATACTGAAATAATACTCGTCATAGTTTGTTATTTGGATTATTTATTCTGTACATGACAATATCATTTATTGTTTGAATAATTAAGAAAAACAAATTAACAATAGTATCGTAAATCTTCTTTTCAAGCTTTTCATTGTCTTTCCAAATAATAAAATAATTAATCCTGAGCACAATTGACGCTAAAATTATCTCGCCAGCGAGAAAAAAGGGGGACTAAACATTTTCATTTATGCGATGCAGCAATAATTCATTTGCGTGCTGTTAATTTATTTCTTCAAAGCAACGACGGTAAAAGTTTACAGCACAAAATATTGTGTGGACGCTAAAAGACAGCCGATTTGATGGACGGATAGCTGTCGAAAATAAACAAAATATAAATCTCTGCCTTTTTATTTTATTTTTTTTTTTTCTATCTCTTCTTACTTTGACCTCTTTAGCCTTTCTACAAAATATAAATTAAAATTATGCAAATCAATCGCATAACCCTGTTTCGTCTTATCTTCCATTTCTCGTCAGTATTCATTTATTTAAAAAGAAAACTGTGTTTTTTTTTTCTATACAAACACAAGTTTCAACAAATATTTCACAAAAAAAAGTTTCATCGTGAAGTACAGTTCGTCAAACTTTTAACAAAATTTGAGTACAACGTAAAATAATTTCATTTCTTTTTTCAACTTACGCGTTTACAATATTTTCGAAGACAAATGACACATAAACGTTCGACACACTATCACTCGTGTAATGTTCATTAATATATATATATATTTATATATTTATATTATTTTCATACGCATGTTAGATATATAATTAATATATCTATATTTATAAAAGTAACATCGCATAACATAGAATATAAGTCGTATCTTTCATAATTTTTAAAATTTTTTTAATTATTATTCTCTTTTTTTTTGGCACATCTCGTCGACTATATAGAATCTCAATTTAATTATTCATACCCGCACTTCTCAAAACACACTCGTACAGATCATTTTCACTTATTATTTTATTTATTTATTTCTAGTAATAGAAACAGGACGAAGATATAATCATACGAACGCCCGAAATATTTATTTCATTCAATATATATATTTACGCACTTCTATACAATTTTTTAGTTCTAATTTTCTGAATTTCATTATTTATTTATTTATTTATTTTTCTTTTAATGTATAACGTACAAATATTCTCATACGCTTAACAATTATAATGTTAACGACTAGAACGTTATTTTTTTTTAAATTTATTTATTTATTTATTTTTTTATTTGTAGTTTTTATATACTTTCCGTACAATCAGCGCATTTTGTTTTTTGTTCTATCTATGCCTCTAGAAAAATCACAAGAGGAACGTATAACGATAATTCTTTTTTTTTTTTATCTATATATATTTTTTTTTTTCATGAATCAAATGTCGTTGCAGTTACGCGTGAGAAAATTTTAATTGAAGAGTGGTTAATTTAATGGGTTTAATTGAAATTCAGTAGTAAATTTTCTCTGTAATTGCAACGACATTTAACAAAATTGGCCTTTTTCTTTCAATGAAAATTCGCTCTCAATGGCTTCTTCATTTTATTTCTATAACACTATATTTGAAGGACGATTTTTAATATTCCAAATGGAAATTCAATCGACATGTCCAATCTTATTTTGGATTTGACATTCGAAACTTTGCTGTTCCGTCGATTTTTTTAGTATATTTATATAAGGACAAGGCACTGCGCAATAAACTGTTATTTTTTTTTTATTTAGTCGCCTTACATCTTTTTTTGTTTATAAGATTGAAATTTGCAACATAAAATTTATCGTTTACAGTAATTGTTCGTTTGAAGTTGTACAAATTTTGTATTTCAAATGTAATCGCCTAAGAAAGCTCGAAGCTTATTGTTAGTGGCATTTATAAAAAAGTACCAAAAATGATTGTAAGATCTCACATTAAATTTTTTTAAGATTTATCAAATTTTAAAAGACGAAAGATTCTGCATATTTTTTAAAATGTTTCATTAAAGTTTTCGGTTATTTATTTTTATCATATATTGCAAATTGATTTTAGATGAAATCACAAATTGAAAATAGTAAAAAACAAAGAATCCTCTTCATCTGATCTAATTTGTGCCAATGCTATTGAAAAGGACTCCCGAGTAAAATAAAAAAGAGACTAAAATTAATTGCGAACGAAGATTCGTCTTTGAACTATTATTTATAATAGATTGGATGATTAATGACTATAGTTAGAATATCGTCGCATGATTAACAATTTATCCAAAAAATTTTTGCCTTCAGTTGGCAATATAATCACGTTACGTATATCCGTGATCATTTATTTAATTATTTTTTATATATAATATATATCTTAAGTAAAATATAAAAATGGTCCGAGAGCTTATGCTAGAGAGGACTTGTGTGTCTGTGTTTCAAACATTATATTTTTCTTAATTGAGGCATAAAGATTCCCGTTTTTATTTTTTTTTATCCTCTATTTAACATCTTTTTTATCGGGCTTAATCGTTACCGACTCACTCTTCGAATGTTATAACGGCAGGCATTTGGCCCTCTTTTGCACGGCTACTTCTTTACAATTGTCTACTTTATTGACGGTAAAACTTTCTTGCTTTACTGTTTCCTCAACTGAAATCCTACCCAAACGCTTTTTCATTCTAAATGGCGTTGTTTTTGGTGAAGGTACTTCGGACGTTTCAGTTGCGTGATTCTTTTTTTTTGGACTTACTGGAATTTTATCACTATTAGCACCATCGACTTCTGAACAGTGATTTTGTTTTAACAATTGTTCAGTCTTTTCATCCTTCCTTTCTTCGGATAAATCTAATTTCTCTATGTTTTCTGATAACCGTGAAGTGTTATTTTTTTCATCCTTTTTCACGCTTTTGTTGTTCTCGATTTTTTTCACTTCGTCTTTTACCATTCGCGTCACTTCTGATTTTTTCGAGGGCTCACTGGCACTACGTTCATGCTTAGAATTTCTCAATTCTTTCTCGATTTTTTTCACTTCTTTCTCCACTGAAATTCCAACTAAAGTTCTTTCGGTAGCGTCTTCTGACGGGGAATTGAACACATCTGAACTATAACTCTTTGAGTCACTAGTTAAAAGAACAATTTCCGATGCTTCAATAATATCTTCGGAACGTGGACTTCTGGTTGATGCTAAGGATAACGCTCTGGGTTCAGTCTTTTGTATCAATGACTTATCTTCGTCAACATAATCGAGTGAGAGGCAACGTTTTTCAAAAAGTGCAGGTCCCAATGTTTTCGATTCATCTAGTTCTGGTGATTTCGTTTTATCATTTACATTTTCTGGTTTGGATTCCAAAGTATTAACACGAGATGGTCTTCGAATGCTATTTTCTCGCTCAACTGATAAACAAAATTCTTTGTCCGTAAGAAGAATTCTTTTGGGGAATGGCTTTAATTCTAGTTCTGTTTCGTAAGTTTTATCGATTGAAGGAGTCTTTAAGCTACTTTTAACTTTTTGAAGTTCTGATAAAAGATCCAATGTTTCTTGCGATGGCTCGTGAACCATCTTTCGACGTTGACTAGATTCGTCATCTATCACTGGTTCACTTGGTTCATTTGGATAATTTGAGTGATCGATGCCTTGTTGCTTTCGCAAAACTGAACGATTTCTAGTTCTACGATTATTGACTTCTAATTTATCCTTAACGTCAGACTTTTGCCTATTATTTGACTCTACAGATTTCGAGCGCACTTTTGGTGATCCTTCAGATTTTTGTTTTTCTATTGCCGCTTCTTTAGACGAGAAGCCAAAATCAAACGACGGTGAAATATTTCTTTCTCTAACAATGAGACGTTTCAGTGCATTTGAGGTTGGAAGATTTCCGTGTGTTCTTCGTTTAAATTCTGCGTAGGTTTCCGTAATGATCTCTTGGCTATCAAATCTATCCTGCAATTGTTTTATGCTCGATGTGTTGGATACGACTGATGAACAAGAACCTTTACCATTTATATCTTTTCCACCTATTTCAGCGAACACTGGAGTGGCGACTCTCGTTTTAGACAAATTATCAGAAGACGCCCCACGCCTCTCGAAATCATCATGTCTACTTTTACGTTTATCTAAAATATCTTCTGATGTCTGTCTACCGTTTTTCACCATTTCAAGCTCCTTATACACAGCTGTGACTCTTTCTGGCGTAATAGACGTATGAGCTCTTTTCATTGGCGAATTTGGTACACTTTCATTGCTTTTATTTTCTTTCACAATTTGTCCGTTACCAGAGGCAAGATTTTCATTATTTTTCTTGGGGAGATCTCTTCTCTTTGGCGAATTACCCCAACTAATTATTTCCATAGGTGAATTTAGGCACGAGTTAGAAGAAATTATTTCCTCGCTGGTAGTAACCCGACACTTAACAAGTTCGGCAACACTCATACTTGGTGTCTCGATGTCTGAATTGGTCATAGCTCCAAGCTCGTTAATGCGTGGCATACTACTTGGGCCTGAGTCAAGGACATCGTCTAAAGAAGCTCCTCTCAAAGGATCTCGATGAGGAGCTTTCATCGCCAGCGAAGTGTCCTCAAGATCTTCTGTTTCAAAAGAATACATCTTCAGAAGGAAATTTTTACCCGATTTTCTTCTTTCTCCTGTAGAGAATCCTCTAATCTTTTCCCTGTTCTCCATGTAAATTTTTTCTGGTTCTTCTGCAATAGTTCGTCTACTACTGGTATCAACTTCTCTGCGCCTATCATTTTTAGGAGTATCGAATGTAAATTTATCCAAAGTCCTAGATGAACCAATTTTCTCAAGGAAAGGTTTATCAACAGCACGACTAGGTCCAATTTTTTCCAAATATGGTTTACCCATGATTCTGGGTGCTAGTTTTGCTAACAGCGGCCTGTCCTCTGTCATAGATATACCAATCTTTTTTAAGAATGGTCTCTTTCTTTCTTTTTCTTGTGATTTATCTATAGATCTATCGTTGAGCCTCTCAATGCTATAATTCGATGAATTATCACTACTCTTCGACCTCGCCCTTTTGTTACGTGGATGTGGCGTGAGTGGCGTTCTAGGCGTTCTTGGAGTCGTTAATGGACTAGCCTCTGGATTAGGGCAAGTCTCATCCAACAAGGCAATTGCATCACTCAAATCCATATAGGCCTTTCTTGGTACACTTGATCGTGTCTGATTTTCACTTTCGATGCTACTAGTACGTGTTGACGCAGCATCATTAACACGAGTTGATTGAATCTCACGATGATTGCTGCTACTGTCCAAATCGTAGGCGGACAGGTAAGAAGCGGGACACGAGCCTTGGTTAGCTTGAGCCGCATTAGGCGGACTATCTTTTGACGCCAATGAATTTCTATCAATATTAGCGTACCAGGGTTTAACGCGTAAATCTTCGGGTCTTAAAGCTGGACTTTGTGGACCTAATGTCGCACTCCTGGCTAAAACGCTTTTTTGATGATAAAGTTGTTGTGTCGTCGTCGTTGTGGCTACTGATGTTGATGGTATGTCAATTTGCGTTGATGTCGATGCCATTGACGACATTTGCTGTTCAAGTATCTGGCGACGATAGCTCGAGCAGGTGGCAAAATATGGTGGAGCTGGTCTTGCTGTTTCTATAACAACACGACCTTGAGCACATGGTACCACTGGCTCACCATCGGCTGGTGCTTCTTCTGGTGTTAATGGTAATGCTGCACCACGGCCGAACTCGATGAACCACAGCTCGTCCCGCAACTCGCTTTCTCACTTCTTTTCGTTCATATCCTTGTTTAGATAGTGCAGCACGTAATGAAGAACCAGGTCATAACAATACTTGTATTCCGTCTGGAATAAAAGGAAACAATCGTTAGTTATTTTATAATCAGATTTTCTAATTACTATTGTTATTCAATAAATTAATAACAGGTGTTAATTTTTTCAAACTTAGTTACCAAGTAGAAAATTTTGATGAATATAAGCTAAAACTTGTTTCATATAGAATTAAAGTAAAATATTAAGAAGTGTTAAAAAGTTTGATAAAATCAACGCTTATTATTAATCTATTGAACCTACGTGATATGTAAAAACATGAATTTGCTAATATTATCTTTGTTACTGAAAGCTTTTATGAAATCTACTATAGTATAGTATCTTTAATAAAATGAAATATATTTGATTAAATTTGATATCTGTACTTTCGTATTATTTATACAATTTTTTTCATAAAATTATTTTAACAGTGTTATTACATTAATTTTGTTAATATGTAAATACATGCATATTAGTATTCAAATTGAAATAAATTTATATCGTTATGTAATCTTTCAGTTGAGCATAAAACAATCAATGAAAACATTAGAATTACAGAATTATTTTTATAGAAACAATATAGTTATAAACATATAGTTATTTCTCTAAAATCTACAGTTCTATTGATGAAGAAATTTTCTTCATTGTATTCGACGACTCAAATTAAAAATATGATAATATTCATTCTAAAGTCTCATAAACATTGCAACAGCTTCATTTAAATTGATATACAAGAGAGTTTGATGCTCTAGTGGATTCATGCATAAAACAATTAAATGTAAATTTTGCCTTAACGGAGGTCAAACGTATTCCATTAAAGTATTTTAATTAAAGACTTTTAATTGAGCAAACATCTACGTTAGTTAACGCAAGGGACTAATAAACTAGAATAAGGTTTAAATAATTTATCTATTTTATTTATAATTGAAAAAATTTTTGAATAATTTTCATAATTATAGTTCTAAATTAAATGCTACATGAGAATTCTAAATTTTGTATATTTGGAGTGAAACTATGTTAATGATACAACAGACTTTGTTAATTGGAAGGCGATACTAGTTTAGTTTGCTAAAACTATATCAAACGAAATTATTCATTTGCTATTTTTATTTTATGAGAAACAAATTATTTTCTTTGTGTAATAACAAAAAGGTTTTACTATCACGCAAAATCTAAATCACATTTATGTATTTGAAAACTCAGTAATTACCTTTCGTAGAAATATTCGTAGTAATCGTTATTTTTTTAAATTTTATGATTTCATAAAAAATTAAACATTTACTTTATGTCCCTAATAAATTTTCAAGGTGAAATAACATTTGGAAAGGCACATATATAATTTAAAGAATAGAGAGATAGTGTAAATGGGCATAAGTATAAAAAATGACGAAAGTGCAAATATCCTTGTCTAACTGACATTGTGGAGAAAGTTGACATCGCTTAATTAAGAAATGAAAACAGTTGAGTTCATTCATTCATAATAAATTCAACACAGTATTCTTTGAAGTTTGGAGAATATTATAGTGAACTCTCGTTTAGTTAACATTTAGATTTATTCATTAAAGTCAATTTTCTCCAAATTTATACATTTTAAATCCTTTTAAATTGAATGCTCGGCTTATTTTGTGTTTTTATGATGATTTACATTGTTGGTATAATGAATATTTTGTTATTTATATTTACAGTCATCATTAGTCACAATGTTGTTCATCATGTAATTTTTAAAAATAATCAAAATAAGAGTACGCCAATCGATACATTTTAAAATGATAACATTTTCATAAAATTCAACATTTATAGATCAATAAAAGGATTTAAAATGATGCATAATTAAAAATATCAATGCCACTTAGAAAAGATGCCCTTTCGAAATTCCCCACACCTATGCTCATCAAAACATCAAAAACCAAAAAATAAAAATCAACGCTTATAATTAATTAAAAATAAAAATTGAATAAACAACGATAGCTCACCATATTTTCAACAAGCTGAGGCCGATGCCGGCGCACCGTCTTGACGGCCTGGAAAATGTCGACCTCGCCGTGCTGGATAACCTGTTCGATGCACGCATTTGCTGCACAATAAACACCACAACGGCTCCTGCCATCCGGCGAGACGACGCATACCGGACCGTAGTCGGTGCGCTGGCGCCAGCGTTCGACCATATTCATCAGCTCGACAAGGCTGTTCGTTGATGTCGGCACCATCTGACCCATCGGCCAGCATGTTAATTGAAATAATTGTACTGTCTTTGGCGGTGCTTTTACTCCTGCCATCAGTTCAGTTAACGATACGATTTTCTTGTTTATTCGGAATACCTGCAATCAGATCGAATGATTGTTTAGTCTTTAGTCGGAAATATTGTATATAGTATTTTTTACATGGCGAGGATTTTTCTATAAAAATTACAATAAAATTCCGCATAGAAATTATAGCGACATTTCTCCTTAATTATTATAATAAGTTCTTATAAAATTTACAAAAAAGTATTGTAAAATACAATTTTTTAATTTTTTCTAGTTTTTTTTTGTATGATGATTTCAAAATTGTAAAAGAAACACAGGATTCTTATCACTTTATACACAGTAAATACCAAAAAAAACTAAAAAAAACTTATTCTAAATATCGATTTAAAAAAGCTGAAAAATACACCTTTAATTATTTCAAAATTTTCATTAAATTAGATCCAATACTTAAAAGGTTAATAAATATATCTTTTATTTTTACAACTACTGCAGTCTAAACATGTCTAAACTTGAAAAAAGGAAATAATTTTTAAAAGATAAAATAAATAAGTCTTAAAATATTAGTGCATTCAAGGTGATATTTGCAAACTAGAAAAGAAGCACGTTGGTAAACGATTGCAGCAATGACCTGGATAACGTTTTCGCAGTTCTCTTTGATGTGCTCATGAGACTTTTAATCATCAAAGAAAGTTTTTAATTGATACCTGTTGATTTAGCTCACGATTTAAAAGATCAAGTCCTTTTTAGAGCTAGTAAATATCAATTTAAATTCATTTGTGATTCAAAAAATCCTTTTACAACATAAACAGATCATAATATTTGAAAAAATTTAACCCGTTGACTATATTTGGCGACTGAAATTGTCAAATTATTTTTAACAATAATTGATTATGATTAATTTAACAATAATTGATTTGAAACTAATCGTAAAATTTTGAAAAAATCCAAACAGTTTTAATATGATAAATAGTACATTTTTACCAAAAAAGTTGAAATATCATTTGTAACTCTCACAAACAAAAAAAATCATTAGACCCCCTTTTTGACTTTTTAGCCTTAGAATTTTATAGAAAAACAATCAATTATTATAAATTTCAGTTTAAGATGTTTATAAAATGAGTTAATTTAAATTAACGAATAACACTACGAATCATGTTTAAATAAACATATAATTAAATTTAAAAAAAAAAATCAAACTTACCCAAGTTTTAATGTTGGTATAATGATTATGGCTAATATGATCTATCGTAAATACAGGTCCGTATTTCTTGGAATGACGTCCTTCGGGCCAGAAGCTTGGATAATTCGTCGAGCCAGCTGGCGGTACGCACAATACAACGACAGCTGAGCACTCGTAGTCATAAACCAATGACCAGAATTCACCTAAACTACGCTGCACGGGCCATTCCGTTACGATGTATTCGCGTGGCTTTGTGTAACCCTAGATTTTGTGTTCATTATATATATATATGTATATGTGTATATATAGGACAAAATTTAAGTTAGTATCTTTGTACCAATGACAATTCAGGATATTTTACTTAATAGCTTTGTTGTTATCGTGCTTAAAGGGGTTAGTACGTACAGTTAAATTTGAATAAGATAGTTGGATGTAAAATGAAAGTTTTGGTTTTACGGTATGTATGTTATTACTTATATTACTTTCATGTAAGTGTCAACAATACAAGTTTTTTCATTGATTTAGATTATTTATAAAAATGTTATTATTGTAAAAAAGAGTTTGAGGCTTCGTTTTTTAAAAAAATCTTAAATCTGTTTTAATATTTCATCTTATATATTTCAATAATAACAAAACTATATATTTAAATCAACCCCTTAAACGCCGTGGCAAAGATTTCTATATGGAGTTACTATATGAAAATCTCTGCCATGCCAGTTAAGGGGTCAAAAAGATAATGTTATCTCCCGAGTAACCTTTTCACTTCGGCGTGCAGAGGGCCCGAAGTCGGTGCCGAATCACCCTCAGTGGCACCGAAACTCTTGCCGAATTGTCGCCACAGTGGCACCACATCGGCGTGAGGCGTGGCGGCGAAACGGGGCCCTGAGAGGGCAGCCGAATCTAGCTTATAAAATCATAGAATTGAACGTAATTTATGTACAATTATTTATATAAAAAAACAGCTGATTTCCAATAGTAACCGATCGATTGATTGTTAAAGCAACTGTCTACTTTTTAAAATAGTTTTCATTAGTAAAAAAATTTAATTAACTCGAGTTATTCAAATGATTCGAATTATTCGAGTAACACTAGTTATTCGAGTTCATATTTTTGTCGAGTACCTAACTCGAACTTGAAGAAAAAATTACTCGCGAGTACTCGACAATCGAGTATTCACACTTGAAGGCGTATTCGAGTTATCATTCCAAGTACTCGAAAAAAATATGAATTACTCGAATTACTCGAGTACTCGAAAAAAATATGAATTTCTCAATTCACTTGAGTACTCAAAAAAATATGAATTGATCGAATAAATCGAGTATTCGAAAAAATATAAATTACTTGAGTATTCGAAAAAATATAAATTACTCGAGTACTCGAGAAAATCTAAATTACTCGACAAAATATGAAGAACTTGAGTTACTCGAATAACTAGTTAATTTATCAATTATATTATCTGTGGTAATTAGTTCTCATTTCCACGAGAATAATCAGTTTTTTATTATGTTTTTATCAATTGGTTTTAGGTTGTATTTGTCCGTGTATGCGGGCGGAATTTCGGAATCAATTTTTAACGAGTTCAGGTCGAGTCCAAAGAAAATCATTTTTATTAATTCAATCACTCATTTTTAATTTTCAATTAAAAAAAAGTTTTACCATAGCATGAAAATACAATAATGAATATTTCGAGGTTATGTAAGATACACATCGATATTATGACAAAATCTATACGATTTTCGGCTAGCCATCATAGGACCACGCTCGCCACCACGCCTCACCCATTCGGTGGCCCGACTTCGGCAGCCGAAGGTGGCCCAACTGAGAGAAGTTGGTTGCCGTAATAAAAAGGTTACTCGGGCTATTAATAAAATAAAAAAAAAAATATATGTATATAGTTAATATTATTCAGGAATCAACTTACGTCAACGAAAACTGCGTTTATGTAGTCAGTAAAAGTATTTCCTTGGAAACTCGTCAAATACGGCCGGAAATTATCGGCTAAATTCACAAAGTTAAAGTTCAAATTAAAAAAAAAATAAATATTGAATTAGTATAAACTAATAGACGCTTATAATGTATAAACCTAATTTGACTATGAACTTAATATTTTTTATTTCAAATTAAATAATATCAATATTTTGTGTATAGCACATATTTCTATACCGAATTATTTTTCATTATATTACACAAAAATTATGATTTAGCTTTAAAAAATTTGTTACTTCTATATTTTTAACTTATGCAATGCTGTTGAATTTTCATTTAAACTTTCGTATTATTTCAAAACATTTTAATTTTAATTGACTAAATATTTATTAATTTGATCATTTCAGTGTGAAAAAATTCATTAGAAACTAAAATAACCGATTATAGAAATTAATAATCCAACTGCACAAAAAAAAACTTACGAGGCACAACAAGAACGTCGCGATTCTTCTCGCGGTTATCAGCACGATGTCCACCTGCGCAGTCGCCAATGGTAAAACGAGGAGTTTGCTTACAAATTTGTTGGTATTCCCTTTGATATTCGTTCATCTTTGTTATCGGATTCTTTTGGCTTTTCTGTTTTAAACGCATCGAGAGCTCGGATACCGGAAAAAATGAAGCGCCACATATCACGTATTCTTCAAGTGTATCGTATACGAATTTGTACTGCTCCTAAATCAGTTAAGAATATCGATATTAGTATTGTTTTAAAAATTTTCTTTTTATTACATGCTTTGATACATTGATGAAATAAAAATTTTTTTTTGATAGGGGTTCACTTTATAAAATGTCTATTAAAATTCACAGAAGACATATTACTAATTACATTTCATGAAAAGTTATTTTTATATTTCAGAATATAAATATTTCATACTTTACTCTTGACATATTCTTAGATTTTTAATTACAACCTGTTTTATCATTCTAATAATTTTTTATTTTTTATTTTTTTATTTTATAAATAAATCCCACTTGTTTTATAATTGTATGTATTTTTCTGTTTAAATTTGTAAATAATATTATTTATGCAAAATGAAGAAATATTTCTATTTTACTATGTTTGAATCAATGCTTATTAACACTCAAACCTAAATGAACCATATAAATTGTTAAAAATAAATTTTTTAATAAAAACGTTAAAATCATTATTTCTTAAATCAAAACTTTTTCAAAATAAAATATTATAGTAACTTAAAAAAAATATAAATAAAAAATAAAAAATGTACTTCTAAAAAAAGCTCGGTAAAAATATAATTTAAGTAAATTTTATTTTGTTTTTTTCAAAAATATTGTCATCCCTTACCACATTTTCTATAAGACCTTTTCTACTTTGCCGAAGTTTCTTTAGATAACCAAACACATCAAAAGCATCTTCCTCCTCCGCAAGTTCCATATTTGCGTCAATTGCTAAGAAAACACCTGATCGTCCACCGCCGTCACTGTTTTGAAAAAAATTCGGAAGTTCATTAAATTAGATATCAAATCGTTTATAAGAAACAATTAAAACAATAATATCAAATTAATAAGAAAATATAATTTTTCATACTGTGTGTAAACTATTAAATAAAATATTTTCTTATTTTGAGAAACGTATGAACATTTAACTTATAAACTTTTTTTATTTAAAAATACGTATGAAATTAAAAAAAAATACTAAAAGTTTAAAATAATTTTAAAATATCGAAAAAAAAAATCGTTATATCGTTAAAAACTTTAAAATTTAACTTTTTTTGTAAAAGACTTATGATAAAGTGAATAAAGAATAAAGAAAATATGATATTAAAATTCCCGCGATGTTAAATTACATTATCCTGGCATGTCTATAATATCCCAACGTCACTATCGACACTTCGACTATGGTTATTTGATCCCGCGTTAATGGAACGTTATTACAAAGCTTCGTCGCGATTTCATTGTGACAACGTCATTATATGATGTCTATTAGCTTTCATAAATAATTTCTTACCATTGAGATTATCTGTCATATATATACTTTTTCATTTATTTCCCTATACAAAGTGTATAAGATGATTGTAATGAAATTCTGTCTTTTGTCGTACATCAAAAGAAACATTTCATATATTACAGACAGATATCGAACTTTTGAATAATAATATCTTCACGCAAAAATTACATTAATTTGTTACAAATGTATGCAAAATTAATTTTAAATTGTAGTCACGCAAATTATACGGAATTAAAAGTTAATCCTAGCTTAGCAATTAATCATAAACCATTAGACATATCATCTAAAGTAAATTTTCAGAATAACTTTTCGTCTCAGCTAGCTATAAATCCATTTAAAAAGATATCCAATTATCAGAAATTAGTGGAAGGATTACAAGATCCAGAAAATCACCAACTATTAAATATTGAATCTGTGCATAAAAGAAGACGATCAAATTTATGGGGACCAAACAATAATAATTAGCATTACCATGATCACATGAGAGATGACACGTATGATAATAATTTGAGAAAAGAAATTTCAAGACCGCATACAGATGATTCTACCTACAATAGAAATACCTTCGGATATGATAAAGGAAATAATTAAGACAGAAAATGGCAAAATAATTATCGACGTAGAAATTTTAATAATTATCATTATACTTTAGAAATTTCAGAAAGTGTAACAAACGAAATTCGTGAGAAAATGTTAATTTACCAAAATGTCTAAAGACAGATGCAAAAAAATGATCTTATCTTTAAAAAGAAATGTTGTACTAAATTCTAAAAAAAAAATTTTTAAGTGTTCGCCAAAAGCTTTTAAAATCAACGTATAACATTTTAAAAAAAGTTTTTATTATATTAAAGCATTGATTTGAAAATAAACTTTATTTGTCAATTTTTTAATGGTACATTCACTTTGTCAGTTTTTTAATTATGACTCAAAAAAATTGGAAAAAAATAGATTTGAAAGTGCTGAAAAAGAGCTTTTATTTGCTTTTTAAGTTTTTCACAATAATTTTTCGTAATTTTATAAGATTTTAAATTTAATGATCTTAGTTATAGAGCTGCAATGTTTTATAAATATCGTTATCAAATACTTGAGCTGTTCTTTATACTTATCAAATTATTTAATTAAATATTGCACACTTTTTCTTGAATTTTTTTAACTTTTAAAATAATTTCATACGATTCCTTATTTAAATTCTCGACCATTCTCCAGCATTATACTTGGACAATAATTTTGCAATTTCATAACTTGTTTAATATAAGCGCGATAACCAAAAGAGCGCCATAACTTCGGATCACGGATAACGTTAAAACTGTGAAAGATATTTTGTCGTATATGCAAATACGAAAAAGCTGTGGTTATAAACATTAACTTTCAAGGCCCTTTTAAAGCCAGTACAGATATAACAACAAAACATTTCGTACTAAAGGATAAAAAGGGGTTATTACTGTGGCCTTTTCAAACGAATGGTCTTCATATAAGAAAATGAAAATATTGACGTTATATAAACTGAATTGAGTTTATATGGAGAATAAAATTTTGATGAAAAATCTAAATCAAGTTTATGTAGAGAATATAAATATTTTTAGAAAGCATAGTTAATATTTTCAGAACTAATTATTTGATTATTAAAAATTTGATGTAAGGAAAATTTGATATATTAATCAATGTAATGAAATATGTCAAATTATTAATTTTCACAACTTTTAAGAAACATTTTTTTTTTCGATTGAAAGGTTTTAATCTCAACTCTCTTGTCGTTCCAATAAAAATCTTTTAAAATTATAAGTTGTACGCGCTTAAATTTTATTTAATTTAAAAAAAAAAATTGTTAACTCAGACAAAATCAAAGAAAAAATATCCCAAGATCCTGACATTATTTTTATAAGTCGATTTGTATATTTAAAAAACTACGTCAAAATTACATTGAACGAGAGTTGTGATACCAAATTATTTTGTTAGTATTGCTAATTTTATTTAAACATTTGAAAATGTTTTTTGACATATGCAACGGGATAACTATTTGTTTGTAATAGTAGAGGAATGTAATTAAGATTATCTTGATGAAACGAAACATCGGACAACTTAATGGCCCTGTCAACTGTAGGATAAATAATGCCAATCTTTCGTAATACAGGGGATGTGAAAAATAATTAAGGTATAGTCCAGCATGAGTAGGTGTACTGTCACATTTTGTTAAGATTTTCAGTTTCGTTCCAGGATAATGAAATGTCTCGAAAATTTATGTTATTGTTTATAGAATCCTCAAGTGTAAATGACATTGTTTACATTAATCTTAAGGAATGAAATTAGGGATGGACATGTTACAAGGCAAGTATTGATTATATCCTGCATCAAAATGTCAGCGCGTGTTGAAGGAACTTCTTACAACAGAACCAAACTTTTGTCTGTAATACCTTTCATTAAGAACGAAAAAGTTATTATTCAATAGATACTATTTAGATTTAATTTTTCTTTTCAACAAAGAATTTTAACTCTAAACCTATGAATTCAAATTCTACAAATTTAAAGTTTAAAAACTCATTCTAAAATATAAAAAAATTCATAATCATTAAACCGGTGGGTTCGAAACTCATAAGACTAAACCTAAAAACTAAATATTCAATAGTAAAATTAAAACTTTTCACGTCTGAACAAATCTATTACGAGAACATCAACCTCGTGGTACTCAGATCTCATCTAACTTGTAATATAAAATATCCAAAATAATGGAATCTGTCATTTGGAGTTACTTTAATAGATTCAAATTTGACGTATTCAATTAAAGTGCCTTTTTTCTGCAAGATCAAGTTCGTTTTTGTAGGGGGAATAACATTTCCAAGACAGTTACTCCCCTACAGAAACGGTAATCTAGTCCCCTGTTCATCTCAGCTTTTCGTTCCAGATCTTATAAATAAGGCTGCCATTTGTGATTGTTAAAAATTCATTCCTCTACATCACGTGCTTGTGTTACACTAATAACGAATCCTTCATTTATTTTTTAACATTGTAAATATTATTAAATATAACATATAATCTTAATAATGTACATAATGCAGTCGATGCAAAACTAATGCGTTTATATAACATTTAGCATTATCTACTTTACGTTAAGTGCATTACATTTTTATTTTTTTTCTAAATTTTCAAAATATTGATAACTTTAACATTTTCTAAATCCGCTTAATTTGAATATAAGCCGAATTATTAGTTTGAATTTTAGTTTAATTATTATCGATTTTGAATAATGCCAAATGAAGCAATAGTAAAAGCTATTTTTGAAGCTATGCTTCTTACGCGACGTTACGGCAGGGGCACTAAATGTGTAAAAATCGACAGTCCCAAATGTCACCCAGCGTGAATGTACGAATATGGCACAGGGTGACATAATTGCTATCAACATACAAACACTTACATTCTTTTTTCTCTTTCTTTCTTTCCCTCTCTCCCATTCTGCTTAAGAATATGCATGTATATAGACAAGTGGATGTGTGCGTTGAATGTACTACAATTGATGCTCGTAGTGTGTGTATATATATACAGTAAAATTTTGAGGAAAGTATCTATATATAATAGAACGTTATAGGTAAATACAAAGCGGGCACTGTTTCTTTTTTCTAAATGTATTCATGTTAACGAGATTTCTCTGTGCCCTCTCACTTGCACCTACTGATTTTGTATAAGTACTTTCCTCGTAATCTTACTGTATATATACATTACTTGCTCAGTTAAAAAAATATAATTCTAATAAAAAAAATATTTATTGTCCCTAGTCTCTTTACATATCTTTATTTCTTAAATAGTTATAAGTAATTAAAGAAAGTTAAAAAATTTCACGAATTTAAAAATACGGTAAAAAAATAGAAAAAAATGACTTAAGAAAATTTTATAACACAAAAAAAAATTGGTATTTTATCTTTAATTTAATTTCTTTTTCAATTTTTTATTTTATGTTTCTATTTAAAAAATTATTTTTCACGAAAATTTTCCAGAAATTTTGACACTGTACATTTCTGTAAATTTTATTTGAGAAACTAGAAAGTTTTACTGCTTCGTTTTTTTATATCAATGAACCTTTATAAGTTACGCTTAAACATTTCTTTCTTAATTTTTTAATAATTGTTATTAATAAACTATTATTAAGAGGCGGTCGGAACCAAATCGGTGACTTAGTTCGGTGCTTGTAATAAATGCTTATAATAATTTTTTCATTTATTAATATGGTAAAAATATAGTCATTTCCTCTAGTCATGTATATAAAGAATAATTTAAAATAGTTAAAGCCACAAAAATATACAAAATATTGTTATAAAGCGAAAAATGCCACCTAACAATCAACACGACAGTTTTTTGCATGCGGTATATGTAAAGTCAGTTTGATATTTGTAATAAATGCTTATAATAATTTATTTACTTATTCATATGGTAAAAATATAGTCATTTCCTCTAGTCATGTACATAAAGAATAATTTGAAATGGTTTAAGCCATAAAAATATACAAAATATTATCGTGAAGCGAAAAATGCTGACTTGATATATACCGCAAGTCACCGATTTGGTTCCGACCGCCTCTTAATATATTTTTAAATACATAATACATTGAATCAAAAATAACAAGTTTTCGTTAAAAAATTAATTATAATTTTTGTAAATGTCACACTTCCTAGTTTCTATATATACACTGAAAGCATAGCTTCTGTCGGCCAGTCCCCACGACTGCCACTCCTGTTTTTTTCATCCAGTATTATTCAGATGATGCGAATTTAAATTTTTCTTTTATTGAAGTGGTATGGTACAGGAGGTAGGATTCAAGCGAAAAGTTGGGGGATTGATCTTATTGAGTAAGAATGTTATGTCTTTACTTTATATGCATGGAATCAATAATAATACGTAGATTTTTCAAAAATTCGGACCCATTTGAATGAACTCTGAACACACAATTTCCATTTTCTTGATTTAAAAACATACAATGCAAGGTAAGCTAGATCTAAGTTTCACCGGATTGTATTTCCCTTATTAATTAAGAACATTTAAGAGATAGAAAAATTTAATAAATATTATAATAAATAAATCTTTTTCTGATATAAACTTTGCAAATGTCGAAAAATTCCTATCGTGATATCCTCTGCACCCCCTATTTCTTGCACCTGTTTAACTTACATATCTTTGAGCTTATGTAATGGTATTAAACAAAAATTAAGTAGATGAAAAAATAAAAATTTTCATTAATTAAATTTAAAATCGATTATAAAATCTACCAATCATTTTATATTTTTATCTTTTACTTTGATTACCAATAACTATTTTAATTTCGTAAACATTTATTTAATCTAATTAATCTTCAACCATAAAATTTAATTCTTAAAATTAAAATTAACTTACTTTGCTACGCAATAAAATTTTCAAAAAAAAAAAAAACAAATTGCATCATCTTAATGAAGTTATATACTCACTTGCAATGCACGACCATAGGGCCAGCCTCGCTTTTCAAGGTAGAACCAACAACAGCTCTAACGCGCCTTCGAAATTCTAAAACGGCATTACCAAAGGGACACGTATGCGAGTGCCACTCTGTATAATGAAATTGAAGTATCGTTCGTTCTTCCGTGATTTCCTGCAATAGTTGAATAACCAGATTATTTTAACTGCTTGGATTCACGCGCATAGAGTATATATATGTAGGGCATTTGTTTTATAAAAGACGTTGATAATGATGCTTTAAAGGTGCATTTTCAAGATATATTCTTAAAATTTCTTATTTTTTTAATGGAAATCAATCAATTTTATAGAATTATTTTGACGAAACAAAAAGTTTTCATATTAATTAAAAAAAAAGTTTTATAATTATTTTTTAAAAATAATTTAGAAGTGGATTTATAATTTAAAACCATCGAACGCTTTTTTGTACAATGAAAAAATTTTAAACCATAGAAATTTTAAAAAAATATTATAGCAATCAAAATTGAAAAAAAGAAAAAAAAATTTAATCTCGAATTTCATTCAAATTAGATGTTTTTTTTTAAATTTTCTTTAACGGCGTTTTATTTCAGCTATCATTGTGATGCCAATTAGCGACGGAGGTCATCAGTGTGTTTGTGAATAAAGCACATGTAACTTACAGTGGTGCTCGTATCAATTGGCCAAGAGCGAGATTCGAACTCGGGACCTCGAGATTACGAATCCATCGCTCTACCGACTGAGCCACTGAAGACCTCAAGTCTTGCTATATACTACGAAACGAATTATTTATTCCTTTCGCTAAGCTGAATCAGAGAGACCTCGAAACTTGGAATTTTCTTTCTACTAAAACTTATGGAACAACAACTGTGTAATACTAGCAGATGTTGGGTACACGTATATATGTAAGTGTATATATAAATATACACATACAAATTTATATATCTATATTTAAAGCTTAAACTCTTCAAAGTTTCGAAATAGGAATGTAATTTACTTCTTTATTCTGTGCTATGCAAAATACTTTTAATGTATTTTTAAACATTTCTTCATTATCTTTTCCTACTGTATTTTTAATCGTTATCTTTTTATACCGTATTTTCAAATATTCTAATTATGTAATCAAAAATTTTTTTGCATAGATTATTGTAAAAAATAATTATTGTAAAAATAATTATTGTATTATTGTAAAAATAAACTAGTAGAGAAATGAAAATGAAAAATAAAACGAAAACTTAAATTTAAATATTGATTAAAGTTCTAACAATTTTCTGCATGATTTTGCGTACCTAAGATAAAATGCAAATAAATCCCTGGGAGAAATTGGAGCATTTTTACTAGTCGAAATATAATTTTACATTGAAAATCAACATTACAAAATTACAAATGACCAGTTTCTGATTTAAAATTCTATTAGGATTATATTTCAAAATCGAGTTTTAAGATAAAGAAAGGATGCTTCTTCAGTACTTTATCATAGTAATTTTTCCCATTCTATTTAACTAAATTCAAATTAACATTTTTAAATAATAAAAATAATAATATCTGTACTATCATTTTATAACTTTGAAATCTAATCCATATATATTACATTAAAATTTTTCATCGAAAATACATTCCTATAAGATACTTATTGAACGGAAGATAAAAGGTCATATATAAAGAATAAAGAGCCTTACCTCTTTTTCATCTTTTTTGTATATCCTTATTGTACGTATGTGAAAATTCGCTAGCTCTTCTTCTTTGAGAACAGATACGCCAATACCGCCGTAGTCCTCGTCCTTGTCTTTACTGGCAGGCCAATATTGCATGCACATAACCTGTAAAATAGATGATTAGTATTTTATCTTTATGGAAAATGTATTTATATTCAATAATTTTTTTATCATTTTTTGATGGAGTCATATGAGACTTCTAATAACTGAGTAATAACCGTTAAAAGTTTATATTTTAATTTTTATATACGAGAAAACTGCTGTTAGCAGAGGTATTCGAAGTTGCAAATGGCTTTGCTTAGGCTCAAATTTTTTGTTTTTAAGTTAAGAGAATAGCTTAATAGTTCTTTTAAATATTATTTAAAGGACTTAATTTATATTTCCTTAAAACATGAAAAATTTAACTTTCCTTGTAAAATATTTATGTAAAACCGTAATTTTTCGTACAAAATTTTATACAATTTTTGGAGCATTTTATACAGCTTAATTAATAACTAAAGTTTGTTAGACTAAAAACAAAAAATTTGAGACCGAATAGAGTTTTATGCGTTTAACGAGATAGAATAGTAGTTGTTTAAAAATTATTGAAAAAAGGTTACTCGAAAGATTAAAAAATTTATGGATTTGCTCATATCTTTTGATGATCTCTAAATAACAATTTATTGTTTATAAAAAATTTTAAAATTTGATGTTTCATAAAGGGAACTATATTTGATGTAATAATAATTCTCTTTAGTGTAATATATCTTCGATGTTGTAAATGTTCCATTTAGTTTTTTATACAAATAAATTTCAATTAAATATGTAAATTACTTCTTTCATATGTTTCTTTTTGTTCCATCTTTATGTAAACTGAATACTTTTACTAATTAAGAATAACTTTAATGAAAATAAATAAGATTAAATAATTCAAGAAAATTAACATTACGTTTTAAGTAAAATGGACCTTACAACTTATAAAAAACGGATTACATTTTGGCTTGCATCAGCTAGTACTTCCTAATTAAATGAAATGAGGTTTTAAAATTGATAAACAATTTTCGTCCAGAAGTTTGACAATATATTATTTAAGCAAATCTTATACGACTTTAGATGCATAAGGACTAGACAATAAAATAAAAAAAAAGTTATAAATGATGACTTAAGAATATAAATACAATAACATTACGATAAATTTTTAAAATTCAATTATATGAGAAACCCAAGAGTTTTGTTAATTCATAATATACCAAAAGTGCACATAGCAATGAAACAAAGACAGCAAAGCATCGTAGATTTGAAACGCTTACTTCCAGAGAAGAAAAAAAAATATCATTTAACAATAAATCAAACAAAATAATGAACCTACAACTAAAAGAGCATCATGTCGTCGAAGAAAAGTCTTTCTCAATTTAACAGCTCTTGGTACACACATAGCTATGAAGCTAAGTTTCCCAACTATAAAAGATAGAACGTGAGCTCATGGATATGGTGGTTTGGTCGTTCACATGAGGGAAAACTTAGAAATGCAACTCAGCGTTGTTAGACATGTATATATATATATAGAGAAGAGAAGGCAAAAGCTTCAATGCAATTTTGAATGTAATTTCAGTGCTGGTGAGTTCCCTGGCGATTGTATATATGTGTAATACACTTTAACCTTTCTATACTCGTGGCAATAAAACATGAGGGACATGATTAGCTTGAAGTTGAATTACGTTTCTCTTTCTCTCTTCTTCTTCTTTATATACACACACACACACACACTCGTACGCACATACTTACATACATATAACAAGCTTAGCTTTTTGTTATCAAAGCACTCAAGTTGACGAATGAGACTTTACGCTTTGGGAATCTCTCTTGGGATAGAAATGAGTTTGTTGAGAAGAAGAGGATGAAAAAAAAGAGTGAACGTATTTTTGGTCAAGATTCTGTTATTAGATGTTGAGTGGGAACTCTTTTTTTTCTGCTGATGTTGAGAGATTGTTAGGAGTGTCGACATGAAAAAGCATGGGGTGCTTGAATGATATTGTTAAGTGTGCGTGAAAAAGAAAGGATCTAGTGTTTATTATACTTTTGAATTTTCCAATTGATCTATTGTTATATGGAGTACTTTGTTATAACTTGAAAATTTAATAACGTATAATATATTGAAAGAAATACGATTTTGAAGCGAGTGGAATCCACTTGCATTTATCAAAATTTCTTCTTGTTTTATATCTTTTTTTAATCCACTAATCTCAAGTAGATAAATATTTGATTGAAATAAATAAAGATTACATGCAAGTATATAATACACTTAATTTTCCAAAATAATATTTTTCATTTCCAAGAAGTCAATTTTGTATTGATTTTAAAAAAGCTCTTTTTGCTTCTAAAGATTTTTTTTCTCATAAATAAATGAGCTTTTATGCATAAATAAATGAGCTTTAAAAATGACTTTACGCAAAAGACTGACGGTTGGATATGAAATAAACAAGCGGCTTTGATTAAAACGTAAAAAGTTTGTAATTCATTAAGTGAAAATTTAAACATCAAATAAGAACGCAGTTTTGTACTGAAAACTAATTTTTAAACTTTGTTTCGCCATGTGACATTTTTATTTTTTGAAAACTCAATTAAAAATTCATGTCCGATGTAAATGAGGTATTTTATGAAAATTCAATTCAAAGCATGACTGGCTTTGTGATAATTAAAAATTGCTGACAATACTAGTTTATAATTAAACTTCATTGCAGTAAAGTATGACTAATTATCAGACAAATTAGAAAAAAAGTGTCCTTTATTGATACGTTTATGAATTTTTATTAATACGTGCACTGTAAAAAATTTTTTGTAATCTTAACTTTTAAAAGTATTTCAAGTATATTTCGTTGTTGTTAAAATTTATAAATAATATTTGTGTGGATTTTAAAATAACACTTTCCATACAAAATTTTATAAAGAATACACAATTTTGACCAATAGAATGGGCGGTTCTAAATCATGAGACAATTTAAAAAACAAAGTAAATATTTTACAGGTAAATTTAAAGAAAATTTTTATTGTATAAACGTATACAAAAATTTTAGGTTATGAAAAATTTAATGTTAATTTTACTAAAATTTTAAATAAAAATTTTCGACGGGAAAACATTTTATAAATAAGCAAACATTTTAACTTTACTATATCTTAATATTTTTTATTTAAATTTAAAAAGTACAGTAATACAATCAAAGTAAATTTCAAATGAAGATTATATTATATCTATAAAATTATATGTCCAATAAATCCTTCAATTTACTCATTTATTTATGACAGAAGTATCTCCGCGTCTTTGAAAAAAGTAGAAAAAAAAGAATGTAGGTCGTCTGACCAATCCTGGACACGATCCACTTATCGTCTTTTTACCAAGTTGGAAAAGATAGTTTACGGGACGGATGAGAAGAAAATCAAGAAGAGTAAGAGATAAAAAAAAAGGAAAGAAAGAAAAAGACTTTGAGAAAACATTGAACCTATCCTTAAAACTCTTTACCATAGCACTTTCCAATAAAAAAGACTTTTAAATCCTTCATGCTAATCGCTAAAGGCTTTTTTTCAATTTTTTTACTCTACTTTTTCTCCTGACCTACTTGATTATTACATTTTTTTTCTTCCATTTTTTAAATTAGTTTTGAACAATTGCTTCTTAAGTAAATGAATTAAAAAAGTTTTCCTAAAGCCCAGTTTGTCAAGTTTGAAACCCAAAGTGACATTTTTATAAAGTGTCAATTTAAAAAAAAAAAAAGAAAAAAGAGAAACTTTTTCTGATCTTTTAGTGCAATTTATGTCAAGTTTTTATTTAAAGAATACCCTTGAAACATTTTTAATAATCCGAAACATTTGACGTAGATGATTTTTTAAGAAAACTCGAAACTACTGGAAACAATGCATTGTTTTGAAATAGTTAACCCATTGAAATTGTACTTTAACAAAGTTCTTAATATAATACAAAACTTTAATATAATTTTCGATGTATTAAATTGATAATTAATGTTGAATAATTTTTAATGGAAATAATTTTACATTAATATAGATATAAAATAAAATATATCAATGAGGTCCCCAGTGGCTCAGTCGGTAGAGCGATGGATTCGTAATCTCGAGGTCCCGAGTTCGAATCTCGCTCTCGGCTGATTTATACAGGCACCACTGTACGTTACATGTGCCTTGTTTTACAATCACACTGAGAACTTCCGTCGCTAATTAGCATCGTAATGATGGCATAAATACAGCGACGTTAAAGAAAATAAAAATATATATATATATATAATGATTAGAGAATAAAATAGAAGACTAAACTTTTTTTTTAAGTGCAGAAATAATAAACATCATTGAAATAAAAAAGAAATTAAAAATTATTCGCAACAATAGAAATAAATTTTGCGCTTTAATCGAAAAGAGCTCAACTATATGAGAAAACTAACTTCTCAATTCCTTTAAATTGCTTTGGTACACACAGAGAGACACAAATTGTCAATTCCAAGTCTCTTGAACTCTCCGCCGTATACATACATAAAAGTTAAAAAAAAAAAGAAAAAGAAAAAAGTCTACCAGGTAAGTCAGCGTATGAAATCTTTCTCGCGAGTAAATTGAGAAAACGTCACTACACGAATCACTCGTCAATTTCACGCTACAAAACATTACTTGTATGTGTCCCGTATGGATTTACTTTTTTTTAGTTTTATTTTTTTTTCTTCTTTCTCTACATGCGGTGTTATATCACATCTTGTGCCAATGATATTTGATTGGAATGTTATTGGATGGAAAGAATTAAATTACTCGCTGGGATATTCTTCAATCGATTTTATCTTTTTCTTTAAGTTAGTCAACGCTAAAAAAGTTGAGCAATTTTACTTTCCGGATTTAAAGTGTATCTTGGGTAAGTTACTCGCCCAAGAGTTTTACTCTATTTTCTTCGTGTGTTTCTTTTTTTCTCTCTCTTTTTTTTTTATCAACTCGATTTTTCTTTTTCTCGGACAATAGAGAAGCTGAAAGATTTGATAAAAGTTTAGAGATGAACTTTTGAATAATTGAAGATTCAATATTAAGGAAAGAGTATTTGTTTAATGGTTTAATCTGTCATTTTAATGGATTATTATGATAATCTTTTAATAATAATCGATAGCACTTAAGTGAATTAGTAAAACCACAAAGTGAATGTCTATGATTTCATAATTTATAAGAAAACATTTATGCTTTATGTTAAAATCGATGATTTTTGTTTTCTTTGTAATTCAATCAAATTGATTGCTCTTTATAATTAAAAATAATTTCATAAGACTCTTATCTTAATAATGATTATTAAGAAATTAATTGAAACATCGATAAAATAATATTATAATGGTAATCCCTGACATAGAAAACTTTCTGTTATTGTTTAAAAAATATATACATATTCATATTCAATGTTTATATATTTACGAAGGAAATAATGATTTGTTCATGTAAAAGAAACGAAATTGAATTCCAAGAGAAATATTTTACTTTGTATGACTGCAATATAAAGAATTTCAATAATATTTTAATGGCCTTATTTTGAGGTTTGCGTATATGTGCACGAGGAACATGGAGCAAAAAATTCAACGGGGTTTTCAAACTTACTGATATTTTTTAAGACCTACTTTTATACATGAGTTACTGCTCTTTTGAAATGTAATTTTTGTTCGTTTTTTGTTTACGCACAGGCAAAATCACGTAATACGATATTTTTATTTTCATTCGAATAACATCACATTTGAGTAGTCTAAAGAATTGATTGATTGCTTAGCAAATACATTTTTAGATTAGATTTCTAATAGATATATTATTTTGTGGCGAAAATTCATTTTCATTATAATGATTAATTCAAGTAAAAAAGAGATGTTTTTTGTACAAACAAAGTCTGGGATGCTTTTCCAGTGCGATGGAAAATTTTCCAGCAGAATGAATTTTCTTTACAAACACGATAAAGATGAAAATAATTCTCCATCTTCGCTAGACTTATTGAATATGAATATCGTTGAAAACTCGCTTTTCATGGAATAACATGCTCATTAATGAAAAATTAATGTTTATCAATTATGTTATTACACGGTTAGAAATATTAACAGACACGTCTGATAAAAATTGTTTACAGACAAAAATGACTGTTACTTTAACAGACAAATTGTCCGTGAAAAATGTAATATAAATTTTAAATTGTCATACTTGTGTCTGTTGATTAAACAGACGAAAAAAGTTAACAGATTACACAAATGTTTTTGACCGTGTATATATTATAAATTATGTTTAATGCAATTTTAATTTAAAATATCTTTTTTTTTATAAGAATATGTTGTCAAAACAAAATTAAACAAATAAAAAGAAAGTTGATAGGATCAAACCAATATATTTGAACAAATGTATGCAACAACAATGATCTTATTAACTTCATATAACAGGATAAAAATTTTCAAAATAATTATACTCGAACATTAAAAACCAAACGTTATAACCAGCTTAACCCACATCCACTTCGTCTTACAATTAACAACTTAATCAGAATCCTTATCGCGTTCGTTCATCAATTAGAACGGAATAAAGTCTCCGAAGATCCCTATCTCTCAACTATAATAATTCTTTCCTTCTTCTTCTTCTTTTTTTCTCTTATACTTCGATCAAATGAAGCGACACGTTAACGATATAAATTACTACATATATTTGCTCGATTAACCGTAAAAGGCTACACTGTGCTCAAGCTTTTCTCTTCACCTTACCCCCCCTTACTTTTCAAAACTTATCCCATAAATAAACGAGCACTAAAAACGACCAATATGTCTTCCGTATACACGTACACAGCCAGAGCGATTTGGATCGATAATGTTCCTATTTGTTCCCTAATCAGCGATAAGAACACTGGTAAGCTTGTTATAATCGTTATTATATCGAGGAAATAATTACCAAACAAAATAATCCAGCTGTTTTGTTGTTGTTTGCGTATGAAAATTTGTATATGAATACGTAATTATGCGTTTGTATATCACACTTGTGGCGCTATCTAAATTATGTAAAAATACATATCGCCAAATATGAATGCATCTAGAAGCGTTGATAATGCCTCGAGGGTATGAAAAGATATGTTTATACGCGTTTGTATGTACGAATGCAATTTTTGCGTCAATTTCAAACTCGTATATAGTAAGGTGTAATAAAATATACAAATATCGCACAAGAGAATTCGAAGAAAATTTTACGATCTCGAGAGAAGACACATGGCAACGTGTTCAGCGCGAGAGATAAATATTTTTTAGTTGTTTGTGAGTGTACGTTAAAGTTTACGCGGGTTAGTTATTAACAATTTATTTATAAAGTATATCTTGCTAGCTGCATTTTTGATAAAGATACATCGATTTAAAAAATCTATAATTTTCATTAATTCTAATACGGATGTAAAGAATAGTAAAGTTACGTTTCAATCATGATTTCAAATTTCTAATAATAAAATTGAAGTTACAACAAAAAAAAAATGTAAATCATGATAAGATAAAAAAAGAACAACAATATTCAAATTAGTTCAAATTTTTTTTTAAACCTCGAATCCTCAAAAATTATCTAGAGCTTAAAAAGTGGATTTATTTAAAAATAACTTTCCTTCAACTAGAGTATATCGTAAATTTACATATTTCCCTTTGGCAACATCAATTTTTTTTTCTAAAATATAATAATAATAAAAGGCAAAATTGAGATACGCCACGAGAAGAAAGTTATCCATTTTTTTTTTCTTCCTACGAAGATATGCAAGTAAAGTCAGTAGTATGACTTTCTATAAAGTGAGACACGTGCATAGACTAAGTAACAAAGTTTCTCCGGCGAATAACTTTCGCGTAACTCACTTATAGGTACAAGAAAGACACGTGTCGTTTCTCCTCCTCCCTCCTTTTCGCTCAATCAAAACTAAATGTACAAGAGATCCTTGACTACCTTTTCTTGTCTAACTTTTTTTTCCTTCTTACTTTTCTTATTCCTTCTTATTTTTTTTTTTCTTATTTTTGTTGTGATACGATACGCATTTTCCTTTTCACGGAAAATGATGGAATCAAATTATTTAGGTAGTGGGAGTAGCTTTTTTTTTGATATCTTGTGTATGTAAAGTCTATTCAAAATTTAGAGCCTTTCAGAAATAGAGTAAAGTTATATTAGATGGGTGAATTTTTCGAGCTTTTTAAGCTAGATATTTATAATGTATTTTTATCCTTTAGCCTTTTAAATTTTATGAGCGTTTCGTATAACGAAAGCATCTCGTATGCTAATATTTAATCCAAATCTAATGGCTTTTTTGACATCGAAAAGAAATATTTTTTGGAGATCAATCAAAACATTATGTTAAGTTTTAGCCTACTTTAAAATTCTAATACACTTATAATGAAAAAATAAGAATACGTATTTCAGATAGAATAATTTTTAATCAAAATTATGCATCTAAAATTAAAGTTATTTGTTTATAAATTGACAAAATATTCGAATATTCCACCTAATGATTGAATGACTTTTATTAAGTAATTTAATAGTTGAATTTTGCATTTTCAAAAAATACTGTCGTTTTATTCATCAAGAAACTAAAAGGTAAAGATTTAGTCAGGAATTTAATTTCGTTCTAGTGTCGCAAAGAAGAGAACGTTTAAAATGAAATTAATTTTTTCTTTACTCTACGTTATAAAAGTAGTATTACATTAAGATGGTAAGTAGTAATATATTATGCAACAAGAGTACGGGCACATGTTTTCTTTGAGGACTTTGTTCCTGTGCTGCATAGAGTACATTATTTAAATGTTCTTACTTAATAGTCTAAAAAAAAGAAATTTCAAAAAAATTAATTATTAAATTTTAGAATTTTCTACTTTGACAGACAGTAATATGTAACATTACTGATTGCTAATTTCGAGATAAATAAATGTTTAAATTTGGCCCTGCTTTTTAAGTTGATGAAATTAGTCATTATTGTTGAGATCCCAATAAATTAAAATTAAATTACAAATAGTTATAATTTCTTTAAAAATTATTTTACTACTATAGAATGAAATACTCAACGATTATTAAATTGATTTTAAAACCTTGATGAGTTGAAAGTTTATATCAATCATTGATAAATTTATATTAAATCAAAATAAAAAAATTCCCAATAATAGTAATTAGTTTAGAATTAATATGGAATTAAAATTTTATTATTGGAGTTTGATACGGTTAAAACTCAATTTACACAATGTCTGTTAAAATTCATTTTGCAAAATTAATACTAAAGTACTCATGTTAATTGATATCATATTATGTGAAATTTTGATTCACGGTGAATAATCAAAAGTTATGAACATGAAATTTTGATTTAATTAATATGAGTTTAAACTTCAATTGCAGATATCAGTGGGAGTAAACAATTAACGTTTGCAAGAGGTGGCGCCATCTATTCGAATTGGAAATTGTCTGAAGAGGATAGAAATGCATGCGATATAATTTTGACAAGAAGAAACAATATGAATTTCAAAATTGTTATTTTAATTTTTTTCGATTTTATATATTAAACATGTGTCTGTCATAAGAGTAACTATACTTTTCTTTTAGTAATTTTTTCCTTCATTTATTATTATTGATAATAAACTTTAAAATAAGCTCCCGTTCAATTCTTCTAATCGATTAGAACCAAAGTTGACAATGTTTTTATTATTTTTTATATTTTAAATCTAATTTATGGTTACAATTAATAAAGTTTACTATTTTATATAATTTATAGGGAGATATTGAAAAAACTTATAAAAATGTCAAATAAAACTTGAAAAAATTTTTACCTTAATAAAGTCAAAGGTTTTCGTCAGCATAACTATACACGCGGCTCTCTCCTGCCAAACCATTCGCCAAAATTCAATGACTGTTGTTTCCGTAGGTCCCTGCGTTACGATGTAGGCATTTGGTTTTAATATACTCTGTAACATTAAATCAACAAAATTGATCAAAGAAAAGATAAAAATAAAAGAAAAAATAGAATCGGTTGTAGTTTCGCTGTTTCTATTTATGAAAGATAAAAAATTCGCTATAGTTTATCTGCTGATGTTTCTTTTACTAACTGAATATTTTAGATAGTTCAAAAGATTCGGCTCTGTGAAATTCCGTTTTGTCATTGCAAAAAATATTGATTTTCCGTATCTTTACATTCTCCTACACTCTTTCATTCAAAAACTCTGCGACACAAAGTAAATATAAACCTTTTTTTATTTATACATTTTTTTTTCTATTTTAATCACCGACAGATAAATTTTCTATTATTTACGTTAACTAGACCAGAAGAATTTATTTCGCTGATAGAATTGAAAAAAAAATATATGTACTCACATCGACGTACGACGCGTTTACGTAATCTGAATCTGGTCGTCCGCCTATTTGTTCTAAAACTACTCTGTTGTAATCATCTGGAAAAAAGAATGAAAAGAACGATTATTTTATTATTTTGTTAAAGTAAAATTTTTTAATTTTGTTCAATACAACAGCCATTAGTTAAGTGTTATTTATTTTTGTATACAGAAATCTATTTGAAGATTTCGAGAATTTTGATAAAATTATTTTGGTTATTTTAACATTTTTTTTCTAAATTCATAAATCTTTATTCTCGTTTCAAAATTAATGGCACCTCATAAAAATAGTCTATAAAATAAAGAAAAAAGAAATTATTCAAAAAGACCTTGACGTTAAATATTTCTAAATGAAAACATACATTTCACCCTGAAAAAAAAAGAAAATTAAAAAGAAAGACGATGGTAAATGAAAGAAACCTCAGAAAAGAATAAAAACTAATGAAATTATCTAAATACCTTTGAACGCGTGTACGAGAATACTATTGTTCTGTATGAAAAAGCTGGAAAGAAGGAAGAAATTACGCATGATAACCTCGAGCTGTTACTTCCTACAAAGAGCCCTTTTTTCACTGGCTCTTTTCACCTTTCTCAAGTGTATAACTAGTTTTGCATAAATATAAAGGTAATTACGTTTTTTTAAGTAAATAAAAAATTTAGCGAGTTAAATCTTGAAAAAATAGTAACTGGATATGATGTATACTATTGATTTTTATGAAAAAAATTATAATTTATGAAAAGTAATTAAAATTACCGTAATTTTGATAGAAATTAATTTCAAAATTTAATTAAACTTTTCTTTTTGATATAAAATAACGAAACAATTCTGGGTTATTAAATAATGAAATAACTCTTGAACACTTGAATCCATAAAGTCTCGTAAATTTGAAAATAAGTGCTGTAAAAGCTGTAATGTCTATCTACGAAGATATGGTAACTATAAAACACTTTCCAAATTGTCAAGGACTTTACACGGACATTATAATGGCCGAAAGGCCGTTCTTCGTTCTGAAAACTTTAGCGATAGTTCGGAAGATTATAAAAGAAGTTGTAACAATATCGGAACTCCTTTTTTTTACAGACAAAAGACAGTTATGAAAAAGTATGTGGCCGTTTATTTTACTCATTGTATGCTCATTTTTGTAAAATCTACGTAATATTTATGATTATAAATTTTGAGATTGATGACTTAATAAAGTGCAATAGTGTTAAATTAAAATAAAAAAAAATAAATAAATAATTAATAAATGTCAAAGGAAATCAATCGTTAACCACAAGTGTATAAAAATGTAAGATTTCAGATTCTCCACGTTCAAGTATCCAAAAACACATAAGTACAGGTGAAAAATAAACATCACCTGCATATGCGGAATCTAGCACGAGGCCTAAAATGGCAATGGATTATGAAAGAAGTTAGATACGCTTGAAAAAAAAAAGAAAATAGTGTACAAGCTCTGCTTCAACAAGGGTCGGGGTCATGTGGGAGCTATGAAAAATTCACTAAACTTTTCTTTTCGACTTATAAAGAACTTGACGCGTTTTTCACGGTACACTAGCATTGAAACTCTCTCACTTCCATACACAAGTTCGCACGTTTAGATTTTCTTACTATTTTTCACGTATACACACGCACACGCATAATAACTCACAAACACTAACGAACGTACGCATACTTGCACATACACATAAACACATACACATAAACACATATACATAAACACATACACATAAACACATACGTGCACACACACAAAAATATAAACACATACGCGCACACATATACACACCCACACACACACATATACACACTAACACACGCACACACACAAATGGAGAGACCCTTTTAAAGAACTTTATTTTTCGGATTCTGTAATACGTACATTTCTGTACACAAAAGCATATACAAGCTCGTATACATACAGACACATAAATAAAGTCATGCATATTTACACGCATGAATGCAGATGTACATTTTCTTTTTTATTCACAAACAAACTTCTGAATACACTAGAATACGTTCAAAGTAAGTACGAGAGAGAGAGAGAGAAAAGTTACACATGTGAGTACATGAAAGAAAAGAAAAAAACACAACTTTTTTTTCTTTCATTGCTCAAAGAAAAACTGTCTTATTTGCTGCGAGCGTTTCGTTTCCTTTATTTTTTTGGCACAGAGCTTTCTTAGAAAAAGCTCTTGGGGGATCTAAAGATGCGACTATGCTTTTGTGTGTTGTAAGCTACCATTGTCACATTCGAAAAGGTCGTTTTTTTCTATTCTCTTTTTTTTTTGTATTTTATTTTATCTTTAGTTAAGAATTTTTGATCGGTCTAAAGTAGAAAAGAAAAGAAGAATAGATCCAAAGAAGTTTTTTAATGATTCCTCTCATTAGTCTAACAATGATTTTTGGTAAGAAAAAAGTTGTTCTTTTTAAAAATAAAAAAATGTTTGGTTTTTTAAATGGTAAATAATTACAAGACTTAAAAAATGTCTGAAATCTTTTTCCAAACAATAAATTATTGATGTACCATTAATTTTATTCAACATAACACAGTTTTAAACAAATAAATTTAGTATATTTGATCATTATTAAACAAAATATGAAAAACAAAAATAAATTTTGCTTATAAATTTATTATCATTTTATATTCTAAAACTATTAAATAACGATACATTGAAGGTTTACCTTGCTGGTTATACTTACATGGAATACATTTTTGATTTTGATTCTTTTCTCTGTTTGCCGGCTTCATGGCATGCTTACATAAGTGATTTTCAACTTTCGACGCCGTCTGAAACATATGAAAGTTGAAAAACGTGACTTTAATATATTGCTCTCTTTTTTTCTTTTTCTTTATAAATAGATATTGCTCGTAAAAATAAATATTTCGTTATTTTTATCTAGTTATTTCTTTTTTCTTTCATTTTTTTTGCCTTTACATTTTGATGGATGTCGTATCATCCTTGCGGAATTCATTCTGGGAATTTGAGTTTGATATTTTTCAAAAAATATTTTTCCACGCTGTTTCACGGAAATTTTAATATATTTTCTAGATATCATCCTTTTTCTTCATGGGAGATTTTTTAAAATTTTTTTTCACAATTTTTCGCAATATATTTACAAGAGTAAAAAATTGATTAATAGAAAAAGAAGAGGATTAAAAATTTTGAAATGAGTTTTCTAAAATTTTTATTCTTGATCCAAAATTTTAAAAAATATCTCTATATTTTATCTTTATACTTTAAATTACAAAAAAACACGACACGGAGATATTTTTAAAAAATTTTAAATGAAAATAATTCCGGGAAACTGCAAAGTCCGTTACAATGTTCAAATTATATACATCGCTTTAAAAATAATTTTTATCTAAATATTATTTTAATTTCACAAAACAATGATATGCGTAATTATAAATGTTTTTATACATAACAATTTAATTTCTCATAAATAGTTACACAATAAATCTAAATATTTTATATTATGCGATATTTTCAATAAACTCATGAAAACATTTATTTTTATAACCGAAATATGTAAATAACATATTGGGAATGTGAAAAATTACGCAATATTGCAAAAATTGTAAAGAAGAAATTGAGTAATAAACTAATCTTTCTACATAAAAGTGGCGACGCATTTCTTCCCGACCAAAACTTTAGCATGTATACGCATATTTCATTCTCTCTTGAAAGAAAAAAAAATAAAGTCTAAATAAAAGAATACATTGCAAATATACGTATATATACGTATATACCAAGTACTATAGCTTTTACACGTTATATGCACAATGAAATTCGAGCGTGAAAATCCTGGGGATGGTATAACATGAAAAATAAAGAGAAGAAAAGAGCCGTGCGTCGTTTTTTTTTTTACGAGAAGAGAGTAAAAAAAAAAGTTGGCGCGTGTGTTGGCATCGCGCCAAAAAAACAAGCCGCGCCGAAGCGTTAAGGGCACGTGTCAGAATACGGCTTGGGCTGTATGTTAAAAAAGATGTTATTGGCCACTGTTAGTATTTTTAATATATATATATTTTAGCAAATATATTTTCATTGTAACTTTAATGTTATTGTTAAATATTTGTTGTGTAATCGAAACAAAACAATCAAGTAGAATTTTGAAAATAAATTATTAACGGTAATGAAAAGTTTAGTTAAGCTTGTGATATTTTTATTTTTAATTAGGTACTCTTAATTAAAAAGCTACAAAACTTGAATATTTTCTAAAATATTAAACTTAATTAACCCGAAAAAATAGCTTATTTCTTCAAAAATTTTCGACCATATTTACCATCACGAAAATTTTAGAAAAAATTCTGCTGAACAAGAGCATTATCAAGATTGATCTAAATTATTCTTCTATACCCAGTATGTAAGTCAAGATTTAATCATTGAATCGATTTATACATCAAAGACCAAACGATGGATATATGCCAAAGAAATAGAACAATTATATTTTAGCTGCGGCTTATAATTAAAACAATGTATCTCTTAAGCGTTTCATATGTCTAATAAATATTGGCAAAGCTCATTAATTGTTATTTATTTTGCATGAAGTAATGCGTTTGCAGAAAATATATTTTATTTTTGCTTCGATAGTAATGGCCATTTTATTAACTCGAAAAGAGGGCTCAAAGTATTTCTTACATCTAAAATTAGAGATCCATAAAGTGGTATTTTACTATTTTCCCAATTAGAAGTTTATTAAATTAAATAAATTATTAAAATTATTAACAAATTATTAATAACTCATTAAGATGATAAAAAATATCAAATTTTAATAAAAGTTAATATATGTTAAAAATTCATAAAATTTCAAATGATTTAAATCTTTTTAAACTTAAGTTAGTAGATAAAATTTGTTTTGCATAATATTTATACATTTTTACAAATTATTA
This sequence comes from Anastatus disparis, assembly GCA_017163975.1. Lineage (NCBI taxonomy): Eukaryota > Metazoa > Arthropoda > Insecta > Hymenoptera > Eupelmidae > Anastatus > Anastatus disparis. The sequence continues at coordinate 3,660,208 of JAFFSR010000218.1, read as the reverse complement.
TAAATTTTTATAATTTGCATTAATTTTTTATTTCAATAATTTAAATCTAAATTGTAAATTTAAATTATTTGAATGTAGAATATATTTTTGAAAATTCCATTTGGTAAAGTGTTTGTCATAATTCCATTCCTACAGTAAACTGTACAGATTTAAGAAAAAGAAATTTTTTCCGATTAGGCTCACTTTTTTTTAAGTTGATAAAGTGTCCATGATTGAGGTAGGAACGAAGCATTATATGCAACACGGAAGTAAAGTCTATTTCTTCTTCGAATAATTACATTACTTCGCTCGCTCAGGTCGCAAACTACACCCTCGGGAGAGATATGTGATTTTATTTCCTGATTGCATAATACATCCTGATTAATAGATTCGTACAACACGTTATTTTTGTCAATTTAATTAAAAATGAATCTTCCCAAAATTTAATGTTATCAATATTACAGATAAATTTTGTGAATAGATTTCGTGTAATTCTTATGAAATATTAAAAAAATACTTATCACAAAAATATTTATACAAATCTATCCACAATTTCACTTTTTACTAGCGAAAAAAATACGAAAATACTAAACATAATTAATATTCGTTATCTTTATTAAAACGTCCCTAAAACATAATTTTACTCTGCAAAGAATGCGCTAATTTCTTTAATCTCATTTATTTTTTCAAAATAATGTTAAGCACGTGATTATTATCATTCTACCTAGCCCTCACAACGCCGAATATTAGCTCGTTTATGAGCTCACGTATTTCACTGCCACTGCATTTTCTGTATATAGATATATACGTATTATTTGCTTCGCAATTTCTCTGTAATATATATTAACCTGACTCTGCATGTTTAACTTTAATTGGGATAGCCATCGCGAGTCTTGTGTTGATATAATTTTTCAAAACCTTTTTCTCTTTTTGGTTAATATGCGTTGTTAATTTGATCATATTTATTTTTAAGGGATAATAAAGTTTAGTAATTTTTACTATTTCAGTTGCTTTTAGAGAAAGAAAAGGTTATTTCATGTTTATTTTTTTACAAAATTATGACCACGCGAAGAAAATAAAAAATTTGTAAAAACTTTTAATTTGACACAAATTTTAAATAATTCAAGATCACACTACAGAAATTATTGCACAAAAACAATTTGAAAAATCAATTAAGTTGCTTAAATTACAGTATTGATTTTGAAATTAGTGTAACTCATATTAAATTCCAAAAACGTAGCAGCCATAACTCACGTTGTATTCATTTGTTTGACAAATATATTAAAAATATATTCGTTTCTAATATAAACATATCGTTTGAGGATTAATTCCTTTATTAAAACCGAAATAACCATAATTTTGTTTTTCTCTTCCAATTTCAAAAATACAATATTTCATAGTTTCGAAAAAAAAACATGTCCCGTTATAATAAGACCCTGTATCAGATGTAATCTATCTAAAAAAAGGTCCTGATCGCAAAATCTCTTTTAGATACGAGCTCATAAACCTTGGACTAGTAAAACATTTGTCATAACTTTTTGATAAAAGATAATGAAAAACAACTATATAGTGGCATAGTGTCAACCGGGTAATAAATGAGCGTAGTAAGCCTATGGATGAATGTTTTTTTTAATATTTTTAGATTAATCGATGTTATAGTGTCGAGTTTACTATATTAATATTTTTCAAAGTTAATAATTTACATCTAGATGGATTGGATGTAAAAAAATGAGTTTTTCAAAAATTATGATTAGTTTTGTTGTTGATCCACTGGTAAGTTAACTTTATTAAACAAAAAGAAAATAAAAAAAAAATAAAGTATAGCAAAATGGTATATAAAAGTGTTCGTTGTGATGCTTTCAAGTCATACTATAGTCATACTCAAGCCATACCAAATATTTTTACATGGGCTTTGTTGATTTATATGTTCCAAAAACATAGTATGGAATAAAATGTTAGTTTTGAGATTATGTAGTATAGTATCATACGAATTCTTCTTTTCTATGACAACCCCACCCATATAATTTATTCTTGTAAAAACTGTGAAAAATTAAATCAATATTGTTATAGAACTTAATAACAAGAAAAATTCAACCTACTAATCCTTACATATCATCAACACTCTACTACTAAATATTGTGTTTCTATAAAATCACTTACAATCCCCGAAAATAGAGAAACAAAAACAAAATAGCACCACAGAGTGCCATTATAAGCACGTGTAAATCTTATAACAATAATACAGATCTCAAACGAAACAAGAATAATATAGCCTTGAATTTATCTTGCGGAAGATTAAATAGATAGATCACGCCCATAAAATTTTCGTTTTTTCCTATGTGTGAAATAACAAGTCTTTTACCCTTAAGGGGTTGCTTTTTTTTTCTTCCTTTCTTCTTTATCAAACGTGCAGGGATTATTTTTTTTTCCTAATAGAGAAAGAGGCGTGTCCTCGAGTTTCTTTCACTATTGTAAAGGGTAAAAATCGATGTAATACAGAGTAAAAAATATGTAAGAAGATCAAAGAAGACGCGATGATCCGTTGTAAAAGATTTTTTCCTATATTTTTCAAAATTCTACCCCTTTTTTATCAACGTGATCCCTTTATATATTTTTTAGAATTAAATTCTATCTATAGTCGGTCATTTGTCTCTAAGAATCGTTACCTTTTTTACGTTTTATTAACTCTTACTTTTTTTATTTTTTTTTTATTTATTCCTCTTTTATCTATTGATTATGGTATACGTAAAGTAACTTTGTATTTTTCTTCTTCTTTCTTTTCCTAGTCGTGCACGTGTACTTTAGCTTCCTTTATTTTTATGTATATATAGAGAAAAAGTGTTGAACTCGTGCCAGTATAAAGCTGAGTTAGCAAAGTAAGTCAATCCTTATATGAAGTACAAAAAAGAATGAGAAACGAATAATTTTCAAAAGCGATAGTAAATCTTTCTTAAGAAGCACAGACTCGTTAATCATAGAATTTTATAAAATTATATGAATCTATCCTATATATGGAATGGCTTATAGTTCTTTGTGACCTTGGTTAATGTATTTGTTTTTCAAATTGATGTTGTACTTTGATTAAATAAATGGAATGAATGTTAAAGAAAATGTTTTATTTATTATTTATTATATTTTTGTATTATGGGTTTGATCTATAAAAATTATAAATCATACGATAGATGCACCAGTTAATATAACCCCATCGATTACTCGTGCCCTATGTTAAAACAGAGACAGCCAGTAATCAGAACATAAAACAAAAAAACATATATTTATATGGTAATGAAACGACTATCCAGTAACTGATGCATCGAATAAGCTTTATAAATTTAACCAATATATCATTAATTCACTTAAGTTTTCAATTAAGAAATTGGTTTCATTCATAAATAGTGTGCTTTATTTTAAGTAAGTATTTTATGAAATTGTTAGACAATAAAGAAATTTTTCAAATAACTGTCTCTGCTGTCACTTTAGAATCTTAGGATCACAATAACTGATGCATCTATCCTATAACAGTTAATATAAATATATAGAAATAACAAATCTATTCCTATGCTAATAGGACCATTTTTATGTCTTTTTAAGTAGTACAAATTATATCAAGTCAGACACCCCATGTCTCGAATATACATCATGACCGTACGTTTATATTTATGACTTTTTGAAATCACCAAACTTTGTAAAATAAAGAAAAGTCTAATGAATCTGGGTGTACAATTTTTTTAATTGAACATACAAAAGCACTCTAACCATTTTCCGCATAGATCATCTCGCGCGACTCTAAAAAAAAAGAAAGATAGAAAGGATATTTTATCATAATACATTTTTCCGTTCCTTTCCTTTCTTCGTCGTGCTTTCATCTCGTTTCTAAGTCTCTCACGTTATTCTTAGCTCTTTTTTTTATCTCCCGTTTGAGCGTGTATGTATGCGAGGAAAAATAAAAGTAATGCTTTGGAGGAGACTAAAGAAACAGGAAAAAACTGGGTAGAAAAGTGCGTCTGCTCGTAATATGTAAATGTCACGAGGAGAAGGAAAAAAAGGTCGAGAAAAAAATAAAGAGAGAAAAGAGACGCGGAACTCGAAAAACAAAAAAGTAGAGAAAAGAAAAATAATATAAAAAACATGAAGCGAAAAAGATAGTCAAAAGTAGTAGCAAAGCTTTGCAATTTTTATTCTTGGAAGATAGAGATGAACCGCAGGAGAAGCAAGTTGTATAGGAGTTGTTATAAGAGAAATATAACTTGTTTCTCGAAGAAAATAGAAACAAAAAGTTGGAATGTACGTATATAGTCGATTTTATGAGATGAAAAATGATTGACTTTGCCGTGTAAATAATGAACTTTATTTTTCTTTTTGTTTTATGGAATTGGTTTGAATTGATGAAGTGGATTTTATTGGATTTGGAGATATCTTTGTTAAGTTTTTCATTTAGTATGTGGAAAAGAGATGTTGGATAGACAGAAACGATTTGTCCATTTTAATGGTTAATGGTCTCTTTTGTAATATTCTAGCTTTTCATGACTTGATAAAAACATGAATTTCGAGAAATTTGATCTTTTTAACAAATAAAATTAATTAAAAATTACTAAAATAGAATGATATTAAAATTAATAGTAATTAAATTACAAAGTTTCTTAATGGATCAAAATCATTTAACTGTATAAAACAACTTTTGCGTAATTTAAATAAGCGATGTGTTACCTTGGGAATCATCTGTTTATAAATATTTGTTTTAAATGCATCAAAGAAATAATTACTTTATAAACTGGAAAACGTTGTTTGCAATTTTATTCACAATCAATAAATATTATTCAATCACAAAAACGCAGATAAATAAAAAAATTTCATATCGTAAAATCAAGCTTGTTTTTACAGCTTTGGATAAAATAATTGATTTCGTAAAAAAGAGAAAAATCTTTGGTATAATAAAAATTCAATATTTTTAAGGCCATAAATATTTATTTTATCAGAAGGCAACTAAATTTCCTCATCAATGGATTACGACTCTGGCGCACTTGAATGAAAAAAAAAGTGCTCGTAAAAAGGGAAGGGAAAAAAATAAAGCAGCATAAAGGAGTGATAAATATTATCGCTGCATTTAATGGAGAGTGAAATAGTAAATTGGACAATTAGAGACGTGAGCGAAAATAAAAAGGAAAAAAATAAATAAGTCGATACGCAGCGAGCGAAGAAGTAGCGTTCAATAAAAAAGAAATAAAAGATAATAAAAATGATAAACGAAAGTAAAAAAAAAACAATATCATCAAGATAATACGGAGTAGTCGATGAGTTTTGAAATAGGAATTTCCTTGTTATGAAAAATCGAGAAGAAATACATTACTTTTTCTCGGAATTTTTCTTTTTGCCACAAAAGATCATGGCAATATAAGGTCTTTAATGTCGGTCGTTCTAACGTTTTTTTCTATCGAGAATTGCAATAAATGAAAGCAAAGCTGTTTACGTTGCTCGCAAGAAAAATATAAAGAGGATTTTACAATTTTACTAAGGATAACATGGAATGTTGAGATTAAAGATAATTTCGAGGAGTTGTTCTAGTTATTTACTCAATTTTCTTCCCGAAATTGTTAATCCAACCATGATTTTCAAATTTTTGATTTTATAAATTAATGATAATACTAATAATACTAATAATCAAAAAAATTTTTAATAAGAATTTTTTTTCTGCGTTGCTTTATCAAATTATTGTAATGCTTTTATTCATTAAGTATTCATAAGCATTGCGTTTAAATAAGCTGTGATATCGAAAGAAAATCCATAATTTTATTTAAATTTTTATCTCTCAATATTTTTATTTACTCATGTGAAATTATTTAATCTTATTACGATCTGACGGCAATGAACATTAGATACTTTTTACGTAGTATACTTTTTTCATTATTTATTTTTTATTTAAGAACTTTACAAGCACTTGTACTTTTTTCGAAATTTATTATCAAATAAAAATATTTTGTTTGAAATAAGTTACCAGATGAACTGACCAAAGAAATCGTATTAAGAAAATTAAAATAAATCAAGTTTCAATTTCTATTATACCAAAAATATGTCAAATTTGGCAATCCCATTTAATTTACAAAAATATCCTAATTTTAAAAATTTCAAAAACAACATTAATTAGTAACTCTTAAATAAATTTTCATTTACCAATATCAACAATGTAAAGCTTTATTGACAATGAAAGTTTAAGAGTCAGAATATAACGACAAGAGCCAGTATACACAGAAAACCTTGTGTACCATAAAACAGTGTCTCGAAAATAGCAAGTTGGCTCAAATCTAATGTCGGCATAGAAAAAACTGTAGCCTGTACTTGTTGTTTTTTCAATCCTCGCTTCGAGAGCGAGTGCGTTTGAACAAAGGAGCTGGAAAAAAAGGATTTTTTTTTCGATACCGGCACCAAAATAAAACGATGCTCAGTATCGTCTAGCACGATTATGGCAAACTCGTATTATGTTCGTCAGAGAGGCGTTTATTTCGTGCTAACTTGAGTTTTCAGTGTGTAGTGCCAGTATAGTGGTAAAAGTTCAATGAATCGTAACGGAAATGCGTTAGATGTGCTCATACAGGGTAGCTATAGTGTCGCGCCTCGTAAATTTATTTTTCGTCTTTTTTCTTTCTCTCTTCCTAAAGCTTGTTTCGCTACAGAATTTTTGCGAGAGTTTTGCGGTTCAAAGTACAGAGGGAAATCAAAGGAAAAAAAAACGAACAAGAAGTAGAAGTATACGAGTAAAAGTAGTAAAAGTCATTTCGTTAGATACTTACATTTTCCACATTTGCATGGGTTTCAAGTAGATTTATGTGGATGGTGTTTATGGGCGAGTTTTTGCAACTCTTCTTTGGATTTAAAATAAATTAAAAAGGTTTTTTTACTGTTCCCTAATAAAGAAGAAAAATTTACGATCGAAAAAAATGAAGAGAGTTATTAAGGTACTAAAATTTTGTTATCCTTTTAAAAAATATTGATTGTTATGCTAAAATTATTGAATGAAATCTTGAATATTTCATGTTTATTCTTATAAAAAATATAAACTGTTCATTAATCTTTTTAGTATGAAAAGTACATATGCGAAAGTGTGCGTATTTATCGAACATAACCTAACTTTCCAACATAACCTAAATGGTCTCATTAAAATCCAAAAAAATATTGCATTAAAACACAAATTGAATTCCACGTTCGACTAAAGCTCACGTATACTTTCTATCTTTAAAACAAATAAGAAGATTGCAGGAGTATCGGTCGACAAGAAACGTAGAAAACGAAAGAAAATGCAAGAAAGAGTTTACGAAGCAAATCACAAACTCCGTACACGAAACAATTTATTACTAAATCGATCTACTCGCTCTCACTCTATTTCTCTTATTTTGTCACTAGTGATGAAATGAAGGAACTTAGTTTATAAGATTTATTCTCTCGATTTGAATTGGAATTTCAGGTTGTGCTGAGTGCAATAAGAATTGTCATAGTAACTTTTTTATGACTTTATGATGGTGGTTACATCGAAATCCAATCATTGATGATATTTTTGAAATTGGTAATTTATTAATAATATAATTGCAAAATAATTTTCAATTAGAATAATCAAGCTTTTGACAACTTTAAATCAATTTTTCACTTCGATAAATAATGAATAATGTCTCCTAAATAATTTATTTTATCGAATAACTCAAAAGATCTATAATTAGGATAATCAAATAAACCAGGTTCAAGATTCCATTTTAAAGAACAAAATCTTCAAATCGTCAAGCAAAAACCTTATCCACAAACATTCCGTTCCTTTTTCTTTATCATTTAAAGTATCTCGTTATACGCTCCTTAACCATAAAATTTTTTATTCTACCAGCCTATATATAAAAAAAAGAAAAGCCTCAAGCCCTGTACCAACACAGCGAAGGCAAGAATGGCATTTTTTGAGATTCGTGCTTGGAATCACACGGAGCGTCAATGGTGCTGCGCGATGGTGGTGGTGGTAGTTTCGCCTTAACGAGAAATCGATTCCCTCAAGCTCTGACACTCGTTTTTCTCTTCAGTGTCCTGCTCTTTTCTTTTTATCTTTTTTTTCTCGTGTATGTCACACAAGCAGGATTACTTTGTCTCCTTTGCTTGTCTATCCTTCGAATGGCGTCACATTTTTTTTTTCTTTTTTCTTTTTTCGTCAAAGATGAAGTAAACCAAGCACACTAGATATTCTGTTCTGACAATTTCAATATTGGTCTTAAGATGTATTCAACAAAGTTGACGGTGTGAGAAAACAGGTTTCTGAGATGAAGGAATTTTTGATTATTTTGAAAGGTAATATTTTATGTGTTTTTGAAGTGGGTAAAAATGCATAGAAATGAAAGTTATTATTTTTATAAGATGCTAAAATTGCAAAATTTTAAAAAACCTTATTAATAAAAATTGTTAATTGTTAAATTTATGTATTGGACACGATTAAAGAGTATGGTCAATATTAATAACTAATCGAATGAATTTTTAAAAATATAAAATAAAATTAACAGAGGTTTATTTTATTTACAAGTTATGTTAAAAATTACTTTCATCTCCAAACAAAATTTAATCATTTTTCACAAAGCAATAAATTAAAAAACTCTTTGAAAAACATAGTACCACATTCATTATGTAAAATCTAATAAATCAAACTTTGCAGCTTCAATTCAACAAGCATAAAATCAAAACTATCAAGTTTAATTTAATATTTAGGACCAATGTGCCTTATTTACAAAATCTCAAAAAAAATCTGAATTTTTTATCAGAATCACCCCATAAAGCGACAAATAACAGAAAATTTAAAAACATATAAGTACCTAAGAATCGAGGTTACTGCACACAGTGCGCAGTAGGCTAACATAAAACACACTATTAGATTTAACGAGTGTTAGGTTTATAATCCGACCATCGATGAGCAAATATGTCGAAGAGAATACACACACACACAGACATTCACATATATTCCTATAGATCATCCCGGCCAATTGTACCTTTGGCAAAAACGATGTTTGCCAAACTCAGCTGTAGAAGCCTTCAAACTACTCGATTCAATATTCGAGATTCGATGGATTTGTAGTACTGCATGCTCGTGTGCTTGTGCGTGCACAAGTGCGTATGTGTTCCCGTCTATGTGATTGTGCAAGTGAATGCGCGAGTGTGCATCGATGGGTGTTATACATGTGCATGGGTACGTATGTGTATGTTTGGTGGCAAAGAAGGTAAACGTATAAATTGTAAAGAGCAAGGTGAATGAAAAGCAAATGGAAAGTTTTTATTGGGACTATGGATTTTTTCTTTTAAGGGATTGTAAAGCAAGGCTTTTTATATACCTGGAGTGATCGGATTGGATTTAATGATTATTTGAGGTATTGATTTTTCATTAAGTCTTTTTGTATTCATATGATATTTTATATATTTAAAATTTATATAAAATGAGATGGATAACTTATTCCAAGGAAGGATGTTATGATCTCTTTAAAAAAAAATTAAAAGAACGCTAAAACCTGAAATGAGCGTTACTCGATTATTTATCGAATAATTTTATTCTACCACTTTGAACATAATAATTTTCGCATATGCGATAAATTAGATTTAAAAATACTGACTTTATGGACGTTTTATTACTTTAGGATGATTGTATGGAAAATTGTAAATTCATGTTTCGATTGTTAATCGTATTTGAGAGACTTGAAAAGCTTAGTCACAATATGAAATCGTATTTGTGATTTGAATTTGTGTTAGGTTACAATCCGAGAGCATATAAAAGAAAATATGTTTTTTATAAATATTGACAAAATCACTTTTTATGATCGTTGTGTTATGAAAATTGGAAATAAGAAATTGAAAGGAGACTTTGTGTAATAATGAATAGAAAAGTAATTTTAAATTTTTGAAAGTTATTAATGCTCATTCATAATTAATATACATTAAAAGCTCATCCACATTTTGGAAGATGAGCAAGAGTTGTCAATCATTCCATCCAAGAAAATGGAAGATCGCTGGTTGGAGCCCAACCCGGGGTCCTTTTTTTCTCTCTTGAAATTATTTTTCATTGATGAAACAAAAATAATTTCTAAATTATTTTCGTTGCCATAAGCGTGTTAGATTTTCCGATCGCATCTAAGTGATTATAACTTTCATGTAATGATTGACAACACTTGCTCAACTTCCAAGACGTGTGGAAGGGTTTTTAATGTACAAAAATCTAAATTGATGAAAAACTATTTATAAATAATACAAAATACAATTAAATTTTTAATTTCGATGAAATATTCCGATGAAGCTAACCATTTAGTTCACCTGTAGACCACATTTAAAAGCGTAAATCGAGACTCATTAAAAACAAATAAACCAAGCCTATCATTTATAAATCATCAAAGCCCCAATCTTTTCTTTAATCATTAAAACCTTCTAAAAGCGATCGGTTATCGCTTTGCTCGTTAAAAGGTTTTAACTATTGTCTTTAGGCTCTCTCTTTACAAAGCCGAAATAATAGTTAGGAATAAAGGATTTGCTTTGGGCTTTGACTTTGGTTCATTCGTATATCACCGGCTGCATATACATATATCGCATTTCATTTTCTTTTGACTATTTGGCGATGTACCGTTAAAGAGAAAAAATTCGAAGAAAAATCTGTGTAATTCAAAAAGTGTACGAATGCTGCTTTTGTACTATTTTTTTGCAGGCGAAGTTTAAGCTGTGCACGATACGCGCGGCTATATTTTGTTATTTTTTTTTGTTTTAATTTCTGTCACGTATATACCTGTTATTGTCAAAAACAAGAGAAAAAATGCGAGTAAAAAACAAATTCATTTATTTGAAAAAAAAGAGACAATGTCAGCGTTGTGTACGAACGACCTACACGATTTTCATTTTAATATTTTGACAGCAAACAAAACCACATGCGATAAAATGTTGAAAAAAAAAAGAGAGAAAAATTTAAACGTATCATTTCAATTAATTGTAATTGCCGCGGATATAATAATTTGCGCGGAATAATATTTTGACATAATATTAATAAGGTTGACATAACAAGAATATTGCACGTTAAGTATAAATGTAAATAATAAAGTAAGTATATATACGCGGATGTTAATTTTAATTCAACACAGTTTCTTGATTGCATCAAACGCGATTGCATCGAAGTAATATTTCTCGTTCTTGTGTCGAAGCGTGTGAAAAATTTGAATTTCTCATAATGTTCGTCAAGTACTTCTTTCTCGTGCTTTTGGCAAGCACTTTGATTTTGGTATGTACTTATTAGTTTCGTATATTAATTTATATTCATTGATGCAGCAGTGATATATGATATTTAGATTATAGTTATTCTTCAAAGCTTTTCTTGAAATTTAAAGTAATTACATTGATAGTTCCAATTTGAGCTTAAAAAGCTAAAGCCTGTTAATATTTAATAAACGAGTACTTGAATTTACTTTTGAAATATAAGAAAATTAATTTCAAAGTTTTGATCATTTATAAATTATATATTCCTTTGTCGTGTAAATTTTGTAAAGATCGTGTGAATAAATGAATTGGAATATTAATTAAATTTCAAAAGTGTTCATTTAACAATGGAGTCTTGTACTTACAGGCTGGTTCGAATGAAAATGAAAAGGAAATCGAATACAAAGGAGAAAAAAGCGAGCATAAGGAAGAATATGCTGAACAAGAAGAAAAACAAAAAGTAAGATATGATAATTATTTATTTTAAATTGACAATTTATGAGTGAAGGAAAATAATAATTTCAGAAACGAACTTAATGAGATTTCAAATTAAATTATGTATTATACAGTAAAACAAAAACCTATAAATATGTAATGTGATCATATACAATCAAATATTATAGTATACTTTATTGATATTTTTAAAATCTAAAAAACTAAATTCTAATTATAATATTCATTCATCTAATGTGAAGTACCAAAATATTTGCTATTTAATTTTTGCTTTTTACCAAGTTTCATATTGAATATTATTTTATAGCACTGCGTGAGCTAAATTCGCGTTTTCTACACCATTTAGCGGGAGCTAAATACAACTTTTTTGAACTGTGTAAAAAAGTACTACCGTCAGAAATTTCGCACTTTATTATACTGTTCAAAAAAGTAATATCGAAATCACGCATCACAATGACTCTTTGTATATATATTAATACGTAGAAATGTCTTTTCACACATGATAATACGTAGAAAATCAATCAAAAAATATAAATACTTTAATAAAGAATTGAAAACATCAAGAAAATCCAAACTATAGTTTATAAATTTCTGTTGTGCCGTGAGTTGTCGAAACAAAACATCTGTGAGCGGCGCGCATGCGTGTACAGTGTGTACGGCCTAAGAATGAGAAAGAAAGAGATAGCTGTACGAACAATAAACTAGATGCTTTGCTTTGTCTGACCTGTGTATACATAAATCTAAATAATCGGCAAGTTCTCTTTTTATCATATTGTATTTAATTAATAAAATATCACTGACATCAATACTTATTTGATATAATTTCTCAATCTAAGAATATTTTTGATATCGTTTTTGCTTTTTTTTGTTTGCGATGGGTCTATCATTGATAATAAATAGTTTTACTTTTTTTTCGATTTATCATTCGTGGTGTGCATAGTTTTGCTGATATATAGAATTCGTTTTTATTTACGAATTATCATTCGTGGTGTGCATAGTTTTGCTGATATATAGAATTCGTTTTTATTTACGAATTATCATTCGTGGTGTGCATAGTTTTGCTGATATATAGAATTCGTTTTTATTTACGAATTATCATTCGTGGTGTGTATAGTTTTTGATAATATTGATTTTCTGGGGTATTAATTACGTGTGGCGAATTTATCTCACACGTGCTATAAAATAATATACGATACGTGTGCTCGAAGTGGTCCTCTTACACGACGTGCATAGCACCCTCGCTGCGCTCGGGCGCTAACTGCACGCCGTGTAAAAAAGGACCACTTAGAGCACGTGTATCGTAATGTACTATTATTGACTTTTAATATTGAATGATACATAAATTTAAAAAAAAAATATAAATCATATGCATGAAGATATTTGATAAGTAAAAATAATTATATCTATTTTTACCGAGAATAGGAATCTTTCAATATCTTCAAAAGTTTTGGTGACATGTTCAAGAAGGGTCGCGAAAATGTCGGCGATTGGTTTAACAATGGTCAAAAGCTTATGAAAGATATTCCCGAAGAAATATCCAAAAGAGGCAAAGAAGCCAGCGAGCAAGGAAGTAAATTATTCGGCAGTTTTTTTTAATCAAGTAAACAAGTTTAACAATAACTCGATTTGAATACTAAATGCCATTTGTTGTTACATTTCGTCTTTTTTTGAATTTTGTTAATTGGATCGGATTGCTATTTAGGTTGATTATTTTTGTTTGTGTAAATTGTAAAATACAATGAAATGTGTGAGATTTCAGAGTTTATTGGACAAAATGTAGTATAAGATATGTATGTTTTTTTTTTTAATCAATAAACTATTTTCTATAGCAACAAAAAAATCTATTTTTTTAACTTTTACTTTTAGTTCCATTACAAAAAAGAGGTTTTTTCTAACCTGATAAATTTTTATATTTTTTATTACAAAAGTAATTGATTATCGAAATAAAACTAAACGAATAAACTTTCAAATCAACTTTTTCCTTATTTACCATAGTTTATAAAAACTTCAGAAATTTGTAATTTCAAACTTTAATACGCGCACTCTTTTATCAAAACTTTGATTAAAAATCAATGATGCGCAAGCAAAAACTTTTCACGTCTTTATTTATACAAGATTAATCAAATCAAATTACTCAGGTTATTAATACATAATTAAACAAAATGCAAAATAAATATTTATCAAAAAAAAAAAATCGAACATCTTCGCTAATTAAATCATTCCGTAACAAAACACCAATAAATAATAAACACGCGATGTATTCCCGGCCACTATAAATTAAATAACAATCAACGTCAGATGAAACTTTTAATGAAATTCAAAACCATCCGTCGGTTAATTTAAGATACACTAAAAGTAAACGATTTAAAAAAAAAAGAGAGAGAATACTCGGAGAGGTTGCTTTTTAATTAACTGCATGAATTAAATCCTCTTATATTAGCTCGCTCGAGAGAGCGTCGTCGTTGTCGCTGAAACTGCACGTGCAATTAATTTTCTGTTACTCGATTTTTACCAAAGCTCAATCGTATATGACGTGTATAAAAGTAATGCGAAGGTATATAAGGGGTAAGGTTTTAATTGCCTAAGCAATAAAGGAAAAGGCCGAAGAAAAGATTTAGCTTTTTCTATAGCGCTGGAAGATAAAGTAGGAGGAGTCGTGGGAAAAAAAAGAGAGAGACACGATTGCAGGCGGCGAACGGAACAAAAGAGCAGATGAGTGAGCAAAAGATTGAAAAAAAAATGATAAAAAGTAGAAAAAGAGATGGAACAAAGTCTGAAGTCTTTTTTTGAGGCGTTCGATAAGTAGAAAGACGTTAGTTGAAAATTTTCATACAAATGCTTCTTCTCATCTTTCCTCTTTTTTTCTCTCTTTTCTCTTTAGAACAATTCGCTTGAGGCTCATGTTCGTGGAGCTTTTTAGCTTTTTTCTTTATCAAACAAATAATATCCCTGACTTTTATCTCTTTTTCTTCTTCTTCTTCTTTCACGTTTGCGGGATGCAAATTTAAGGTTCGAAGATTGAAAATTAGAAAGAACATTAAATTTCTCAATCGAATCTTTTGTTGAACTTTAATCCATCCTTTGGTTTTGTATAATGAAAGCTCATTGTTTTCTATAGTTTACATATCGTTTATTCAATGAAATATAACATAAAAAAGAAAAGATTAATGCAATTTATTATTTTTTTAAAATAGCGTAAATGAAGAATTAATTTTAACCCGAAGTTTAAAATAATCTGCGTTGAAACATTCCTTTTAATTCTTTAACATTTTCATGTAAAATAAATTATATTTTCTTAAAAATTAAAATCATCTCTTATCAATATTTCATTTGCTTAAGACTGATTGCTAAATCGACCGTAATTATTATTTTTGTAATTTTTATTTGAAGATAACAAAAATCTTTTTTAAATCATTTTCCAATATAAATTTCTACTGTACATTTCAAAGTAAAATTTTATTTAAAACATATGTCAACATTGCATCGAGATTAATTATTCAATATTCTATATTTTTAGTACTATTCACTAAAAAGGAAGAATTTCAGAATCATTTTTACAAACAAAAGTTATGATTTACTGTTACGTTCATACATAAAAAATTATTTTGTCACCCAAACGACACATAAAAAGAGCTCGTGTTTAAATAATTAACGAATAACTATTCAAGGGACATCTAGTATTAGTGCTATATAACGTTTTATGCAGTTAGCGCAGTACAAGTGAGAAATTAATTTAAACGTCACTCGCAGTTTTTATTCAAGCCGTTCAATTATTCAGGCCTTTCTAATGTTTTAAATTAAATCTTTTTGTCTTTGTTGCTTTAAATTCATATTCTTTTTCGGTGAAACATTTATTGTTAATTGCGAATTGAAAAATTAACGAGGATGACAAATATTTAATGAAAAATCGATCGATTATGTAACTGCTGTTTGTTTGTCTTTTTATTTTGAACTTGTATCTCCAGGTTTTCTTCTTTTTTTTTTTGTTTCAACGAACTTTTTTTACAATCAAAGAAAGAACTTCCAAGGAACTTATAAAGTTAATTTAAGTACAGACTAGAGATTCCTACAGCTTTTTTTTCGCTAAGCTTGACTCGGCATTAAAAGATCCTCGTGTGTGTGTGTGCTTTCTAAAAAGAAAGAATTTCTCTCTCTTTTACTCGAGGAAAAAGAACAAATATGATTAAAATTGATTAAGCACAATTGAATTTAGGGTTTTATTTTCTTGTTTTGTTACACCGAAAGCCAAAGAGTTTAATGCAATTAAACTTTGTTAAGGTCTTGGATTTTAACGTTACTTGGGAAAGTTACAAAGTTCTTGGGTTTGTCGGAAAGTTTGAAATTATAACAAATTTTAAATTACAAATACAAAAATATAGAATTCTATGTGTTTCTATTTATTGTATAGGAGAAAAATTTGGTAAAAGTTGTTATGCTATTTTGAAAAATTATAAAATTTTTTTGATTTTGCAACGAATGCATGTGAAAAATCTTTCAAAAATAAAATAGTTAATTATTAACATATGAAAGATATTACATAATTTTACAATATTTATTTATCAGGAAACTTTTCATTGTGAATGACATCGAACGATAAAAACATGAACAAATAAGTTTCCTCATCCGATAAAAAAATAACGCAAAAAACAATATTTTATTTTTTGCTAAATTTATCAATAACTTTCAGTGAAAAAATAAAATAAACAAAGTTCATTCATCGCTTCTTTTTTAAATTTTTATATCCAGAGAAAAAAAATAATCTGAAAATTTATCGAACCCAAATATAATCCCTATTGTCATCTTCAACGTTTCTCAGTTGGCAATATTATTCTACCGTACAAAGCGAAAAAACAAAATCGCCCAGGAAAATAAAATACAAAGCATAAAATACACAGCCCGAAAACGGAGGCACGCGGAAATAGGAAAAATGTTTTCATGAGTGGTACGTAAAGCAGTGACGCGTGGGACTTTAATAGTGAAAATTTTTGACCGCACAAATCTGTCCGTATGTATAAAAAACGTCAAATATCCATCAAGGAACGCGCGAATGTTTCGCCTACGTTATGCTCACTGACGTATGTAACAAGGCTAGCGGACAATGAATATATACGCATACACGTTGTTCGGTCAGAGAAAAAAGTTGTTGTATTGAAAATTTTAAAAAAATATCGAATGGTTTTAGTAGAAAATAATGTAACATTATTTTTTGTTGGGTGATTTGTAAATTAAAAATAAAAGATATTTTGAGGTAAATAGTTGAAAATATTTTTATTGATCTGGATAAAAATTTGAAAAAGTTGTCATTTAAATTGTAAATATTTTGCAAAATTGTAAAATTGAACTTTTTGAGTTTCAGAATTTGAAAATTTTAATGTTTTTTTTTTATAATATAATATATATAATAATTTACAAATTAAAAAATATTTCAACTTTATCAAATAAAAATTTTTTTTTTTCGTAAAAAGATATCGAAATCTCAAAGTAAAGTATAAAAACGAGAAAAAAAAAATGAAAAATAGCTTACCTGAAACTCCACCTTATATAGAACGGGGAACTTTCTACGTAGTTCACAAAGCTTTGGATACTGAGAGAGATCCGTAGGTGTTGTTGGCAATGTTGTACCAAGACCAAGTTCCTCTGCTGCTGAAAAAAAAGAAAAAGGTAATAGAGTAAGGAAAGATGTATGTTCTTTTGTTCAATTCTTTTTTATTAGTTTATCTTTTATTATTGTTGATATTTGATACATGAAAAATGTTATAATATCATTATTATATTTTTCATGTTTCGATTTTTCAACAAAGATATTTTTATCAGAGTCGACTTTTATTATTTTCCCATCTCAGATTTTTAACTTGATTTTGTGTTCTTGTTCCATTTCATAAAAGATGTTATTTTTTACTCTAATTTACGAGCACATTTTACTTGGTAAATTAAAAAATTTGAATTTTAATAAATTCAAAATAAATTTTTATCAAATAATTCTAAAATTGATTTTATTCTTTTCTTCGCTGATATAAAATATATAGTAACGAATCACGTAACATTTGCCCCTCCCTCCAAATAAACAGAATTATGTACCTTATAGATAACAACGAAACATTAATATACATGGGTACACGCCTTCCCACAGTGAATATAAATGACCTCATGCCGAGACTGTCTTTAATTTCAGATCCTGGGAAACTCTGATAATGTTCGGTTGATATCATTACTTGATGCTAATTTACTTGTAATTAAACTTTTTGTTTCGTTAATAGATTTGATCCTTGCGTAATTGAATAATTTATATTAGCACGAAGAATCGTTTGATCATATAAATGGAACTATTTTGCCCGAAAATAAGATCTAATTGAGTGTAAACATAGATATCTGAAACGATACTCAATTTTTAACCCTTAAAAGGTGTCATGGGTAAAATGGACCCAGAAGGAAGCAATTTTTAAGGTAGTTTTTTGGCTTATAAATAATTGGTATTACCAAAAACGTCACTTATTTACTATTTAATTAATAAAAAATATTCATGTAATTATTTCATAATTCTAATTAACCTCTTCATAATTTTTCTTTAACCCTTTAACTCTCAAATTTAAAAATTTTATGTTTAATTTCATGACGACATAAATTATAGAAATCTTTTGCTATTTTCTTAATTACTTTGTGGTAAATTAAATTCATAAAATAAAAAATCTGAATACATCATAAAAACTTTAGTGTAACATATTTACCACAATAGATACTAGAGGTTAACAAAGTATGAAAAAGTCTTTTCATAATAAAAGTCCTTTTGAAACGCTTACTTCTTTTGTCAAAAAATACAAAAATAAATACAAAAACAAACACAAAAATAAAAAAAAACTTTAAATAAAAGAAATGTAATGGAAGTGTCATTCGTAATATGTATATTCCAGCCGTACGCGTAAATGATAGAAGAAAAGAATGAAGAACAATGGCAAAATACAATAATATAAAAGGAAGACACGGAAAAGTTACAGCCTGTTAAAAAAATAGCACTTTTTTGTCACTCGTGACATTTCAGGAGAACTGTAACATTAATACAAAGGAGACAAAATAGATGGTTTAGTAGATAATTACTGTATACAAAATTGTATAGAAAAATAGGTTTAAAAATGTTTTTTTAAATTATTACTTAATGATTTTTATGAAAAATTTTACAAAGCAAACGGTTTGTCACTTACTAATTAGGTAATATACGATGTATCACTATTACAGTTGTTGAACAGTAAAATAAGTAAATAAATTAATAAAAGTCAAATAAAAGAGACCACTAACTCGTTGTTATAATATTGAATATACATGTAGATAATAACTTAATATTCCCACCTAATAAACATCTGTTACACCCAGTAATAATTTCATTAATATGGGAAGAAAACGTGTTACAATGTTCACGAAAATTCAATAATTTGGAATAATATCAATATCAATAAACTGACCTGTATAGGCACTTAATTACACCTGTTACAAACATGCTTACAATCATTTGTACACACTAATGTTTTAATATACGATTCTTTCATTTTAATATGAAAAAAACGAACGAAAAAGGGAGAAAATTAAAATATCTTATAAGAAAGTGCCTCGAGCAGTTCATGCTACGTATTCTATTATATAAAAGATCGTGAAGAGAAATTTCAGGGTTGAAATTGTAATTTTATGTAGTAAACGAGAATTTAATGGACATTCCCATACTATACCTTACTCCGATTAACCCAAATTTATTCCTGTCTATCTCACGGTTACCATAAGATTCAGACTGGCTGAAGCTACTGATCAGCATAAGGATGAGGGAGAGAGAGAGAGAGAGAGAGAGAGAGAGAGAGAGAAATAAAGAGTAAGTGAGAGAAATGAAGGAAGAGTGAAATAGGAGTGAGTTAAAAGCAATATGGTATGGATGTCGAATTATGAATTCATGAGGGGAAGAGGTTTCGATACTTATGTGTACATGTCTCTGTTTGGACAGGTAGGTAAAGATATGTATGGGATATTCCATGCGTTGGGAGTTTATGAGTTTTGACTTTGTTTTTATTTTTTTGAGTTCATAAGCAAATATTTTTTGGACTAAATTCGAATTTGTCTATCTAATTTCGGTATTATAACAAATTTAACAAATGTTCATTTATTTTTAACCCTTTGAGAGCTGAGAACATAAATTTTTTGTGTAAAAAGATACAAAGATCTTTAACTTCAGCGACCTCACCTGAGAGGGTTAAAAACGAATTTAATACATTTTATCATCATAACTATCTTAGTTAACTGTAAAAAAATATAAAAATTATAAACTAAATAAACTATATGAAAAAATCAAATAATTTTTAATAGCTAAATATAATTTTAATCAACCATTACCCCACTGTTTTCGGCATATTTTTATTTTATTCCAATTTACATAAAAACAAGTAATTAAAATTTCACATTACCAAAAATCCATAACGAAAAAAGAATATGCTTTTTATAATTTCAATTAATATTCAAAATAAATGAAAAATCTCATATCGTGTTTTTATTTAAAAAAAAAAAAACAGAAAAAAAAGAGAGAGAGAAAATTTAATTTCACACTCTCCACTGCATTCGCAATGGAATATTCCGTATGGTCCATATAACATTTATATGCACGTACGAGGGAGAGAGAGAGAGTATACAGTATCAGAGATCGTGTGAACAATCACGCTCGTGATTACGAGTTTTGTTTGCACGATCGCGCACATTGTTATGTGTAGATGCGTGTGATTATTATCATGACCATTTCCTCTCTCGCTCTCCCACTGTGATACGTTGTTTGTTGGTACGTTATATACCTTTGCGGATCTTTTTATTCTGTTTTTTTTTTTTTTATAGAAGCGAAACATGTTAATTATTGTTTGGGTATGAGAAAAAATTATGATAATGTGCGTTTTAAATGGGATGGTACGTTAAATAATTGAAGAGATAAAGACGTTTAAAAGCGCATAAATTGCAAGAGTTTTAACTTATCCAGCTCGAATGTTTGAAGTGAACCATATGATACTTAAGCTCACGGATGATATTGTGATTTGTAGTATTTTTATTCATAAATAAAAGCAAATGTGGTAAAAAATCTAGATAGTTTATAATTTGAATGTCGCTAATTATATTTAAATCACTTTAAAATACAGAAACCTCTAAAAGGGTCAATTATTCGAAAATTTAATGATGAACATTTGTAAATCATTTCATTTTATATATCTATAAGTCCAAAAAGTTTTTACCCAAATAAATATACCAAAGCGTATCACATTTCAAAATATTTGGCACCGTAATTACGCATATATATGTACGTATTGGGTTAACGTGTATCCAACTTTAGCAATATTCAAACGAAAAGTTTCTAATGCATTTCCGTATAAGTAAATTTTCAACTTCGCTCGGTACGGAGTTTGGCACGTATACCCCTTGAAAACATTTATAGAAACAATGTGTGTAATTAGGGTTTAACCATATAAATTCGAAACCTTACATTCTACGGGATATCTCGAATATTAAAACAAATATGCAACATTTAACATGCTTGAGTTATCATTGTTTCGTATATTCTGAGATAAACTAGCAAAGAATTTATTATTGTTCTATACGAGAGTGTTTTTTTGAATAAAATTAACGATGTTCATTTTTTTAACCCTTTTATGCTGATTTTTAAACTTTTAATCCTCCAACCTTTTTTTTTCATCTGAAAAGAAATTATTTTTTCCTATGTTCAATTTATTTAGAGTTTTTTAGATAATCAAAATAGTTTTTAGAGATAGTTACAATATATCATTGTATATACCTACATTCTTGCATTTCTTTACGTTATAAGATCTTTATATTATAAAATTTGAGCATATTTAACCCTTTCCGAATAAAAATCTTTGTTAGAACGCGGAAAGGGTTAAAAAAAGTATTAATATAATTCAACTTTAGAACGATTTATATATTAAAACAGCTGATTAATCCAACTTAAGAATTGCAAGCTACATCAATTCAACTAGTATAAATTACAAGCTGATCATAAAGGGATAATATAAAAATACCAATCACATTAATAAAATTTATTAAACATTTAAACATTAAACAAATTTCTTATTTTCATTTAATTGTTATCACTAACGATATACACTTGAAGCATAGGAATGTCAAAATTTCTCTTCATTTGAGTTTCAAGTATTACTCGTCAGCAATGCATCAGTCGGATTTCCTTCTAAGTCTCTGTGTATATAAGCAACACGTACAAAACCATAGCAGATGAATATCTCTCTTCTCCTTCTTCTTCTTCACTCTTCTTACTCTGTTTCTCTCTCTCTCTCTCTCTCTCTCTCTATCTCTTGTGTATCACATCTAAGCTTGTCTTTGTGTGACGTCAGATAGAATGAGAAGCAGCAGCAGCACGCGTAGATACGCTTGGCAACTAGAGCGTCATTTATTATCCCTTTTGGTATAGATATATAGAGCGTTCGCATGGTAACAACATGATTAAAGGGTGTAACGGTCATTCAAAGGTGTATTTTACATTGTTCAAGGTTTCTATCTAAATTGGCATATTGATACGATTTTAAGATGATACCTTTATTGTCATGTAAATAAAAGTCTATCATCTCTCCGTATATTGCATATTTACAATAAATAGTAATGAACAAATTTTTTTTTATTACATCTTTTTAACTTTTAATGAAAGATAAAATTTTTTCTAAAAGGAATGAAAAAAAATATGTTTAAATTTATACCAAAACCAATCACACATTTCAACTCCAAAAATTAATTACACTTTTTATTTATTTTACAATCATACATATTATTTTATAATTATATAAGTTCATTTAAAAACGATTAACCGTTACAACTTTCTAACTGAATTCTAATTTGTCGTGCATTTATAATACTATTGTGTTACCCTGGATATTTCCTGTATAGTTGATTATCGTATTTACCATTGATTTAAAGCTAAAACTTTGACTAAATTATCTACATACTTAATTTACGTGCGAGCTAAAATAGTTAAAACTAGATTAAGGGTAGTATTGTCAAAAACTTTTTCAAAATTAATATATAAAAAAATAAATTAGGTTAAATAATTAAAATTGTAAACTAAAATGTTGTAACGACAAAAGATATCGTTTTTATTTTAATTAAATTTTATATCCTCATACACAGTCGCACAAGTATTTAAATCAAGCGTTTCTGATTGTATACGATGAAATTTGTGTCAACGGTTATACAATCAAAAGTTTAATTAAATTTTAATGTTATCGCATTAAATAGTTAAATGTAATTAAAAACAGTAAACGTATTAAAAAATAATTTCTTATCTTATTTATTTTTAACATTAAAAATTTATTCTTTTTAAACTCTTCTCAACCATCAATAAAAGCAATAAAATTAAAAAAAAAAAAGCTATCCTCATCCATAAATATTTAAATTATCCATCTCCTATTTATATAGAAAATAAATTATATTATTTTCTCTTTTTTTTTATACGTGTATCACGGAATTTCCCTTTTTTCTATTTTTTTTCTCACCGCATATACATGTACACATAGCCATTTCCGGTCCGTTGGATATTGCGTTCGTTTTACTATACAGTTGGCTTCCTTCGAAAAATACTAACAAGCACACGTATGTATGGGATATTTGTGGCTCGGTTACTGAAAATCTCTCTCAAACAGAATTGTCCATGAGTCTCTTACTATGTTCTAGCGTGGCCTAGATGTTTGTATATATATGTATATGTGACTTTTTCTTGTTGTCATCTTTGTGACACGGACGAATTATCCAATCGAGAATAAATTTAAAAACGTGTATGTACGGATATATAGCAGCGGATTGTTGAGAATTTTCCTCTTGTTTCTTTCTTGATGAATTCTATTTTATATGCATCCTTGTTATTTCTCTCTTTCTGGCTATTTGGCATTTGGTGGCTATATTTAAAATCTGGGTGAATGTTGCTGGTTGAATGTTTGAAGGTGTCAAGGTGCGGATAGAATTTAATGGTGTTTATTTACAATGTACGGATGGATATTTACAAATACTTTTTCTTGAAGGTATATAAAAATAGATCATAACGAATGATTTTATATAATGCTCTGTTTCAGAGATTAATGAATAATTTTTATTAAGGTGCTGTCGTTATAAAAACATTAAAAATAGAGATTAGGGTAAACGATTTTCAAATATTTTTTTAAAACGAAGTGATGAAATGAATTTTTCTTTGTCAAAGAAAATATTGCTTTTTACAATTCGAGATGCTACTTTCTCTTTATTATTTTTCTTTCATTAGAAAAGAACAAAGATGTGCGATCTCCTCTTAAAAACATTTATTAGAAATATAATTATAACAAATTTTTTTAAAATAAACAATTTATTTATTTTATTATTTATCAATTTCAACCTTTAAAGCCTAGAAATGGACTTGATTTACAGCATACCTTAAATGATACATGCATACCCAATCCATGCCTCTCTTTATAATTTTATTACTTTCATAACTTAGTTTTATATTTTTCTTTTTTTCATACATTTTATATATTAGACATTTTTAAATATTTTACATTTCTAAAACTTTTTACATTTTTTACAATAAATACGACGACCTTACCTTCTCATACAATAACAATTTATTTATTTGATGAAGAAATTTGCATAAATATTACATAATTGATATTCCAAAGAGAAATTTTGTCTCCGCCGATTTTGATTTGTTTCAAGGAAATAAAGATCCAAGAAGTTATTTTCGTTATAAATATTTGTTATGACAATCTGATATCGATGAGATGAAACTAGGACAAACTCGAATCGTAAAAAAGTTTTGTTTGATGAGAACAACTTTTTCATCAGTAAATATACATTAAAATAAATAAAAATTGAAATTTTCATATTTGTTTGCTCTTTTTTTTTTTTTTTTTTTTAAAGTTATTTTAAATATTTTATAGTTTGTTTATGTAAACAAGATATTAATATTAAAAAATTATTATTATTCATCATGGAATATTAAAAAGCGATAAGGTAACATTTGTTAAAATAAATTTTTAATCAAACAGCAAACACAATAATAATTAACATTTTAACATAAAACACGTAATTTCATCGAATATTATAATGTCTCACCATTTATTCATAAAAGTTGTCAGGGTGTATACATCGCGCGGTGACAATCATAATTTCAAAATGACCATTTTATAATTAGACGTCAAAATTCTCGACGAGCGTGTATCAAAATTAAGATTAAACATTGCGGTTACATCGAAAATTATTCATCGTTATGAATTGCTACTACACATCGCATATAGCGACGTATAACCAGTACATTACAGCATTATGTCTTCATTATTATCGAACGAAATTATTATTTAATAGGGCGAATAAAAATAAATTGTAATTTTGGGTAACACAAGTAATAGTAGTTTCGAGGTACCTTAAAATTATTGTTAAAGTTTTCTAAATTATATTAACCCACTGCAATGTAGTGGTCAAATTACTTTTAACAATAATTGATTATAATTAATTTAAAATTGAACAGAAATTAAAAAAAAAATTATATTTTATATTTATATTTCAATTTATTTATTATATTTTTATTAAATTTTAATATTATAACTGACAGATGTTAAGTAACTGTTTTTTAAATTTAAGATATTGTGTTTTTTTATTACTTTTGTAAATCTGTAATATCACTTTTGGTAGTGACTTACTGATTTAATAATATTATTTTTAGTTAAAATGACTGTGATATCAACTGTAAGTGTGAGGTCGTCAGTGGTTTAGTCGATAGAGCGATGGATTCGTAATCTCGGGGACCCGAGTTCGAATCCTGCTCTCGGCCGATTTATACTAGCACCACTGTACTTCACATGTTCTTTGTTCAAAAACACACTGGCGAACCTCCGTCGCTAATTAGCACTGTAATGATAGCACAAATACAGCGACGTTAAATAAAATAAAAAATCAAATAAATAGAGTATGGAATTGAAGTCGGTATTTTTTAATCAAGTTTTTTTTTTATTAAAAAAAATTAAATAAATATGTTTACACGAAACAATAATTCATTTTTAGTCGAAAATATTATAATACCTGTAATTAAGTAATTAAAAAATATAAAATTAAGTTCACTTTGTTATTTAGCACATTGTTTTGTATCTCTTTTTAATTATTAATATCCGCGCAAATATAGGGTTGCAATTTTTATGAAATAATTTTTCTGTACATTTTCAAGCATCTTTTTCTCATACACTTGTACATTTGGGTCATAAAATACATAAAAAAGCTAATAAAAGATAATTTTCCAATTACGTTCTAAATGGGACATATACAACTTTACAACGCTTATAAAAACTTATAATGAACGCGTTAACATATCATAATTACTTAAATTTCAAAAGCAGCAAATTATTAAATAAACAAAAATTAACATGGTAAAATGGCACTGAAAACACTTAAACTTATCAAAAACTTAGCACTTTAAATATCGCTAGGCTCAAGGTATTCAATTAAATCAATCACTTAGCTAAGAAGCTTTCTCTGCAACTTAAACGCACACTAAACAAGTTGCCAAAGTTCACCCCTTCTCCGTATCCCTCTCTCACTATCTTTTATAACAAGGTTAAGAGTATATGTATAACGTAGGACTATACACTTCCGAATATTGTGCAATGCCAAAGTTATATGGCATTTATGATGTCATATTAGTAATGAACGTAAATGTAATGTCACGCAAAGCTTGAGCGAAGAAGGAAAGGAGGAGGAGAAGAGAGAGAGAGAGAGAGAGAGACAAAGTGGAAAATGGAGAAAGAGAAAAGGAGGAAGGTGGAAGGTGAAATTTATTCTCGAATTATTATTATGAGTTCTATATGGGGGGATAATGTGCATTAGGTGTGCTAACATTGAATGCGAAGAACGTGATAGAGGGAAGAAAGTAAGCTTAAAATGCACTACTTGCGTTTATATTTATTTGCTTTATGGAGAAACGTGTCCTTAGAATATACATTAAGGAAAATTCTGTCTTGTGGCTTTGTTTGTATGCACGTGCTTCGGTGCGTAGATAAGTGCGTAAGCGCAATGCTATATTCTTTTTGCGTAAATATGAATTTTTCGAGAAAATTAAATGGATTGTAAAAAATATTTTTGGTTTAAAATTAAAAAATAATTTTTATACAGATTTTAAAATGAAAATTTCAACGTCAAAATTCATAAATGATATACAATTTTGAATAATAAAATGTGTAGTTTTAAATGATGAGACAATTTGAATAACAAAATACATATTTGGCATGTAAATTTAAAAAAGATTTTTGTTGTTAAAAAAATAAACAAAAATTCTTGATTATGAATAATTTTATTTTTATTTCATGCACGCACATGTATGAATTTTTAACGCAAATTTTTTAAAAAAGAAGAAATTTTTATAAATTACATAACATTTTTTACAACCGGTGAATATTTCAAGAAATAATTACCTTTGTTATTTAAACTCTTTCTCCGACAATAAATTATCAACACTTCATTATGCCTTTAATATTTCGATTTGTTCAACAATAGTACGTTCATACAATCACTCGAGCTGTTGCGTAAGCTCGTTTATTGAGGACAAAGGGGCTAACTGAGAGGAAGGATTGATCATAATCGATGCTTACGTAACTTTTATTGAGGATACAATTCTAATAGAAATTTTTCTAAATCCATTGAGCCGTGTATATTCATTTCAGTGGTATAATCGAAAGTGTTTTATTGTTTGTAAAAGAAATTTATTCTATGTTATTGTATCATCGCAATGTTAATTGTAATGATATAATGAAGTAAGGAATTTGTTAATTTAATGCGATTCGTCTGATCAATAAATTACTTGCTACATTGACTTAATTACATAACAAGAAATAGATTCATTACAGTTGATAACAAAAATTTTTTGTTCGAATTTAATTTGTTTAAAGTTTTCGTATTTTACAAATTGTGGAACGTTTGAATTTAAATTAATAAATTATTTTGTATTTTTTACAGTTATAGTTAATTTTGGTGCACATTTAATTATATTTACATTGAAAACTGCTTAAAATCAATATTGATACAACCATGAATCTTGAATTTCACTTCCAAACACAAATAACAATAATTATAATAAAAATTAAACAAACAATAACAACAAATACAAATACAACTATTAAATAAAAAAAAAAATCTAATGAACAAAATAATTTACCAACACTACATTCCATACTTAATAAATATTCGCCGCAAATCTCAAAGTAAATGAACATTCAAGTCGAATCGGAAACTCCCTTAAGTAAACTCGAGTAAGTATCTCCTGATACACGCGCCTTCTCTTCCCTCCTGCCCTCCGTATATACACACACACAAAACGCACATACATACACACACACATACCGCATAGCTATAGCATTACATAAGCGCTACAGCGTACAAGGAAAAGCTCATTAGCTGTTCCTCTATTTCTCTCTGTCTTCATCTCTTTCTCCTTCGCGTTCTCTTTTAGCTTACCAAAATGTATTATACGCAGAGAGGAAAACACGAAGTAAGCTAAAGCTAATATCGAGGAAAGAGGATATCGCTCTGCGATAGATTCGATGAGTTAGATTTCATACGTTTTTAATGTTTACCCAATTTTTTTTTCAAACAAGTTAATAAAATAAGAAAATTTGTTGAACAACGCCTTTTTTTATCTGTAAGCAATTAAATTTTATGTTACACTCTACTTGTAATAAATCACGTTAATTAAGTTGGTCTTGTATACGCTGAGCAGTTAACGGCTTTGTTTAGCTTATTGTTAAGAGCTTTAACGGCTGTATATACAACGTTTGAGCTATGCTGTAAGACGAGAAAAAAAATAATATCGCGCTGAACTCATTGGTAGTCTAGGAGCGATGCATTTTAATTAAACTCAGAAATTACTGTTTATTACCGGAATGAAAAATATGGAAAAATTCACCTTCTTTTTTTTATTTATGAAGCGTTACGCTTGTCTATTTACGTTTTTTTTCTTTAGGGGGAGAACATTTTTATATTAAAGAAATGTTTTAGATACAGAAATTGTTAATTTGTTGCAATTTAATAAAAAATATTCGAACACAATTTAATTATAATTCGTTTATTTTCCATTTACTCTCGTAATTATATTAACATTTTAATTAAAAATAAAAAAAAAGGTAAACTTTCGTTTCTCCAGATGTGCATGATAATTTTTAATTAGTTGAATATTTATTTCCCTAAGCTTAATTATACGTTTTGATTGCTTTATTCCAAGTTTAACTTTGTTTGCCGGATGAATTTTGCGACCGATGATGAATAAACTTTATTTCATATGGCTTTTTGGAATAGTTACACAGTTGGTAGTTAAATTTATTGAAAAAAGAATTTCATTATAACTTTATCACGTGTTTAAGTGAAAATTTAATTTTTTTTTTGTGTTTTATTTGGAATTATAAAAATAAAGTTGATTGTTGGAGTACTGCGTTGATACATATGATATACTCGAACTACTTGTACGAGCTACTTGATATCTTAAGGCGATTAATTATTTTGTTTGTTTCGTATACGCTTTCACCAAATAACATCGAAATTATTATTAAAATAAAGTATAAAGTGCGTTTCGTATAAGCTGGACGAGATTCATTATTTTTTTTGTTTTTTTATTGTTTTAATAATAAAGAAAGATATTAAATAAACATCAAATAAAACGGAATATTGTCGCGCCTTAACTGACGTTTTACAAATTAAAGTAAATTGAAAGCAATTTATTCATCTGTCAACTGCTGCTGAATAAATATAATTTTGAATTCACAAAAGACGCGCTCGTATATAATAATGCATTTTATTACTCAAGAGCTTTTTTGCGCTAAAAATAAAAAAAAAAAAAATATGAACGAAGTCAATCGATTCATTGTCATTTGTATTTTTGCTTATAAAATGCGATATAAACTCGCATATTCGGATACGAAACTTTAAATATGAAACATTTATTAATGCGCTTGAAATTGAAATACTCATACATACGCTCGCACACATGCACGCACATAGAAATATATCAACATATAAACACACGCGCACACATACAAACATGCACGCGCACATACATATAATTATGTAAACATATAGTCGCCCACATACACATACACGCACACAGACAAACACTCGCATACACACTGAAATTTATAAACATATAAATACATGCACACACACACACACGCACATAAAAGTTTAACTTATTAGTATAGCAATTCATATGTATAATATTTGATGCATAAAAATTTTAAAGTTATCATAAATTTTTATATTTTTTTCATATTATTTTTTTTTATGATTGAGCGAAAGAGAATAAGTATTATTTCAAAATGATTCTCATGCACATTTCAAATAAACAAATAAAAATTCATAAATGCCATTCTCTTTACCTTGCGAAAATTCAAAAATCACGTTTGCCAATAATTTTTAAAAGCGTGCCATTAAAATACAGAGCAGGAAGAGAGATGAAAAAAAAAAGGAAAAAGCAAATCGTATAATATTCATCATAAAGTAGATATCTCGATCGATATTTTCCTTTATGGGATTCGACACTGTAGATTTTATTATTTTACTTATTTTTCCTCTTTCTTCCTTCTTCTTCTTCTGCTTCTTCTCGGCTCTTATCTCGCTCTTTCTTTCCAACACCCTGACCCAGTTGGCATTAAAGATACTTTTTTACAAAGTAGAAGGAAAAGTGCATTGGCGCCAAGAAATATTTTCTTTGTGCATGCTTTTATGTTGCAAACTATGCGCTTAATGATACGCGTGCATATAACGTTTTCCCTTGTTGCTTTTTTCTTTCTTTCCTTTATGGTGTTGATATAAAAGTTTGGTTTTTCGAGATACGTTCTACGGTGCTTTTACGAGTTGTCGATACATTTTTTTTTTTTGAGATCAAGAAATATGGGTATAGTTTTGTGTTTGATGTTGAGGCAAGTTTTTGAGTGGAAAGTTTACATTATGCTTCTAAGTAACAAAAGTTAAGTTTTAATATCGATTGTTCGGGGCTTAGTAAAATAAATGATTATAGTTTAGCGAGTGCTTGTGAAGATCAATTTTGATTAATAGACCTTCACTATCGACGAAATATACTTCATATGTTACTTATATGACCGTCTATTTCTTTTCCAATTTACCAAAATTCTGAATTTTTTTTAAGTGACGTTCGTTACAGCTTGATAAATATTAATACATCAAGCTATGACAATGCAAAAAACAAATAGTAATTCTACTTTGTGGGATTCAATGGAAGATTTATTGACTTTAGTACAGCTAAAATTTACCAAAAAAACTACAAAAAAATATTCATAAAAAGTCAAACAACACAGTTCTCGGTTTAATAATGTTAAAAAGAAAATAGAAAACTTGTGCAAAAGCTACGCTTGGGACGTAATATGTTTTTGCCTTTGCTCTCTCGTATCCAGCAATTTCATGTATTTTTTTGCTTTTTTTTTAATATTTGAAAAATAGTAAACCTCTATAATATCAAGATTTTTATTAAAAAGTTCAATTTCAAAATGCTAAAAGTTGTTTAAAACAGTATGATTTGAATTTTGTGATTATTTTTTAATTATAACCGATCTATGAACGTTTCCGTGTAAACGATAACAAAAATTGAAATGTTTTTCATAAAAGTTCAATATAAATATCTTGAGATCGTCAGTGGCTCAGTCGGTAGAGCGATGGATTCGTAATCTCGAGGTCTCGAGTTCGAATCCCGCTCTCGGCGTCCGATTCACACAAGCACCACTGTATACGATACATGTGCTTTGTTTAAAAACACACTGAAAATTTCCGTCGCTAATTAGCATTCTAATGATTGCAAAAATACAGAGACGTTAAATAAAATAAAAATAAATAAATATGTATTGAAAAATTATATAACTTTGTTATGATTTTTATAAAATTAACTGATTTATTAGTCTTTTTTTTTGTATGGAAAATGATTAAAATTGTTCTTAAATTCAAAAATAGAAAAGGTTAATTACATATTTTTTAATAATAACAAAATACTTTAACTAATTTAATCTACAAAATCGATAAATGTAATCAATAACTTTGAATTTTTTATCAAAATCAAATTTTCAATTGTTTTGTATCAAAATACGGCTTAAAAATAAAAATATAATGATTTCAAAATTAATTAGCGCACACATTCGAAATTAAAATTCACATCATCCCATTATGCACATATTTATAAGATGTTAAAAAAAACTTTTTTAGAACCAAGTTTTTTATCACAAGTTCACTCAGGCAACTATAACTCTACATAGCTATACATCGAATATCTCTTTTACTTTGTCTCTCTTGTACACTTATTCCTTCGCCGTGTCTCTCTTACTCTGCAACGTATAAGCAGTGGGTGTATTATGCTTTACGTGCACTTGCACCGAGCCTATACTCTTTCTTTGTAAGCTCTATAGCTTCTACTTCTTTCTATCATATTCTCTTTCTACCTTCTGCTCTTATATTATCTGTAATGTATAATTATATATTGATATTAATTTTTCCTATCAGCTCTTAAATACTGGTTTAAAAACTATATTATAAATGAGACTATTATTAATCATTAATGAATGAGCTACGGTTTTATGTAAAATAAATTTATTTTCTTTTGATAATTTATAAATTTATTAAGAATTACATTTTTTATTGAATTATACATCCAAGGAGTTCCTTCAATTTTGGGATATTTTTTCTTACATAACACTACGAACAAAAGCGCGTTCATTCGGTCCATGACTTGATTTTTTTTCAAAATCATAAAAAGTTTAGTCTAAATTTTAAAACTATCAAAAAAAAAACAATTTTTATTTGTTTTTAAATTAATTATTCTACAAAATTTTTACTGGGAATATTTTAAATTTGGAGTTATATTCTTTAATTTTTTTAAAAATGCAAAAGAATACGAACAATGTAAAAATCAAGCTGGAAATGTGCATGAAAATAAATGTTACATCTTTTTTCATTTTTTAATTCAATTTTCCATTCAATCCTTTAAAATTTTACAAAACAATCAAAAACTGAAACAAATAACTAATCAACGGAAGCACAATGGCCGAGCAAACGAAGAGTACAACGCGTTACAATTTTCACCGTCACGTGTTATTAAACCACCCATTGAGCCACATTGTTATTATTATTATTATTATACGCGTATTAACATGGCTATATAGAGAAGCACATTATATAGCAGACTAGAAAATCATTAACGATTATAAAGGGATGAGGCAAGTGAATTGAAGTGTCATTTCCAGTTGTAGGCTTGTGCAAACCCAAACTGATTGTTCAACGACGAGCGTATATAATCGTTAAATATATAAGCTTGTCTTTGAGATTTTACAAAATTTGTCATTGTGCGCATTTTTGTTATTCATTAATAGAAGGTTACGCAATTTTAATTGATTTATTACGTAAATGTAATTGTTAAGTTTTTCTATTCAATTTAATTGTTTTTGCGGTGCTTTTGTTTAATTTTTTTTCGATTTTATAATGTATTATGAAAAGAATACAGTTTGATCAGAAATTAATTATTTCTACTTTGTACTAAATAAATAATAAGGAAATATTCTCTAATTAATTGAGTTTGAAGAAATTAGCTAGGTAATAACATCTGGTGAAATTGAACTTTAATTAGTTGAAATTAGATCAAATAATAAAGTAAGAACCAATATTTATTAAAGGAATTTTGAAAATTGGAGTTACTTTAATTTTCGGATTTTCGAAATACTAAATTACTAAATAAAATTACGTAAAAGTAACATTTTAATTTCATGTTAATTTCAAACTAAATAATTTTATCAAGCAACAATGTAAGCTAAATATTAAAAAAATAAAATTTTTCTTTCTCTTTACGTTTGCGCCAAGCTAATTCAAAAGAAAGCAATTTTGAGCCCATAAATTCCATTATTCTCAACGGTACATTAAACTAAAACGTGTAATAAAAAAAGAAGAAGAAATCAATTTTCTTACATTCTAAAAAACCCAAGTAACACTAAAACTTTAAAATCCAATTAAAATTTATCGCCATCCTCTCTCTCTCTCTCTCTCTCGTCCATTCTTTAAAAATAAAAGATAGAAAAAATAAAAAAGAGGAAAAAAAATAAAGAAGAAAAGAATCAAAGTTGATGACAAGCAACAAAAAAAACAAAGGGTTTAAACATCAAGTCACCCTGGTAGAAATGTGAGCATTAAAAATGGTGTGTATAAAAATTTGAGGTTATTAGTAATAAAAATGCCAAATAAATGGCCAATAAATGTTAAAAAAAAGCGTTTCCATTTCTACTGGCCAAAAAATGGTAAAAAAAACGTTTCAATTTCTACCAGGGCATTTCTTTAATTTTTTTTTTTTTTTACTTTTTTAACGTCGCTGTATTTATGCCATCATTAGGATGCTAATTAGCGACGGAGGTCATCAATGTGTTTGTAAAACAAAGCACATGTAACGTACAGTGGTGCTTGTATAAATTAGCTGAGAGCGGGATTCGAACTCGAGTTCCTCGAGATTACGAATCCCATCTCTATATCAACTGAGCCACTGACGACCTTATATATTTCAGTTATGTACAGAAAGAGTAACGGGTCATTTAACTGAATCTTGCTTTGGTGACTTTAAAAAAATATTTAAAAAAATGTATATATATAAAATAAAATAAAAGAATGCCTTGACATAGTTGCGCCGCCAATTGGGACGAATCCAAACGCAAAGGCTAAAAGCGAAGTAGTAGTAGCAGTAGTAGTTGTAGTATAGTTATTGAGCCACGCCCGTAGTTATACGAATCTTCGATCTCTTCTCTTTCATTTTATTTTATTTTTATCTTTTTTCTTTTAGCTTGTGTTACTTTTACCATTTGGTAAATTCTAATTAAATTTCATTTATTTCCCTCTCTCTTCTTTTTTGTCTATTGTTTCTCTTACTCTCGTTTCTTCCTTTTTTTTCTAATCTCTGTATGTTTATCTTGTTCGTGTGGCTTTTATTTGTCCAGGACTCGTGATATGTTTTTCTTTTTTATTCTCTCCTCTCTGCTCTTCTTTTTTTTCCGCTGAGGGCGTATGTTTGGATTATTGTTTGTTTTATTGAAGATGAGGGTTGGAAAAAAGTTTTTGTTTTGATTTTTTTTTCTTCTTCTCCCTTCTCCGTAACAGCCTTTTTTTATAGGAAAAATCTTTTCGTGACTTTGGAGGGACAATAAATCTGTTGTATTATATTTGCAAGTTTGAATGTTTCATTAGGGCTTTTATTGACACTTTTTCATGATACGCGTTTCCGATAAGTAGCTAATAAAATGGAGCAAGAAGAGCTGGTTGGGAAATAAATGAATTAGCTCATTGAATATAACGTTTTCATAAAATTAAATAGTATTTATTTACTTGTCGATTTGAAGAAATATTTATTTTAATAATATTTTGGTTGATTTATAAATTTCAAATAAATTAATATTATGCTGAAAACTTTGACGTGTGCTCAATTTATTTAGTTTATTTAAAATTAATTGGGTTACATACTATAAATCATATTATTCAACTCAATGAGGTGTTTTCTTGTTGTTTTTTTTACATTGTAGCGCTGCATTTCTATAAGCTGTTAAAATCATAAAATCACTAAATATTTGATCGAAAGGAATTAAAAGAAGATGTTTTAATTTCTCAAATTAAGAAATTAAAATTGCTCTTATAGTAAATAGACTAAAGTTTTGATAACTTGTATAGTTTTAATTACTTTATTTATGTTTATTGAAGTGTTTTAATCCTCATTTTTCTTTTGAATCATAGTAAATAGTTCACTCCGTTAATTAATAGTTTGTTTAGTTAATTTATATTTCAATTACATGATACGCAGAAATTAATAGATTTGTTGCATTCGAATAATTAGCACGAAACTTTTTTGACCCTCCGAATTAACGAAATAAAGACTTCGAAGCTGAAAGCGATCCATCTTGAGTTGGAGATGGATATGTATTTGCACTTTTTTCTTCTGATATTTATTTATGAGTGATTATTTATTAATTTCCACAGAGTTATTGATGTATCGAGCAATGCTTATTATGCGTTTTTGTTCTTACCGGATTATTTACTTTTCTATCCTGCTTAATCCATCAAATTCTTGGACTGATCAATAACCGCACGTGTTCGAAATCAAAGTTAAACACGTTTATTGCGATATAATGTGCAAGCTATGCGAGTATGCGCTTAATTTCCAATATTAAATAAAGTAAAGAATGAAAAAATTATTTTAAAATGAAGTATCCTTAAATATTAGTGTAACAAAGGAACATGAAAAATCATTTTCAATTCTCATTATCTTTCAGTAAGATAAAGCTCCAAGGATACCATAAATTGTCCACATCTAGCCGTTTCTTTTAACGTTTAACTTGAGGAAAAAAATTCCTAATGAAAGGATACAGTATTATGTTGAACCTCTAATCGAAAACTAATGACAATCCATTTGACTTTCTTTTCTCATTTTCGCGTTTATCCGGCTCCATTATTCAAGTCTTTTTTACGAAACATGCTTAAGGAAATCGCGCAATCAAAGCGAGACGTTTTAAATAATCGGATGTAATTTATTAAATCACGCTCGAGCGAGTTACTTTTTTATTTGAATGTATTGTTTTCGTTAATTTGAGCTTATATCTAATATGGTAATCGATAGTGATCTTTAAATATTGAAAGCGTTTTATATAATCTTATCCATGGATAGTAAAAGAACTTGATTTGATTCATTAATTTTTTATAATGAATACTCATTTATTAGTATCCAATTTGTGCAATATTTTTGGTCTTGAACTTTATTTCAATATCTTATCATTTTACGTTCTATTTTTTCTTTTAATTTGCATTAATTTATTTTTTCATTTTCTCATTAAAATTGATTGATGCCACTGATGAATCTTTTCATTTTATTCTTTTTTTTTCAATTATGAAGCGTTTGTCATCAAAATTAAAATTCTGATTTTTCATTAAGTTAATTTGATGTAATATTTTCACAATTTCCTTCCTTACGATTTAAAAATTTTAATCAAGCTTTTAAAAAAACATACAAGCTATTTTTAGTATACTATAAACATTTCATATTCATACACACAGATACAAACAAACAGAGGGAGAAAAAAATAACATCGACTGTTTATACCCACTCAGTAAAGCTCGAGCTTTATAACATTCGAAATATCGCATAAACGCGAAGAACAGAAAGCAAC
This sequence comes from Anastatus disparis, assembly GCA_017163975.1. Lineage (NCBI taxonomy): Eukaryota > Metazoa > Arthropoda > Insecta > Hymenoptera > Eupelmidae > Anastatus > Anastatus disparis. The sequence goes on along the minus strand of JAFFSR010000218.1, from coordinate 3,623,324 downwards.
CGCAATCATTAATTTTCAAAAGTAGTGGGAGGATATAGATGGAGAATACAAATATATATATATATGCTGTATGTATACATGTACATTTGCCTCTTCAAAGGCAATTGCTCTCTTGATTCACTTTCTATATCGGCTTGATTGGCCTAGGTTTTCAAGTTATATATCAAAACCGTATATACACCGCAAATGTTAATATAGGAAATCCAGGTCAGAATATCTAACTCGAGAAATCCGACCTTCGCTTTATTTTTCCTCTTTTTTTTCTTCATTTATTTATAAATATTTTATTCATTTCAATTTGTTGCGTACGACTGCATCCTCTTTTCTTTTTGCATACGTACCGATAACAGTTGATTACGACGGATGATAAGAGGAGAGGGAAAAAAGGTGCAATTTTTTTTTCTTCTCTTTGTACCTTTGATTCTGGTATAAAAGAGAGTAAATGTAAAGTGAAAAAAAGCGCGAGTGGTTTATTTACTGAAAATCGGTGACACTCTTTTTTTCTTATCTCTTTTCATTCATCTGATCGACAAGAGGAGACAAACATAGATTAATGTACACCGCAAGCTGAGTTGAAAAAAAAAAAAAAGTAAAAGAAGGAAAAATTTCCACGATTGATGGTAAGTCATAAAAATGTTTGTGTGATTTAACGCTGGCTATATTTTATTGGCATTGAAAGAAAACAAGTTCTGATGAAGTATCGTATTTTGTTGAAATTTTTAAAGATGATGATTTAGGAATTTAATTTTATAAATATGATTAAATGTTATCAAATAATAGTGTACAGTTATTGCTTTTTAGTTTAATATATTGTGTTCATTTTACTTTGAACCAATAAATTTTTTTAATACTTTCGTTCGGTTACGTGGAATTTGACGTTTATTAAGTTTTTATATGAAATTTTTTATGAAACAATAACTTTATTTTTTACTGTTTATTTAGCATGTTTGCATCAGCTATATTATACTTTATTAAACGCCAGAAAAACATGAAATTTTATTGTTTGAAAACAATTTTTAGCAAATGAATTGGATTTAGCAGCTTCATTTCTGAGAATTTTAAAATTACATTTGATACTCCTCTTTTATTTACAAACAAAACATTTTGAATGTAAAAAACTTGCAGTTTTCAACTATTTCAAACTCAATCTTTATTGCATGGATATCCATAATTAGTCCACGTATAACACACGGATCATTAAAATATTGCATAATTAACAAAATCAACAAAATTAATTGGACCAACGTCGAGTAATTTGAACAAAAATCAATTGCTTTCATTAAAGAGGATTTTAACAAAGTTCTATTAATACGCATCTGCTTTATACCGTGAATGTTTGTATTTCTAAAAAAACATTGAAGTATGTGGGAGATTCATCCGTGGAAATTTTGTTGTTCAAAACTGATATTAAGCTTGAATTCCATTCATGTGATAGCGAGTTTGAGGTATGATTTTTGCTACTTAATGAATCATGTAGATTCATCTGTTGCATTTTGAAAAAAAAAACTTCCTCTTCATTAAATTATAACGTGGGTATGAATATTAATTAAGTTCATTAAAAATCGAGAGTATACTTTTAATAATTTTTAATTATTTAACGAAATTTTAATCACCACAATAGTCTTCAATTTTATCTGTGCTCTTAATTTAATATGTTATCATTTCAAAAAAAACAAGCTTTCAATTTAATTACATAAAAATCATATATGATTCATAAAACCATCGAATTTTCAAAATTTCGTATAGAAGATTACTTAATTAAGAATTTTGAGTCTGTAGCAAACATTTATTTCAGCATAGGTCATTTGTAATGCGAGCCACGTATAAATAATTCCGAGCTTACATTTACAGAGTCGCAATGTATATAATGAAAATTTTCATGCGCTCAAAACTCATCGTCATTCATGAGAGAGCGAGAGACCACGCGCGCACATCATCTTCTTCATTAAGGATTTCAACGGTATTATTCACTGACCCAAATTCACTTAATTTGCATGCATTAAATACTGCAAATACCATTCAGCAAAATATCAATCCTTTTGTTATAAGAAGTGGCATTCGTGTTAACTGGGTTTGGTTCATTGTATCTCGTTATTTCTTATTGTATTACCGTAAACATGGGTTGTTCTTACAAAATTATTTGTATTATTAATGTACTGGATGTATTATATGGTTAACTTGATAAATTTTTGGTATGAAGAATATATCATTTTTTTGCTTTGACGATATGGGTGATATCCATCTATTCTTATCTTATTGACCCATTTTATTCATGTTCGAATTAAAATATTCAAACAATAAGCGAGTTCCTTGGAAAAAACTATAAAAGAGTGTTTCGAGAATGGAATGGGCAATATGTAAGACACGTTTATGTAAATAATAGTATATTACGTACCTGCGGGAGGAAACATCTTGTTCGGTCCATAGCACGCGTATAATAACGCCCGAGGCGTAGCCGAGGGTGTTAAACGCGTGCTAAGGGGCGAACAAGTTTCCCCCGCAGGTGCGTATACTATTTTCCATCACCCGCGACCCGGAAACAACACTTTTGTGTTTTTGTCGCAGGACCGAAAGTGCTGTTTCCGGGCCGCTGTGATGGAAAATGATTATTCGAACCAAATATTTAATTTTAATACAATTTTTGTCTTCAAAGTGTCTTAAAAATAACTATTTTGTTCAAATTGTTCTCTCCCCTTTTTTATATTTTCTCTAAAATACAATTTTCATTAAAATAATATAATGAAGTTTTTTATTTTTTGAAAATGATTATCAAGAAGTGTTTTTCAATATGCTTATAGTTCATACTATTTTTACGTTAATAATTACTTTCCTTCAATTTCGTTAAATAACATCGAGCACATTGGTTCACTGGGTTAAATATTGGCATAACCAACGTGTGCTACTGAATGTTGTAATATTGCACTAAAGTAATCACGATTCTAAACCACAAACCGAATTAACAAACTATTATAATTATTCATCGCATATGCAAATAATAAAGATTGCTGAAAGTTTTACAGGAATTTCTGTTTGACCGTCACATACAACATTGGTTAAACGTTATCAAAACATTGTTAAATTCTTATAGCCTTAGCTAACAAAGTTGAGGTAGCAATTTATGTCATTTAAGTTTTCTTAACATTATTTCATTAAAAAATATTTTTTTTAACAATATATCCAGTATAAACACAATTATTTTCATAATAACTTACAAAAAGTATTCTCCACACAAAAATTAAATAAGTGCTGTGTATATAAATTTACGCAAGAGTGTAACAAGCCAATTTTAAGGTCTCATCTTTCCTGGAAGGTTTAATTAAGATTTTCCTTTATCTTACAGTATATGTACACCCTGTCTCGTTAAATAAGTGACCGTTGAAGCAAGGTGTATACAACATCAAAACTAAACTCTCTCTTGCTCTCTTGCTCTGTGTGTATACGTGTATATGCCTTAATCTCGCGAAAACGTTGTGAAAGCGAATTAGCTTTACTTTCTGTACACGCCGCTGGTATAGAAGGATAAAGTTAAATCTATCAAACGAGATCATATAAAAGGTACGGGCTATTTTCTCTAACGTACTTTGTAAGCATTATTTAACCGTGTAGGAAGGGATAATAAATCGCATGAGCTACTGGGTTTTCATGCTACGATGGTTTATGATTGAAGCGAGTGATTTAAAGTATATGGTTTTTTTTATATGTGCTTACTTTTTTTGTAGTTTTTAAAATAATAATTGCTAAAATTTTAATGTGTTTAACAATAGGTTTGGGAAAGTGTTAAATTTTTATGCCTCTGGATTGTTAGTTATAAATTTATGGTATTTTTTACACTGCCATTTCGATGTTTATGGGTCTAAATATTCAAAAATGAAATAAAAATATTTAAAGTTTAATGAAATAACCGTTTAATGTTTAGAAAAAAATATTTAAGTATTAGTATTAATTAAATTACAAACTTCAGAATAGAATTATGTAAAAAGTTAAAATTATGCTTTTTTCTAATGATTTGTTTTTTATTTTATAAAAAGAAAAATTGAAAATTTTATGTTTGAAATAAATCCTGTAACAAGACTAAAATGAATCCAGTATATCGTAATGAGATAACTTTGAGAGTAAATAAATTTATAACAAAAGGAGCAATAAAAATTGCTTTGAAGGAAAACTTCTTTCTACTAATTTTAAATTTCTTGACATCGAATTCAAAGGTCATACGAAGATCAAATTTGCAATGTAACTTAATCTGATTATAAAATATTACTTTGGATTGCAAAATTACATTTTTGTATGCAAAATTTATCGTTTTTTATTTGGAATCGATGTAAACAAATAGTTTTGAAGTATCATAAAATAATTTAAATTATTTTGAAGATAGTGTATAATATCGGCGTTGTAATTTTCCATACTTTTTAAACTATTTTAACATTTTTTTGAAATTATTGTTATATACTATCCTTCAATTTTATATAATAAAGAACTACCTAGAGATATTTTAAAAATTAAAAAATAAAAATGAAAAACCAGATAAAATGTGATGTGGTTAACTTCATGTGCATTATGTATACATTCTGTTACATTTATAAAATTGCAAAATCATGTTCACACGCTTTTCCACCTCTTCGTGCTCTATATTTTTCTTGGTCAAACTCAATACAATACATCATATTCAATAAATTTAAAAAAAGCAACGTATATATTTTAATTGCAATGTATATAATTTAAAGCTACGTTTAATTAAATAAACATTAACACATCGTTTATCGAGGATCATTTAGAATATTAAACATAATCGATTGTTACAAACTTTAATGAATCCCATTACCATCCAGTTCGTTAAATCAGCTCGAAATCCTCAAACGTGTCAAGGGTCGCGCGCGATAATTAATTTTAACTATAATATGATACATCCGTGATGTTTTATATCCGCGTTAAAAGTGCTCTTTAACTTTGAAATATATGAATAAAGTTATTATGCATTTAAAAAAGTAATTAAATAGTTTGGACTGAAGCTCTTGATTTTTTTATTTAAAAAAAGAGGTAGGGGAGGTTGTAATTTGAAAAAGTGCAAGAAAAATGATGCGATAAAATATATAAGCTTGGACTTTTTGAGAAAAAAAAAGAAGAAAAATCCTTATAAATCCTAGTGGTATAACCATTAAGCATTTAATTAAAAATCATTGAAAGAACTTTGTCATCGTACGTTAATTCAAACTTACATGCAAGTTAAGCTCTCCATTCAACTTTTTTTTCCTTTTTCGTAAAAGTTTTTTTTTCTTCTGAAAATTTTTTTTTCTCTCTTAGGTCGAACTAAACACACAAGCCAAAGAAGAAAATTCGCTCACGTATAGAACAAGAAATTCATATGAAAAAAGAAGAAGAAGAAGACGAAGCAAAAAGAGCCTTGGAAAGAATAAAGAAGAAGAAAAAAAAATGCGAGATAAAAAAAAGTAAAGCTCAAGTCTTTCCTTATAATACGGCTGATTGAAACTCGGGTAATCCAAGAAACGAGCTTGCGCTTCTCTAAGATAATCCAAAGAAAGAGATAAAGATTGAGAGCGAGAGGGAGTCTGAGTGTAAGTGAAATATATGAAAATGCTTATGAATTGTTCAATTCTCACTTTATTTTCAATGATGCATCGAGACGAATGAGTTTAACGTTAATTTGATTATATTTGATTTGATTTCTTTTATCATGCACTTGTTACATTTTATTTTATACAATAAATGTCGTTCAATTTGTCGTATTGAATTGATATTTTATTTATTTTTTATATAAGTTTAGTAAGTACAGAGGAGACCAGAGCCAAATGTAGTTACGTATTTGCGAGTTGGCAAACAATGCGATTTCTAGCTTGGCTTTATTGAAATTTTTATTATTTGTTGTATTTCGTGCGGTGGATTTTTTCCATTGTTATTTTTCCAATCGTATTTTATTTGTTGATTTGACCTAACTACAAGTTTGGTATTTTTCAATAAATTTATATTTTATTTGCTTATTGTGGAATATGTCAACTGTTTTGCGAATTTAATAGATATTGAATAATAGATAAAAAAGCTGTTAAAAATTTTTCAAGATAAAGCAAAACGAAATTGTTTAAATGAAATTTTGATTTTTTGGAAGCTTTGAGAATCTTTGCTTTTAACGAATAAAAAGCTAATGAAAAGCTTGCCGAACTTGGCGTTGCGCCAGTACGTATCTTACATATAACTTCATTAAAATTTCATCACTTATGTGTGGATGTAGACACTAATAAATTTCTTTTTTAAAGCTCTAAGATGTTTAGTGTGCTATTAAATGATTATAAAAAGAAAGGCTATCATTACGAGCTCTTTTTTTTTATCCGTGTATACGAGCACTTGTAAAAACTGAGGTTCATAAACTTACATGCAAGCGCTCGTTCGTATACTAACATACACGTATGCGAAGGAATTGTTTAATTATATTGGTTAAAAGCTAATTCAATATTTTTTCGCGTTTTATCATGTTGAATTTCACTTTATCAAAAATTTTTATTCTTTTTTAGATGTCTCAATACATATAATGAATTTAGATTTTTGCATAATTAATGCAAACATTACAAAATGTAAAAGATGAACTGTAATTATATAATGAATAATACTATTGGCAAAGAATCGCATTTCAATTTTTAAAACATAGAGAGTCTTCGATATTAAATAAAATAACAATTTTTAAGATATAGAAGAAATGTTTAAAGCTTTAAACGTTACTTGAATATCAATTTTCACTTCAACATTACTCAATTCCCAAATTGTATTTTTGAGGTAAATACATTTTCTAGTACTTATTTGCTCTGTGTCTGTACATCAAAAGTAAACGTACATCTTGTATTTATATACAAAATAACAATTTGTTTGAGAAATACAATTTAGAAATAAAGAAATATTCTAGTAACAGCTGTACTTAAGTATCAATATCATATGAATTATATTATACAGCGGTATTTTAGTACAGTAAAAAATAATTATCAATGCTCTATTGGTTTTGTCGATCAAGCGTGATTTTAAGATTGAAAAAGGAACCCGTTTACAATCAAGCTTCAGTAAATAATCCCTTATCCAATGCCATCTCTTTATTAATTTTATTGCAAATCATATAAATAGTTCATCATTATTTTTAAATAACTTCTTTTATTATATTCGTGTTATTATGACCACTCGTTTTTAATACCGTAAATTTTATTTGTTCCTGAAATTTAATATTTTCTTCAATACAACGAGAGATTTATATTTATTTGACTGAAATTAATATTTATTTTGCGTACTCGGATATACAAACGTTACGAGTCTAATGGAAATTTATTAATCTCTCTTACCCCTACATAAAAAAAACGACACGTTCAATATTTATTTACCCCCACAAACACATAAACCAGTACTTATGCACATTTATTTTAATATATATTGAGCTTCATACTATTTTCAAATACGGTCCTGCATTATACCAAGAACTTATTTTCCAGTATCATCTAAAAACCTTTTCCCATACAGAAACGAAAATTTACCTCCCAAATCTAATAAGAAACATTATACTTTCTTCTCGATATAAACTCGTACGCATTTACTTACGCTTGATTTACTTGTCGAAGCAATTATTGAGCTTCATTGAATCCAGAATATCAAGTATTAGTGAAGACATAAGTATCAGCGTTCACGCTAGTACGGATAAAGAATAAAAGATAATCAGTGATAGAGGTAAGAAATTGTAATTTATTATTATTTCCCTGGAAGAAAATTGACCATATTGTAGGCATAATTGCTGGTCAACAAATGTTAAAATGGCACTTATCTAGAAATTCTAGAAATGATATAAAAAAAAAAAAAAAATTGTAGAGCCGCGGTGGCTCAGGGGCTAGAGCATCCGACTCTCACGCAGAGGGCCGGGGTTCGAATCCCGGTGAGGTCGGAATTTTTCCTCCATTTTTTAATTTAAATATTGAAAGTGGAGGATGTCCCGAGCTCACTGACACCGCGGTGGACCACCCCCGAGAGACTTTTTTCGGTTTTAACAAAAACCGACGAAAAGTCACTCGAGGGCCGGTAAGGCAGAACGCGACTGTTCCACTATTAAGTTGAGCCGGACCGTTCTGCCGGGTAGGTGTTGAGCTCCCGATGCGCTAAAAAGGATGGGTTGAGCGATGCTCCCCGCCTAAGTAGGCCTGCACGATCGAGCACCACCTACCGAAGTTAGGGAAAATGAGGTATGGTTTCGAACGCGAAAACACCGGAACACAAAGGTGGTCGAGGTGTCACTTACTAGGCCAAATAGGCTGTAGGTGGTTAAACCCCAAAAGATAGATAGATATAAAAAAAATTTCTAGATAAGTGTCATTTTAACATTTGTTGACCAGCAATTATACTCAAGATATGGTCAATTTTCTTCCAGGGTTATTTTTACCCTTTTTTGTTTGTTTTTCTTTTGTAAATTGATGGTAAATGATTTAGTTTATTGATCAGAAAGCAACTTTGTGCGAAGATAAAAAATATTTAACTAAATATTCTGTATTATTCACATTACCATTATTTATTATTGTTTTCAATTTTTAATAAAATAAATTTGCAAGGCTTTATAAAGGAGAAAAATTTCCAAACGATTCCTTTCATCTGACAAAACTTACTTTTTGTCAATACCTCTAAAATCGTTTGAAAATTCGATTGAAATTAATTTTGATGAATTCAAAGTGAATTGTATAAATAATACATTTGCAACCAATATAAGTAGTCGAAACAAAAGTCTACATGCAAAAACTATTTATTTATTATTTGACATACGTATACAAACACATTTAAATATATGGCGTCTGACTAAAACTCGTCTCTTACTACTTGTTTAACTACTTAGATCTCGAAACAAAGTAATTAAGGAATAAACGGGATCCTTTAAAACTTTGAAGATTTGTAGTTGACAAATTTCAAGCAGGATTACCTTTAATTTGTTGGATTCAAAATATGAGAATTGTCACACTTAAAAACTTATAAATTATTCCGTGAGCACATCTTTTGTATCGCAAATTAACCTAATTCGGAGCAAATAAGTTTTTCGCTTGAAGTAAAATAAAATGCATAAATGTTCAATCGACTTGTAGATTTATTCGAATGCTTGTAGAACACGAGGGACAGAGAGGGAGAGAAAGTGAAATAAACCTAATACGTTATTAGGTCGGTTAGCTCGTGCTTACGTGTACCGCTCCAGTATGTTACACATTTGTGATCACTAACTGTTGTGTCGTGAGGGCATTTGATTGTACATACATGCTTGCATCCATTGTTCTTCTCTTTGCTAAGGTTTATGGCTTAGGAAAGATTTTATTTGATCCGTTTTTACGTACGTTGATTATTATAGCTCACTATTAATTGTTGTTATTAATAGGTTTATTGACCTTTGTTTGTCTATACCTTCACTTAAATAATCATTATTTTATAAATTTTCTTAAGTAACACTTAATTTATTTCTTAGAAATATTACAATTGTGATAGAGTCAAAATATATTTTAACAATTTAAAAACGTAGCTTTGAAAAGTTCTCAGACAATAAAGTAAAAAATATAACATATTTATTTTTTATTTTTGCATAATTATAAATATTATATTTTCCGATAATTCGTATAACAAATACCACTCGAGACAATCGATCATCATATTCAAAATGAACGAAAAATAAAATGAAATAAAATTTAAAAATATGATTTGAAAAATGCAATCGAACACAAGCCATTTATATTTGCATTTAAAAAAATGATAAGAAAATGTTTAAATCGAAAATCATCCAATATTCAACCTACACATGAACATTCGCGTACTTGTTCCGTCTTATTACATATCAGCTGTGAATGTTTCGTCTATCCTCGCGTCAGATGCGCAAACAACGCGTGTTAACCAGAGAGAGAAAGGGAGATATGACGATGGTTCTTATATGTAATAAATCCTCTTGCTGAGTACGGTATGTCTGTTTACGCGTAAGGCCATTGCCGACCGATCGATACTTATGATAAAAGAGAAAATGAACGAGGATTCCAATGTGGATTTTCGAAGTCAGAGAGTTTTTCGTGAAAGGATTTTTTTTTTTTTGTTTGAAAATTTAAATTTTATAAAAAATAAATTCTGATTGTATTTGAAAAAATGTAGATTTGTAAATATTTAATTTAAATTTTAATAATAATCATGTTTTCAATAAAATTCAATTATAATTTGTCCAAACCTGTTTCATATTCTTAATTTAAGATTAATGTATTTTTTTAATTTAAAAACTCTAAAAAAGCATAATGATTGATAAAACGAATAATTAATTTACAAAGTAATAAATACATTGAGTTTTACGTATTAACAACAAATTGACAGTTGCAGAATTTGATGTAATGATACTAATATCTAGTGTATTCCAATCATTATTGACAATTTGATGATTATGCTATTAAATCCCGATAAGGTAGGTATCAAGGCCTTATTGCAGTTGTCGTACAGGTGTACGTCAATATGTGTTACGTGTATCTTCGACGTAGGCGTGTTACATTAATTAGTTACAAATTCGTAAACGTAACGCAAAAAAATTTTAATTAAAATTTACGGCGATCGTTAAAACAGAAATAATTTGAATTTGTAAATTGATTTTAAGGGATGAAAAGATAAAAAAGTTACAAAATTTTAAATTTGTTTTCAATAGTACTCGATTCAAATTTATAAAAAATGTATTTTTTAAATATCTTTTGTTTCCCATTCTCTAGTATTTGTCAAACTTTTAATTGTATCCTTATATATTTTTTCAAAGGTTATATGATTTTCAAGTTTTCTATTTTCATATAAGTTTGCAGCGAATCGATAAAAAATTATCTTCCACTGACAAGTGACTGAAGTGCATATGCATTCTATGTTATCAATTCGCTTGCTTTCGAACGAATTATATCATTGAACGTAATACAATAATGAAATAACGATAATTCAATTAATCAATTACGTAATTATATTACATTCGTTACAATAATCGAATCTATACACGTCATAAAATAATCAATACGTCAATACTTTTAAAACGTTAAAAATATTAATCTAATCGAAAGTTTTATGATTATAATTTCATTACTCGATATAAGGTTGTTGTCGCATTAATGAAATAAAGATAATTATTTACTTTATCTTTCCGATAAAACAAGTGATAAACCCATTCTCCTAGCAGTAATAAAATGGATTTTAATATCCTGGCCGAGTTATTTAACGAGCGCGGAAAGGAAAAAGAATACGTGTGTGTAGGTGTATATGTATATGCACAAATATATATAAATGGGAAATTAAAAAATAAAGAAGAAAAAAAGTAAGGTAAGAGATTGAACAAATGGCTAGTGCGGAGGCGTGCGATATTTCAAATAGCGAAACTCGGTCGATTGGAATATATGTACTGTACATTATAACGAGCTAAGAGCTTTTTATGATGATCGTCCTATGATTTTTAGTACCCCGCAAGCATTTATATACTCGGCGATGAAGAGAGAGAAAAAAGAAAGAATTATGAAAGAATTCTGTTTTTTTTTTCTTTTTATTTCTTTTTTTCTTCTTTTATTTTCATGCACGCGTTCGAATGTACACGGGTGTAAGCTTTATGACAAGATTTATCGAGCTTTATGCATTGAGCTTAAAAGCTGTATGAGCTTTATGAAAGCCAGATAGTTGATATTTTTAATTACAATAAAACGTTTCGCGTTCCTTTTTTTTTGTAACATACAATTGAAGAATATATTGCGTTATGTTTTAGAGTGAAAAATGAAAATATTAATTTGTTTACTTTATTTGTATATTATTTATTAGCTGGTAATTTATATAACATTAGATAACTTTATCATTTGTATTAACTTTTTTCTTCAAAGTATTGAAATATTCAATAAATGATTAAATAATTATAAACACAAAACTTATTATCAAAAGCCTTTTTGATTCATATTTTAATTCAGTACATTCACAGACATTAAAATAAAAAATAAACGCATGAAAATTTATGTATCCGCATTTATAACATATACACAACTTGCGTCCATTCATTTATGTAAAAGAGAAATTAACAATCAATCATGAATTAAATTAACTTTTTATTGGTAAAAGTAAAATAACATCTTGCACAAAGTTTATCTATAATTAGTTCCAAAAATTACAATCTCATTTTAAAAGTTTTTACATTTTATCAGGAAATTTGAGTATTAAAAAATCAAATTAAAAGTAGCTGTCCATTTTAATAGTGCATAGAAAACTCTTTTCCACTAGTTCCAAGATGAAATTTTAAGATATTTCTGTCGAATGAAGATAAAATTAAAAATTTATTTCCCATTCAAATATATTTTTTCTATATTGAGAAAATAAATTCAAATCCTTGATCATCGATAATATTAACATAATTCCGATCATCAAGTCTCAGCATCTGTTGGACTGTTTGCAGGAAAAAGTATTTCTAATAATTAAAGGAATAAAAGCCGCAGTTGCCAACTTTAATGTTGTTTGGAAAATTTTCTGTCGCTAGTCTGACAATAAATTTCTAATATTTTATTGTATACGCTCATTTTCTGATTAGTAAAGAATTTATGTAATCATGAGTAATCGTGATGCGTAAAAAATCGATAAAATCATGAATAAATAAAACAAACGTAGTAAGTTTACTAATGATAAGCGATACTCTTTTAGATAAAAGGAAAACAATATGGATAACAATAAAAAATTTCTCTCTTTCTATTGCTTAACCCGTAAAAATTAATATGATCTAAAGCAGTTCATATTTTTATTTGATAAAAATGTTCGTTAAAGAACTTAAAATAAAGTCACTTGACACAAAGGAAATTACTAGTTTTTTATTATAATTTTTTCGTTAATGATTTGAGGATTTGGTGCAAGATTTTTTCTCGAAACGAAGTTTGGACACAAAATGAAAATTTAATTTTAAATATTTTATATATGCTTTTTTATTATAACTTCATGTTATTTGGCAAATTTTATTTATTGTGAATTTTTTTACTGAAATAGGTAACATTATAGAACGGATTTCTTTTAAAAAAACTAAAATTAAAAATGAAATTAATATAAATTTAATCTAGGTTGGTTTTTTAAACGACTTCATTTTGGGCCAAAGATTAATACAAAAAGTAGATATATTTTTAAAAACAGTAAGATTGTATAAAATAATTAATAAAATAGAATAGGTCTTAAAAATTTTATTTTATTAATTATGTAAAAATAAAAATGTATGTGAAAAGAATACAGCTTTTATCAATGAAATTATTTGCAAAAAATAAAAACAAATTAATTTCATCATAAATTTTTGAAATTAAAGAAGGATCACATATATGACATCATTAGTTTCATATTACTTTAAAATTTTATTTAACGTCGCTGTATTTATGCTATAAATACAATGCTAATCAGCGACGGAGGTTTCTTAGCGTATTTATGAACAAAGCACATATAACGTATAGTGGTGCTTGTATAAATGGGCCGAGAGCGGGAATCGAACTCGGGACCTCGAGATTGCGAATCTATCGCTCTATTGAGTGAACCACTGACGACCTCTTAAGTACACGTTCTTTTTCAAATTTACTGTATTTTAATGAAAAATTTTTTTGCCGTAGAGATAAAAGGAAAAAAGATATGGAATTATAATTACTTTTTGTAACAATATGAAAAATAATTTTAAAAAATTTTTATAATTATATTATTTATATTATTGTTTTTTTTTCAATTTAAATAGAAATAAATAATAAAGGACAATTTTTATTAACTCTCAACATAATTATTAATATTTTAATAATTGTAAAAATTTTTACAACATTTCATCACTCAACAACATCCTTCCTACGTCAGTATATTCTTTATTATTAAAAAAAAACCTACTTAATTTTATTTAGTGACCTGAAAATCAAGCGCGATCTCGACGTGTAAATGGTTGCTGGGGAAGTAAAAGTATCCGCGATGGTGATTGATTCCTCGACTACTGCTGTCACAATCAGACATTTCGATATCGTAAATATTCCCCCCGTAACATCGAAATTTCCCAGAAATTCATTGTGGCTGTAAATCTATCGCTTGACGTTTTAGCGCGCTCTCGCAATCAATTACGATAATTCGTAAATGCATTAGCGATCACTAGTTATACGAGGCAAAATTGAAAAATTATTAATGAGAAAATGTATGATTTTAGAGTTAATAAATTAAAATGTGAATTTCGTTAAAATTTAATTAATTTTAGATTAAATTTGTAATATGTAAATATGGGTGAATTTAAATTAATATTTTTTCTTTTATGATTTTAATGTCGATGTAAAGCAGAACATTGTTAAAGCTTTATTTATAGCAAAAATAATTTTCTAATTTTTTGAAATAACATCAATGTTTTTGAAAAATGCAAATTTATATTCTGAATATCACAACGCATAATACATTTTATATCTAGTTTTACAATCGGAATGATAAATTACATTTGTTCTATTAATTTGAATCCATAGAAAATTCAATAGCGTAAAAAACTTATTTTTGCAGCGTTTTAAAATTTAACGGGATCAATAACGTTCGAAGGTTGAAAATTCAAATGCATCTTATTGAAAAATATTCTTTCTCTTGTGATAGATTATTGATACTTTCAAGAAGTACTTCGTGAAATATTATTCAAAGAATAAAGAGTTAAATTTGATTATTCCATTCGCTTGTATGAAAGGATTATTGAATTTTCAAATTTTTAATAAGAAAATTTAAAAGAAAATTTTTATAAAAAGTTGATAAGTCCTAAAAGGTCAAAATGAATTTGATAATTACTTTTGAATTCTATGTAAAAGAAACTAAAATAAAAAAAAAACCAGTAAATATTAAAACAAGAACTGGTTGAGTTAAAAACGTTATAAACTTTTAAAAAAAGTAAACAAACACGTTACTTGTAAAAAAAAGCTAAAAGATGCCGTTATTTATATGCAAGTAGTGCAAAGAGTAAAGCGAAGCCAGTATGCGATGAGTCAGCTAAAAATTGCTTCATCATTAGCGAATCTCTCGTGTTTGTCCCAGTTGATCGACAAGTGCCCTTCATCATTTACTACGCTAGCAAAAAGAATGAAAATAAAAAAAAAATTTTAAAAAAAAGGAACGGACTTAACAACGTCGTAGAATATGTAAAATAAAAGTTGAAAAAAAGAGAGAAAAATCTATGAGTATAATGGAAAATATAAAGATTTCACATGTTAGGTTAGAAAACTATAAATTTGAAACCAATTGAAAAAAAGGTGTTTCTAATTTTTTTTTTTCAAAATATATTTGGAGCGATTATCTATTTCCGTACTTTCACTCCCTTAATTCGAGATAAAACGCGCCCTGTTCCGCCGAAAGATAATAATCGACCTAAAGAAAAAAAAAACGACAGCAAGTTTTGCTTGTATTTAAAAAGTCCTCAGAGACACTTTGCGTTATCTCCTGCTTCTTTTTTTTCTCTCTCTTTCCTTAAATTTCTACGCGGTAAAAAAAAAAAGTTGCTCGCTGGCTTAGTGTAACCTAATTTTAGATTAATTTGGATTCCGTTGCGATGTTGTAAATTTTTTTGATGAGCATTCGATAAAAAGAAGATTGAAGTTTCGCTGGTTATGCTCGTTAAAGCTGTGAGATAAATTTTTAACTACTTACAGTACTTTTAGGATGCACCGAAATTTACTCACCTGAAACAGCAAAAAATAAATAAATCATTATGTTGTTTTAGACAAAGAAGATTATTTTAAATTACAATAAAATCTTGGTATTTTATTATCTTATTAGATATGAAAATATAAGGCACTCCGTGCCTAAAAACTAACGTGCGATAAATTTTAATCGTCAAACTTAAAATCACATATCTTCGGTAAAGAATATCTTCGGACGCTTATATAAATTATTAATAATGTATTATACGACCGAAATTTAACGTCCTTTCTAAATCATTCGTAAAAAATCTCTAAATCCTTAACGCAAGAATAAAGCTCTGCCGAATTTTACGATATTCTTTTACCTCGAACGAATTAATTTTCCGAAAAATTTCTTCGATAAAAGAAGAAGATATTTTCCAACTTTTGCTTTACAAACCGTCCGATGAATAAAAAAATTGTCAAAGAATTTTTGCTCTCTTATCCTCGAACAATTTTTCATTCCCACTTTTTTTATTACTCATTCCATTTTTATCATCTCAAAAATCCCCACTACTTTTTCTTTTTTTTCATTTCTTCATTTCTTCATTTCTTTTTTTTCATTTCTTCATTTACTTTTATCCTCTAACATAACGATATTGGCTTATTGCCATTCTTCGATTCCCATGTATACATATATTTTTGCCATAGCAAAAAATGTTAATTATGATCCGCAATCGGTCTACGCTTCTTACACATAAAGTTTCATTTCGGCAGGGAATCCCGAGAAGAGAAAAACCACCACATACCCATCAAGAGTAAAAAAAATCATACCACGGATGAAATTCATCTGGTTAAACTTTGAAGGGATAAAAAATGAGTATAGTTTGCGCATCGCAGGATACGAATGAAAAAGTCTTAGCGTAAATTACTCGGTTATAGTCATGACAGCTCCATAACAAGTTGGGGGGATGAAATTTTATTGATGCTGCGTGGGGGCATTAAATATGATGGATTATTATTTGCCGGGGAGATAATGATGTTTGTTCAAGGGTTAATGAATTTGTGATACACTTGTGCTATCTCGTGTCTTTATTAATGGCCAAAGATTATTGTTAATTTTACGAGATGAAGATTACCTCGTTTAATGGATTCGTCGGAGTAATTTGCGTTTCAATTGAAGCCTTGTGTTCTGATGTTTTATGATGTTTGACTAAATAGGGAAAACGAATGATGAACTTGAGAGATCATTAAATTCTGTAACTCCTTGAATGAATAAAAGATGATAAATAATAGAGTGATAAGAATTTTGTTCCTTATAGAATCATTTAAGATTAAAAAAATAACAATTATTTGGATAATCATGAAATAATAAATCTATTTAATAAAATTGTTAAACACCTTACATATCACTGTTTTGTATTTTGTGAACGACCAGATTTTTACTTTACTATTGATTAAAATACAAACTTGCTATTATGAGTACATTAAAATTAACTTCGACCAAAATTTAACGGAGTGATTACTGAATTCTGCGGATTCTATGATGGCCTTAAACAAATTATAATTTAAAATATGATGATTAATCGCTTCCTGAATATTTTTGCAGCTATAACTTTTGAAAAATAAGTTCAAAATGCAAGCCGTGCAATGTAAACAAATAATTTCATCATTTTTATAGTAATCTCGTATTCGTAAGCTCTTATCCAGTTGCATATAAAAAAATAAGAATAGTAATTATAGGTACTGACGAACAAGGTATTATTATTATTTTTTTCATTTAACGTCACTGGATTTATGCCATCATTGCGATCCTAATTAGCGACGGAGGTCATTTCAATGTGTTTGTGAACAAAGCACGTGTAACGCACAGTGGTGCCTGTATAAATCGGCCGAGAGCCGGATTCGAACTCGGGTCCTCGAGATTACGAATCCATCGCTCTACCGACTGAGCCATTGACGACCTCTTGAATTTAAAATCAAAATAGTGCCATTGTATCATTTTACTTTTAGTCATCATAAAAATAAAAATTTTATAAACATCGTTTACAAAAAATATTCTTTTGAAAAATAGTCTCAACTTACGTTTTATATATAAAATTTAATGAAAACTAGCGGCTTAAAAAATCATGCAAATTTATTTTTCATCAAAACATCGCCATTATTGCAATTTTGTATCTAGTCAAACCGTCTCGATCTGTATACAAAAACCTTGAAAAAGAAAAAAAGGAAAAAAAAACAAGCACAAAGAATAAAAAAAAAGATCCTCTTGACGCTGTACGCTTAATATCATACTATATAGGAACTTTGAAAACCTTTATGAAAATGAAAGCAAGTATAACGCGTTATATATTTTTTCCTTTATTTTTTGGAGCACTGCCTGCAAAAGCTTCGCGTATATAGTCCAATAAGAAGAGCACACAACGAAATATGGAAAATGTGGTGGTACAGAGATAAAAAGAAAGAAGAGGAGAAAAAAGAGACTGGAAAACTGAACGCTGACGACGTTCCGGCGCCACTTTGTCCATGAATCTTCCGTAGTAAAGTTATACTACTACTACTCTCTGTTACATGCACAGACACGCAAATATATACACATACTGGAATTTTGTTATTTTTTGCTTGACTAAGCTTTTTCTACTGCTATTGGAGAATTGTTTCTTCGATCCAACCTATCAATCGATATTTTTTTTTATTTATTTTTTTTTTTTTTTTCGTACTTGTGTGCGCATACGAAAATGAGAGTGCTATGCAAATTTAATATATTTTTTTTTATTATTCTGACCTCTCAAGTTTTGTTTACAGAATTTAGTTGTACTGATAAGCTCTGGATTCGTTATTTTGAATATTTGAAAATTTCTAGAACAATGAAAAAAATTTTTAAGTTAATTTATAAAAGTTGAAGATGATAAAAAATATTCATTTTTGTTGACCTAAAAACAAACTATGCCTCTCCTAAAAATTTAATTCAATTTATTATTTACGGGGTTGAATAATAAAAAAAAAAAATTGTTAATAAAACATTTCCACGAATTTACATAGGTTCTCGTGGATTTCCGTTGGCTGAGCAATGATATCCATTACGCGGGTTATAAAAACAAGATTAAAAACAAGTTCGGAATGAAACGATCGCGGGAATCCGTACGTTACCATGGCAACTTCAGATTTGCAATTCTCTTGAAACTCTTCTTTTTTTTTCTTGGAATTCATACATAGCGGTTAAATAGGAAACAAATTTTTTTTCAACGCAGGATCGAACAGTTTGGTAAAATATTTTAAAATTCTGGATTATTTAAAGTTTTTTAACAATACTATAACGAGTAATTGAAATCTATTCGTGTTTGAGTACAAAAAAAAATGTAAAATACCACTGCTTATTGTAAACAATGAATTAACAGTATTGTAAGCGTTCTATTATGAAAAGATAACAGCTAAAGAATAATACATTACTTATGAAGAATATTTTCCATATTCGTTTATATATATATGCGTTAGTTTTGCATATTAATACTTGGAATATAAGCTTTTGAGTGACTATAAAGGGAATAAAATTTGAAAAGAGGCACCAAGGAGGAGGTTTTGTAATTTTAAATTTATAAAGGGAAATAACAGAGAGTTCAAAACCATAAATTTCAGCTCTTAAGTTGAGGATTATCATTGTTGATTAAGTTATTCATTGATGATTTATGATCTCGGATTGTTAAATACGATTTTACAAGTTGTTAGGGAATCTTGAAAAATTGTGTAATACGGGATATTCTTAAAAAAAGAATTTTAAAGTATAAAGGTAAAGTGGGGTAAGAATCTTGTACTTAAGAATAAATATGAAAAACACTCAAAAATTAAGTAAACCAAAATATTGCTTAGTTTAGTAAAATAATCTATTAAAAGTTTATATAATTATTTTTGTATTGATAATAATAAAAAAATGAAATGTGAAAGTTGCACATTCTTCACATGCATGGGGAAAATACCATATGTTAGCGAAAAAAATTTATTGTAGAAAAAAATTTAAAAAATAACAAAAAAATCACGCATTTTTAAAAAAATAACAATAAACATTAAGCTTAAATATACCATCTCTTCAACAAAATAATTCACTGTCAGAACTACATTTAAGGCAAATATTAGTTATGCAAAGATCTTCTACAATTATTAGTCCTCAACATCGAATTAAAATTATCGTGACGTCTTTATTAATTTAGTATATAAAAATAATATTTTATTTCAATATTTAAATTTAAATAATTTATAAAATATCAATAACAATTCATATAATTTTCAAATCATGTAAGAAATAATTGAGAATCCTTGAGATTGAATAATTAACGAAATTCGTCAGTAAATTTTCTGCGAAATACTGCGCGTTCGATAAAGCTTTAATATAATTAATTAAAGTATTTAGCGCAGTACACGTTGGAATTCAACCGACAATTTTCCAGATTTTCCGCACACTCGCGCTCGCTTGAATTTCATAAGACCAATTGCGAATTCGATATGACCCTCGAAATATTCCGCTCACGTTTTTCAGCTTTGTCAGCAATTTTTATCCCATTTTCGCAGTATCTATTTACACAATGGAGAAACATTGTAAATGTTTTTAAATAAACAAACGGAAGTATATTTTAATCCATCGTTTCTTTTTTTAGATATCTTGTTTATACAAAAATTTTTCACATGTCTCGTGTTCTGGTTAAATTAGCCAATCTAATCCGATTAATTTTAAATAATGTGAAACTACAGAAGCAAACAATGTAAATTACATTTCAATAAATTTTAATCATCTTTTGATATCACACTCCATAAATTCACATTATTTTACAATCATATCAATTAAAATTATTGTTTATATTGCTTTCCAAAGCCTTGTCAACTTATGCATAAGATATTATTTATTGCAATCCATGAATGCTCTATTTTAATTGTGTAAATCTGCATTGATTTGAAGTGTTGACTTTGTTAAACATTGTGGAGAGTATTGTTTGTATGAAATGTAAATTATAGATATTTTTCATTTTTTTCATTTTATTGAATTATTAGTAATGTTTACTATTCATCTGTTTATTTATATTCAACTTTTCACGACTTTTTGTGATATATAACGAAACCAAAAGAAAATTAATTGATTGTACTTAAATAAATTGACCATATTGATTTCATGGAAAATACCATGTAAATAAATACCCATCCAATCCATCATGGAAGAAAAAAAAGCATAAAAGAAAGCCATAAAACACAGCATATTCGCAATTTTAGAAAAAAAAAAGAACAGCCCAACACTCTGCGCCATAACTCTAGTTTACCATAGCCGCAAAATGAAATGTATCTCCTTTCTTCATTTACGATATGGATAAGGCGCGAATGTGCGAACCTTGGCAAATTGCAAGGGATCCCGTGACAGGTAAATTTTATTGCTTTTATATACGTACTTTCGACCTTTTGCGCTCTGGCTTGATACTGTGCATGTGTACAGGCTGAACGACGATTCTATAAAGTTGGAATTTCTTTCTTTTTTTTTGCGCAAAAACTTAGCGCCGATGGAATGAAACTGGTATACGTGTAAGCCTGGCTAGGTGAAGTTATTGGTTTTTTTCGAAAGCGCTGAACAAATATTCACGCGAGCACGTGCTTGCTGATGCTGAAATCGTTTTATCGTAACTTCTATTATTTCTTTTTTTTATTTTTGGCCAGTACACGCGAGATAAGGGCAGGATTTTCAATTAAAAAAAATTTTTTTTTGGATTCTAGAGTTTAAAGATTGCGCTGGTTATTTAATTTCTGTAGATTGAAAACCTGTCAAATATTATTAATATAAATATTTTATAATATAATAATTTCAGAATATAATGTAATAAGTTTGAAAATTACATTCTTAATATTCACGATTATTCAATCTATGAATGCTAAAGAAGTTATTCAATAATTTATTATAAGTAAGAATTTTTTATTTTATGCACTCGGCATTCCTTTTTAAAACCTTGATTAAAATCGAATTCTATTCAGAGAATCTAATAACAGATTCAATTTTTTCAAGACCATTCGAAAGTCAGCTTTTTCGAAAGAATCCTTAATTCTGACATTAAAAATAAAAAAAATTTCACGTTTCAATAAAATATTTTTAATACGGATTGGGTTAATTTCTCGTGATCACTTGAAGTTTACAAAAATTAAAAGTCTTCAAATTTACAAAGTTGAGAGTTACTGTTTACGAAAAAACTTGTTTTTCTTTGCGATTGTTATTGATTTTTAATTCAATCTCAATATAATTTTTGAAGTATCAGCTTAAGATTATATAGTAAAATCATAATAAAACTGAATAAATAAAAAATTTTATGTTTTCAATCAGATAACGAATCTTTCATTCAATGCACGCTCAAGATCAATTGACCGATAAAAAATTACAAGTACCGTTGTATGTAAATATTTCTTTTTATGTATGAACCGTAGTGTTGTTTTTTTTTTTAATTTTCCTTTAATACTGCGTTAATTAATTTCAAATTCATATATATTGATCGATAAGAATTTTTATTTATACGCCCATATCGTGCAGATTTATTGATTTTAGTCAACACTCCTCTCTCGACGCGCATACTTTTCACATGCTTTTCTTCAATTTAATTAAACGTTTAATTTATATAATGGAATTAATTTCACGAGCATTTATAATATTTCCTGGAATCGTCATGGTTAAATATAAGAAGAATTAGCAGGTTTCTAAAGAATGCTTATAAATATCTCACTCAGAAGTTTGTTGTAATTAATCAATACGAAACGCCTCTTGTTTTACGTCGTGTTTATGATTGTTAAGTTTATTTATAATTTTGTAATTTTTCGTGTTTTCAAATATTGTTTTTACCAAACGTCTGTTTTTTATACCAGCATATATTGGTATAATAAATAAATTTCTTTTAAACATGAAGTTTATCTTACAACTTTCTATCAAACAAAGAAAAAATCAGCCAATCCGGTATACATTTTCATTATATCCTAAACAATACAATCGTATAAAAAACTTTAACGACATATTATTTTATTTTTCATTACTTTTTCAAGATTTATTTATCCTGCGAAAAATACATTCATTTTTTACATTCGCTCCCATTGGTAAATTTCAACGTTTCGATGAAGCCATGAAATTTTAACGATTTTTTTCTTTCTCGTTTCCCTTAGTTTCTGCCCTTATTTTTTCGTAATAACGATACCGCGCCTTATTCGCGCTAGTTTACGCATGGCAAGTGAAAATCTCCAGATATTACTCCGTCATTTTTTTTATTACTTGCAGGAATTTACTTTTTATCGTGCACTAAAAAGGAAAAAAAATGGTATTTCCATTTCTGAGCATTCGGAGCGAAACGTTAATTTTTCTTTTTACTGTGACAGTATATTTTTTTGAAAAAATTCATAAAAAATTGCAGAATTAAAAGTTTGAAATTTTTTCGATAAAATTTTATTTGGATTGGAAGCACGGGTATGCTTTGATGGAATAAATATTTTAAGTTGAAAAAATCTATGTATTTGGGTTTATCGATATAAAAAATATAAGGTCTGAGAGGCTTCATTTGCAGTGGATTTGGCTTTTGAAAATATTTTTCACTTTTTAAACTAAATTTGTTTTCATGCACACTGGACTCAAAAGGAATTTTATAAATTAAATCTGAAAATATTAAAGAATATAAAAATTTCTTATAAATATAAGCTTAGTTGGTA